>CM070823.1:12361918-12866918 GCA_036326025.1 Chrosomus eos
GAAAGTGTGTTCACGCCAAGAAAGCCTATAAATAATCTATAAAGGTGCCTGTTAACATTCCCAACTATACTAAAATATTAACAATTCGTGTGTTGCTTGTAAAAGTTTTTATTATATGACAATTTTGAATGTCCATCAGGTTAGAAAGATGCTTTTTATAACCTCATTTACCAGCAGAAGCTAACAGGATCATGCTAACCAGTCAAACTTTGTTTCCTTATGGTTTACACATTTAGTTAGTGATGTGTAGGGGAGCGCGGGGCACAAACTAACGCGGGGTTAGATGTAACACGGACCGTTTACATAGTTAGTCAGGATCAAGCCGGTTGTGTTTCTGCTCTTTTTCTCTCGCTGCCAGAAGATGGTCTCCCATGAATTTTTGGAAAGTTTTGATAATATTTCAAGAAGATACTGGACAAAGAGTGTTTTGACACCATGCAAGTCATTTTTTTCATCGTACGTTTTTTTCGGTTTCTGAGCTGGGTGTGTACGTCACCAAATCTTACTTTATATTACCTTAATCACCGTCTTGTGGGCTAAAACACAGCACCGTTTTGAAACATGTCAGCAACTCCTAGCAACTGTTAGCTATAGGCTTAAAATATGTTTTACACAGCGGGGTTAGTTGTAACACAGTGTCACAACTTAAGCCGCCAAGTGTACAATGATAATCAAATGAAAACAGGGAGCCACACAAGTTTTCAGGTTCGAGTATTTATAGATTTATTTTGCCACATTAAACTTTGTTGGGCTTTCACAAAACAATGTTGGAATTAAAATTTAAAAATTTTGTTTACTATGCATTGATCACTTGTTTATTTATTAAAAAATATAGCCTGTTTTTCATGCAATAAACCCTTTAAATTTGATTTTAAGCTAGTTTTTATTATTACTGTTATTATTATTAATAATAATAATTGAGCATGCAACTGCCACACACAAATATAATTAAATTTCAATTACAATATCTGAGGATTTTATTTATTTATTTATTTATTTATTTATTGCAAAACTGTGCAGCCCTTTCCTATATCTCTATCCATGATATTGATCCATAATAGAAGTATGATTGGATGAGGGATGGATGTATGGATATCTATCTATACAGATGCACAAACAATATCAAACTATACAGATAAAATAGTACTGAATTATGTGTGTTACACACAAGTGTTACAACTAACCCCTCTGTCTGTTACAATTAACCCCGCATATGGGGTAAGTTGTAACATTTGCACTTCTGTCACTTTCAGTGCAACTACACGAAAATGGTAGGTCCTAGAAAAAAACTTTAAGTGTTCATTTGTAGCAGAGATGTGTATGTTGCTTGTGTAAAACAAATATGAATCTAACTTAATAATTTTTTAAATAATTGAGCCAAAACCAAAATGTGTTAGGTTGTGCCCCGCTCTTCCCTATGTCAGCCAGTAATGCGCTCACAGTTGATTAGATAGGCCGTATAGTCTGAGTTTACTCTTGATTATCCAAGACTAATAGGGTTTGGTGCCAGAGGTCTCATTATGATCATCATGAAGCATTTGCCGGCAGAAGTAAGAACACAGCATGTTGACTGATGACTTCAGGATCTCACTGCTGATTAACCAGGTCTGTGAACCCTTCCAGAAATCTAGATCTTCCTCCTGATAAACCAGGTCTATATTGTTAAAGAGATGATTGCAGGTTTGCACAACATATTTGCCATTTACCACGTTCACATTTCCCTGCAAAGCAAGTTATTTTTTTTTAATGTTTTTCAGATCAAATCAATTTTATTCAGAGACTGCGTGATGTTTCACCGAGGTAACAGCGAGAAAATGCACAGACCCGGTAAAGGTAATGGCACCCTTTTCGTCCTTGCTCAGATTGACTAGATTATTATATGACTTCTCAGTTAATGGGCATATAGTGGCTCCTAAAAGTATTCACAACATATTTAATGTTTGCACGTCTTTGCATGCGATAACAAAATGTCAAAACAAATGACATTTATTTGAAAGAAAGATTAAAAAAAAATTACTATTTTCAGGGAAAACTCTTTACAAAAAAATGGTTATGCTAAAAAAAAAAATAGCTTAGAAAAGTGAAGTTTGTTCTGAGCATCATCTTGCATCATTTGTTTGCAGTTTGATTCAATGATTTATTAATATAATGCAAACGAAACTCATTTGAAACTGTGCCTTAAAGGGTTAGTTCACCCCAAAATGAAAATTCTGTAAAAGCCTAAACGTAATATGTTTATCATATAAAGTGATCATGTTTCTTCAAAAGACTTGGATTAATCCGCTCCATTCATATGGATTTCTCTTAATATGCACTTTTTGTAGTGATTGAGTGATTGACAGAATTTTCATTTTTGGGTGAACTGTCCCTTGAAGAGTGTAAATTATGTTCAGGGCCACTATATTAATATTTTTAGATCAGATGTAATCAAACATGTAAAGAGAATCATAATATGACGGAGTGATTGTGAAGGTATATAGTGATATTCTATACAAGTATAAAATTCAGTCCACAGAGCACAAGTACGTTACTTTCATCAAATGAGTGTTTTTTTTTTAGCGTGTGTGTGTTCACAGTATTCTGAAAAATCGAAGACATGGCGGGGTTCCTCAGTGTGATTCCTTTTGCCAATGTTACGAAGGTAAACAAAAGGACATTTTAAATGCATCCGCCGTAAAAAACAGATTAAAATTAGAGAGAAAATTTGATTAGCATTGATTGACATCCAAGAAGTGACAACCGTCAATTAACAGTGGGTAAGGAGGTTGTGGCGTGGGATGTGTTTTGCAACCTCACGCCCAGCAGGTGATTGGCAACACTGCATCTGACTGACCTTCAGCAGGTGTTGAAAGAATAAAGAGGTTTGCACGAACACGTCTAGCACACACACACACACAGCCCCCTCTATCCTCCGGCGTCCTGCCTGAAGCACAGTCAATACTGATAACTCAGCCCTGAGCTTGTGTTTGCACGCTTTCCCTGCCCTTGATCCCCTGTGTCCTGCCTGGTGTGTGTACTAGCTGTCCTGCTCTCTCTCCAGAACGAAGGAACCAGGGGCCTCAGCCTAATGACTCCATCCAGCCTTGTCGGCACAACAGCATTTTAAGTACTCAAATGAAATATGGATTTTTTTTTCTTATGTTGGACGACATCCCAACTCTGAGGAGAGTTGAATTGAAATATCTTTTATTTTCCCAGCACAGCACACCCACAGAGAGGGTTAAACAGGAGGTTTAGATTAATTAATCATGTCTGCAATGAAAATCGTATTATCAGTATCTTTTAATACTTGCTTGTGGAAAGGTGCTTCTGGTCAATGCAATGTTGGGAAATAAAAATGAACTGAATTAGGCTGAGGAAATGATGTTAAGAGTGTTAATGTTTTGGATGTTTAGTTTAGCTCTCATTTCAACCCGGATGAAAATTTGATTTTCAGGAGAGTTAATGGAGTTGTCATTAATATTTAAGTATATTTTTCTCCTTAAATTTCTTAGGAGAGACAAAATCAGAAAAAAGTTATTGATCTATAGTAAGATATGACTTGTATAACTTGTAGTGGGACTCAAAGCATTATGTGGATTTTTTTTAAGTGTATTGGCAAATCTTTGTAGAACTGTACACAACTCGATAAGTCGTTTTTTTGTGTAGATTTTGATATTTTAAAATATTTGAGTATACTGAGTATGATCATTAAACATTAAAAAGAAAAAAGATTTTATGTAAAATAGTTATAAACTGTATTTTATTAAGGTCGAATTACTGTATTTTTACGGAGATGTTTATTTTCTGTTTTTTTTTTTTATACAGGATTTTTTTTTTTTACAGTGTAGGAGAATACCTGAGCACAGTTTGAGACATTGAGATCTCATCTAGAACTTTAGAAGAGTTGTATTGTAGCGCATCTGAGAAGCAGGATTTTTCAAAGCAAATTTCTCCATTTATCCTTAATTGGGATATTACCACAATTGAGATATCATTTGTGTCCTCTTAACTTATCTCAGAATCATGATTCTGTCCTTATAACGCCACAAATAGCTTCCGTCTGCTGAAGAGATGCAGGTTAACAGGTGTGTGGAGGGAAAAAGTGAAATTGGCAAGACATGAAAGGGAAAATGGAATCAGACGGTTGATGCGGTGGCAGACAGAGGAGGAAGTGTAAGAGGGCATGAAACATGCATTTCTTGCCTACCCTTAGATGCTAAATGAAAGCACACGACTCATATAAAGATGGAAAATCAGCACTAATGGCCTATTTCACAGGTTTTTCTCAGCCCGGGTTTATATCTGTCTGTAAGAGTCATTCCAGCCATGAGACTCTGTGTTTCAGTCATAAATATGTCCAAGAGCTGTAAAAAAAATAAAGTCAGATTGACTTTGGTTTGGTATGTGGAAGTTTAGGGAGAACAGTTGCTGCCTTTGCACAAGCATTGATATTGCCTGCCAAGGCTTATAGCATCACAATGATTTTTTTTATGTAGCACAAAGCATGATGTATATATCTGTAATATCGGGCACTAAAATGTCTCAGTATCATTTACCAGGTTGAATTCAGGTATAAATCCCCCTTCTCACAGAGGACAAGCCATGGCAGAATACCTCAGCCGTCCCTTAGATCAACCAGACATCAATCTAGCGGCTATCCGGGGGGGGTCCGCCACCTCCACGGACACACTTCCTGCTTTAATGTCCATCACAGCTTTGGGAAAATCTTCTGAAATCATTAGGAGGAGCACAGGAATCAGAAAGTAGAGGTTTAGCTGAAAGATGTGGGAGGCTGTGAAGACGGGACCCTTCCATCTGTTCTGTGAAGCCGACGGTTTATTCCTCCCTCTGAAATCTCTCACTTCCTTCCATCACAGGTTGTACCGCTAATAACTTCACAAGCTTGATGGATTAAAAGGCCTTTTTATAGGATTTAGTGTACAAAACGGCTTTAATTCAGTGCTGGTTCTCTTATGATTTATGTAGCAATGATGACAATAATAATACCAGTGTTTTTGCACAAAACATAAATCTAAAATACCCGTTAAGAGGACTAACACTCTGTCCTTGCCAGCGCAAGGAATCGTTTTGAAATGGAAATGAGCATATGGATATTTCGTCATGGCTCTTGTCAAGGTGGAGACGCCTTTTGCAATGCCTTTTAGAGAATCATTCGCACTTTAAGGTAGCTTTTATGCATTAGAGAAGGATTTATTACGATATGCGTGCAAGCGTTGGCCAGTGCAACGTGATCAGGCTAATAGAGTTATTGACACCCCTCCGTATGGCCACACTCTTTCAAGTGCCCATCAATCCATCCATCACTCCCCTTTAAAAAGGGATTTAGACAACCCAATGCATTTCATTAAGACTTGAAATTACTTTTGAAAACAGGGAGATAAATAAAGCCAGTCATGAAAGCAAATGCTAAGCAGACACTTTGAAGGCGAGAGGAAACGCTTAAATCACTGTAATGCCGGCCCAAAAAAAAAGCGGGAGCAAGAAATATCCATTAGGTAAAACAAAATGAAAATGTGATTAGAGAAGTGTTCCCTAGCTGTAACGCCTCACTCTTCATCATGCTAAGAGATGTCCACAAGCGCCAACCAATCAATGCGGTTACCGATACTCACACATTAACAAAAACAGTGAAAGCAGCTACACAGAGATTCTGTCCATCATTCAGGCATGTAGAAACCTGTTCAGCATCAGAGTAACTAAATAAAAAGGTTATTGTGACTTTATATCTCCCTATTGTAAGTTAGTTTCTCATAATCGTGACTTCATTAGTCCCTCACTTTACAAAAGAGAGTGCGAGCATACACTACGTAATGTAGTCTAGTAAATGCATTAGATTAGTCTATTAAAATTCATTTAGAATGCCCACAATATTCCAAAAATACCTCTGTATGTATTTTATGTCTATATCATTTAATATAGTTAATCAATACTATCACATGAAGAGTGCCGTTTTTCCCCAAATATCAGCATGATTACAAATATGATATTAATTGAATACAACAGTTCAATAAACAAGTTAATATTAAGCGATTTGCATTTTATCCCCAATATTGCCCTTTTTCACCTACAAAAATAGTTCCAAACAAAGACACTCGAGTCACGACACACGACTGTGTTTAGTTTCTGAATTCAGTTTGAATTAATGATGACTCAATGATTAAGATGCTTCGTTTCTGAATAAACGTTCCCTTACGTTCCCTTCAATGTTTAGAAAATCTAAAATTGTTATATAATACTATAAAGGACAGCATTCTGTTTGGTTTCCATTTCCCACAGGAAAGAAATTACAAATTAGATCTTTTCAACATCTTAGTTGTTTTTCCAATACAACGAGAACAAATAGAATCTTTTGCTTAATATTAGTGTCTCTTCTAAGAAAAGTTTCAGGTCAGTCATTGGTTGTGTGATTGCATCAAATTACAGCTCTAATGAAAGAGCTCATTGAGGTTGTGATTCGGTTGTGAAGGGTCTGATGTTCATTGTTATTTGTTTGGATTTTATTGGAGGGTAGGGTGGGGTGGGGGTTCTTCATTAACAGCAAGAGAAAAACACACTTGTAATCTAATGCTTTGTCTCAATGTGTGATTCTGTAATTAGGGAAACAGTAAATAATTAGAAAACAATACATAATTCATTGTTGACTCAGATTCATTAGTTGGAATCACATTAATGAATGTTTCATAAATGGATGGATCTCATTTGGAAGGTGGGGAGAAGTTTGACGGGTCTGGTTTTGCGAAAAGCGCATGAAGTTCCCTTCAGGATGACTATGCAGATGAGCCGAGAAGTTGTTCAACCAGGGACAAACCAACTGGGAGCACCAAACAACCCTGCTGTGAGGTATGGAGATTAGACTTTATTTGCTGGAGAAGTCAAGAGTTTAATTCATATTTGCTTTCAAAACAAATAACACAAGAAAACTGTAAATCCTTAAGGGTGCCATGAAGTTACGGTTTGCTTCTCTTTCCGAATTTTCCAAATGTTTTGTGCTAACTCTGAATGAATGAGCGCATGTTTCTGGGCATGTAGTCTTGTGCAGCCAGAACTTTTTCCATGTTTATTCAAAATGTGGTTTTAACCAGCTATGAAAAAGATATCTAAAACTATAAAATGAGCAATATACACACACACAACACACACATAGATTATAGTTTTGAACACTTTTGAGCAGTGCAGTGTGTTGAGTGTGAGAGCTCAGATTTTAGTCAGAGCTCTCATATTGATTTGTCATGTGGCTTTTTTGTTGTCAGCATGAACAAAAATCAGCTTGTTTGTGGACTCTTGGTGTTTCAGATGATTAGGAAAAGAGTCATAGTGTAAAGTTTTGCCGTGAAAAATATAACACTGCACACCAAGCTGATCTGTTTCATAAGTCAATTACTGTTCAGTTGTTCTAAATAAACAAATAATAATTGAGTCCTACTGTAAATGGGTATAATTTCTCAGTAAATAATTTGGGCCAACTTTACATTTGTGTCCATCAGCCAACCATAGATGATGTACTGATATGATAAGTATTATTATTATTTTCATTTGCAGTCAGACTCCTCTTCTTCATTGTGCCATGTGCCTGTACTGTTTTACTCATGAAATTCAGCCATCGTTATCTAAGTCTCACAGGAACTGTGCAATCAATGCTGTCCCTCACTTCCCATTCTTTCTGCATGGTGCAGCCTGCCTACAAAAAATAATTCGACACATGTTTCACATGCAAAATGTGTCCTTCAGTCTATAGCCTATTCAAAACCAGATGGGCAGCATTGACCTGAGAGCGCTTGTTTACCTTGCTTAAATAGTTTTGTCTTCTGTTCGGAACAGACCAGATACCTTCTCCATGGTTTTACTGTCAGTATGTGTTAATTAGTCTATATTAGACTGTGTGTCTCTGTAAAAACGCTAAATGAAAAGACAGTTGGTAAACTCCCAAATGAGCATCTGGCATCTACAGTTTACATACTAGATGAGTGAATTAATTTGGGCACTGTGTTTTGAAAATTCACTTAATTGCTGAAACAACATGATTTACATGGGCTTGAGGACAAATAATATCTTTGAATTTAAAGGGATGAGGGTAAGGATCTTATAGTTATACCCAATAATTGCTACAAATTTAAATAAAGATTAAATTGCAAAAGTTTGACTGCAAAACTTTTAAAGCACAACACTGCTAAGTAGACTGTGTTTTCGTCCTTATTTAACTTTTTATGCTATTTAAATTTATAATGTTAATTAACACTTTTCATTATTTAAAAAAAAATATTGACTGAGATCACTGGTGTTTGAGGATCTTTTATTTAAAGTAGTTAAAGAGTTAAGAATAACGTTAAGAATTAGCTGCCTTTCACTTCATAAAATAAATCCATCCATCCATTCATCATCCCAGTGAATAGTAATGCTTTTAGTGAACACCATCCGCTTTCAGCTAGTTAATGCTTTTAGTGAACACCATCCGCTTTCAGCTAGTTAATGCTTTTAGTGAACACCATCCGCTTTCAGCTAGTTAATGCGTATTTAGTGAAGCTTAACACCATCCGCTTTCAGCTAGTTAATGCTTTTAGCTAGTGAACACCATCCACTTTCAGCTAGTTAATGCTTTTAGCTAGTGAACACCATCCGCTTTCAACTAGTTCATGCTTTTAGCTAGTGAACACCATCCGCTTTCAGCTAGTTAATGCTTATAGCTAGTGAACACCATCCGCTTTCAACTAGTTAACGCTTTTAGCTAGTGAACACCATCCGCTTTCAACCAGTTAACGCTTTTAGCTAGTGAACACCATCCGCTTTCAACTAGTTAACGCTTTTAGCTAGTGAACACCTTCCGCTTTCAGCTAGTTAATGCTTATAGCTAGTGAACACCATCCGCTTTCAACTAGTTAACGCTTTTAGCTAGTTAACACCATCCGCTTTCAACCAGTTAACGCTTTTAGCTAGTGAACACCATCCGCTTTCAACTAGTTAACGCTTTTAGCAAGTGAACACCATCCGCTTTCAACTAGTTCATGCTTTTAGCTAGTTAACACCCTCCGCTTTCAGCTTGTTAATGCTTATAGCTAGTGAACACCATCCACTTTCAACTAGTTAACGCTTTTAGCTAGTGAACACCATCCGCTTTCAACTAGTTAACGCTTTTAGCTAGTGAACACCATTCTCTTTAAACCCAGTTAACGCTTTTAGCTAGTGAACACCATCCGCTTTCAACTAGTTAACGCTTTTAGCAAGTGAACACCATCCGCTTTCAACTAGTTAACGCTTTTAGCTAGTGAACACCATCCGCTTTCAACCAGTTAACGCTTTTAGCTAGTGAACACCATCCGCTTTCAACTAGTTAACGTTTTTAGCTAGTGAACACCATCCGCTTTCAACTAGGTAACGCTTTTAGCTAGTGAACACCATCCGCTTTCAACTAGTTAACGCTTTTAGCAAGTGAACACCATCCGCTTTCAACTAGTTAACGCTTTTAGCTAGTGAACACCATCCGCTTTCAACTAGTTAACGCTTTTAGCAAGTGAACACCATCCGCTTTCAAATAGTTCATGCTTTTAGCTAGTTAACACCTCCGCTTTCAGCTTGTTAATGCTTATAGCTAGTGAACAACATCCACTTCAACTAGTTAACGCTTTTAGCTAGTGAACACCATCTGCTTTCAACTAGTTAACGCTTTTAGCTAGTGAACACCATTCGCTTTCAACCAGTTAACGCTTTTAGCTAGTGAACACCATCCGCTTTCAACTAGTTAACGCTTTTAGCAAGTGAACACCATCCGCTTTTAACTAGTTAACGCTTTTAGCTAGTGAACACCATCCGCTTTCAACCAGTTAACGCTTTTAGCTAGTGAACACCATCCGCTTTCAACTAGTTAACGCTTTTAGCTAGTGAACACCATCCGCTTTCAACTAGGTAACGCTTTTAGCTAGTGAACACCATCCGCTTTCAACTAGTTAACGCTTTTAGCAAGTGAACACCATCCGCTTTCAACTAGTTAACGCTTTTAGCTAGTGAACACTAAACATCCCAGGGTAGAGGTCATTCAAATTTTATACTGCAACTGCGTAACAATAGCTATGAAGAAATGGCGAGTCATTTCAAATGATGAAGTGCGCATTATTTCAGAGAAATCATTTATTAAAGAAGTCCCTAAATGGTGAAGGTAATTCTCTGAGGTCATTTTTGGATTCGTACACCAGACTCAGAGCCAAGGTCCATATTAGCGTTCGGGAGTTCACGGCTAAATTTACAGCGCTGCTACTCAGAGCAAGCTGTTAATTTTCCTCATTTTATATTTCCATTTAGGGGAGCTGGAAATGGGAATGATTGCCCCTGTCTCTACCCTTTACCTTCAGATCTGAGAATTAGAGAAGAAATGACTGAACAGGGCCATGTGAGAACACATTCGGCACGTAAATGACAGTCTGAACGTTAGCTTGAATGATTAGGTGACAAAAGCCGGACGAGAGTCCAGGCTCAGTGACAGATGCAGATGTCGGAAATTACCTCAAGATGAACCAATCCCTCCATATTCCCCCGCCTCTTATTCCCTTTCAAGGTTATGGTACCTCAGCTTCAGATTGGTATGTGAGAGCTTGGTGTGTTGTCCTCCACATCTCCTTTGCTTCTCTCATCAGAAATCATGCTCTGTGTACTGTACGCTATTATACTATAGCTATATACACACTATGTATGGATGCTGGGATATTGCAGGAATCCTATTGATTGCATGATATTCATGAGTTACCTGCTTCCTGATTGAGCTTGGTATGCGGTCTTACATTTCTGCAATATTCTATGGACAAATGAATAATGATCGAATGCCAGAGATCCAGCAAGGATTTATCACACAAATGAGGCCTATTATAGATTCTAGTCATGCGGCTAACACTTGTTAGAGGGGCGAGGCGGATTTGCTGAGCTCATATTTCCTTCCTAATACTTTTCATATTATATGCTATTTGCATCTGAAAAACAGGAAGACATTTTTCAATTTTCAATATTGTTTGACGTAATAAAGTGGATTCATTTTAAACATATCAAATTTGCCTCTCTCACTTTCAGTTTTTCTCTCTCTGAGAGAAACTACATCATCTTCAGCGGCTCATCTCTTGACCTTGGCTGTCAGAGCAGTGAATGGTCAGGCTGTAATATTTGATTCGGGGGACCGTGGAATGGGACAGACTAATCTAAATGATGTGAGCCAGGATTTTTCTCAGTTTTATCCCAGGCTGAGAGAAATACAGGGCTCTTCTCCTGTGCCTTCTCCAACACAAATAAAGTGCTTGTAAAGAGCCAAATCACAAACACTTTGCATCCTCAATGAATGCTTGATTACCATGAATCTGCACATAAAGTGCGCTGTACATGCTTAAAAGTCACTTATTGTGAAGAACACTATTGCTAATGACTTGCAATATGAAGACAGTGGTTCATTTCATAATGACCATTGTACTGATGTGAATGACTTATTTGTGTGGTTTGATTGGTGCTGATTGATTAAATGGTTCAGAATAGTACACTGTGCTACAAGAAATTTGGTTGATCATAATGAAATGATCTTGTAAGATAGCATTTTAATTCCCAGCACTAGATCATTCATTAAATTAGTTACCTTTGGCCTGCTGTAGAGGAAAAGCAAACATAATCAGGTTCCCTCTTCTGCTTTGAGTGAAATGGCACTTTTTTTCTGCTTTCAGAGTGACATTATTATGTGATTATATAATTATACAGTTGTCGTTTTAAGGTCAGTCCAATTACATTATAGGAAAAAAAGATATGTGATACATTGTAATGACTGCTTCCAACAACTACTGGAGCTACAGTAGATGGTCAAAAACTGGCAAATTCACACAACAAAGATGTAAGTTACACAATGCTCTCATAAAACAAGCACGTAGCTGTCTCATAAGTAAAATTATGTTCTTTAAACAACTGTGCTTTCAGACTTCTTGCCTTTATGAGAAAGTCTAATTAAAGTCTCCAGGTTTTGAGAGGAAATCGTAAGTCATATTTTGAGCCAAATTTCAGACGTTTTTAATGAAAACATTATTCGTCATTCTGTTATAAGTAATGAGGGAAGCACGTAAAATGGGATTTGAATACATCAAAAAGGTATTGCAAACATTTTTCAGTAAAGTGAAGCAAAAGATGTCAACATTGATACAGAGCCTTTCGTTACAAGACTTTTGCCATATTTCAACAAACTCATGAGTATTCGTATGTATTATGTCAAATGTAGTCTTTACCGCACGGACATTTACTGACATTTGCTTAGACACTAAAACATATTTTTTCCTTCCGTACACAAAATTGCATTGTGTTTAAAGGGATAGTTCACCCAAAAATGTACAGTCATTTACTCACCCTCAAGTTGTTCCAAACCTGTTGTTCCAAATTCTCGTTTGAAGAATGTGGTAACCAGACAGTTGACTTCCATAATAGAAAAAATAAATAAAAATACTATGGAAGTCAATGGCTACCGTCAACTGTCTGGTTACCGAATCTTCAAAATATCTGAATATCATGAATTTAAATTTTAGGGTGAACTATCCCTTTACGTTTGAATAGTCAGCTTTAACTTAAGCATGTTTACCAATTCATCAGCACTGTCAATCTGTTTTAAACAATTGACGTGTTACAACTAGTGAAGTTATTGTAAATAGCAAAACTTTTTTATTGAAAAACTAATTACTAGTCATATGTGTGGTATTTTCTGTCACTGTTTAGAATGAGAACTGTAATACAAATGTGAATGAATCACTCCTTTGAATTGGTTCTTTTTATTGAATTAGTAAAACAGTCTGATTTGGTTTGACAGGTTCAGTTGCAATCACGCAAAATTGTAATTTATTTTAGTAATCAATTAGCATATCATTATTTTATCTTTATATTCTCTGAAAGCTATGACCAATTCTAAAATCAGGGCAACGAACGGTCTCTTATGCACACACCACAGAGAAGGAAACTTAATTGCTTCAGCAAGAAATCAAATATTTATGCTGACATGCATAATATGCTACTGAATCTATAATTCCCTGCAATTTATACAAAATGTAACCATAATGAAATTAAATACGGTACAAACATACTATAAAAGCAGTTACTTTATACTTTAAAAGCAAAGACATTTTTTTTTATCAAGACTGAAACAAAATAAGGCAATTCTGAAAAATATATATATCCACCTGATGCCTTTGAGGGTTTATATGCACATTCGTGTCAGTGCTTGTGTTTCATCACTTCGAGATATCCCTGGAATCCTTCAATCTAGTCGCAGCATCACTTTAGAATGCAAGTTGCATTTTTATAGCCTCTTGTTTCCATGTACTTTACATAAAATAATAACACACGTGACCTCGGCTGCACACTTCACTCTCTGGCTGCGTGTGAAAGGGTCATTTATGCTCATTAGTTCAGAACAGAACTCATGGATCACAGTATTGCTTTGCATGTATCCTCATTTGAGGGACCAAAGATCCGCCACATGAACAAAAAAATCACTTTGAACATGCAGATAAGGTTGTGTTTATCCTTTATTAAACTTTATTTTTTTCAGTCTTATCTTAAAAGGCCTCCTAGATAACCGAGAGACTCAGAAAGTGGCTGTAGAGTGATGTGTTGCCTTTCAAAATGTGCTTGTTACCAGACCAGTTTGAATTCTATGAGGCGTCTATATACGAGTCAATGGCTGTTTGTCTCTGAACAATATAATTGACATTCTGAATGGCTAATGATACTATATTAGTTGCAGATTGCACTCACATTCCGTCTGTCATGAAGGAATCTATTATAATAGTATTAGTGTAGTAAAGTAGTCTGCCTCATTGAAAAAATACTCTGGGTAGCCTGTTTATAAGAAATCAACTTGGCAGTGACAAGCACAGATTTCTTTCTCCTTCCACTCAGTGGATTGAAGCGGTTTGAAAAATAGCTTTCCTCTCAGAGATATCTATGCCGCAGTCTTAGCTATCAGATTTGTTAGCTCTCATTTTGGCATACATCCTAATTCCGTTTCAGTTTTCAGGATATGAATCAGCTCATTTTTTTTCCCTTCATTTCTTATTAAATAATCTACAATGGATAGTTCACCTAAAAATGAGAGATTCTGTCATCATTTCCTCACTCCCATGCTATTCAAACCCGTATGTTTTCCTTTCTGCTATTGTAGATGTTAAGCAGGATGTTCACGCTGCTCCTTTTCATATAGTAAATATTGACCAGAAAAAAGTTGTCTTATGCTCTTTATTGTGAATATATTTTGTCTTAATACGTGCATATTCTTGATGGACTTCAAACCAGGGGCCTTATTAATAAAACATGCGTACGCACAGATTTGTTCTTTCTGTGTTCGTATACTAAAACCCATGTCAACTTCATTCTGCGTCACCGCATGTCAGGTTTTGAGGAGGCGAACGCACTTTTCCATGTGGCAGAGAGTCGGAGTCCAGCAGGTATTTGGAAATCTAAGAAATTCTTTCCCCTCGCCATTCTCAAGTAAATGATTTGGACGTTGACTGCTGCTCTTTTATATGCTAATGATGTAATTTAGGGTACGTTTTCACGTCGGAGATCTGAAA
Source organism: Chrosomus eos (assembly GCA_036326025.1). Lineage (NCBI taxonomy): Eukaryota > Metazoa > Chordata > Actinopteri > Cypriniformes > Leuciscidae > Chrosomus > Chrosomus eos. Next base: position 12,376,486 of record CM070823.1, read on the forward strand.
CTATTCAGCTGCGCACATTTTCAAGATCATTTGCGATTCACACCTGGAAGAGAAGCGTACACACGTTTTATTTTTATTTTTTGCGTACGTTCTTTCTCTGAGTCACATACGCACATTTGAGATCAAATGTAGGATGGTTTGTACGCAACATTTCATAAATGAGGCCCCTGGTGTGACATGTTTTGACGTTTCATGTTTAAAGGTGACCTATTATATATCTAATTACTTTTACATTGTCGTTTGAACATGAAAGCGTGTCTGCAGTCTGTACACAACCTCCCTACAATGTAAAAATCCCACCCACTCCTCTTTTTTATTTTAATCCCCATGAATCATAAGCCGTGTCTCAGAACATGACATTTGGAGATTTTAACATTTGTGATGTCACATATGCAGACATCCCAAGTCTCCCGGAAGTTCCGGTAGTCTCCCACATATTTATAATGTCTCCCTGATGCCCACAAATTAGTTCAAATCTCCAGGAATCTAGAACGCACATGACATACATAGCGCAGACAGAACATACTGCGCGCATAACATACATAGCGCGCGTACGCACGGCAGAGAGGGAGAGAGCGAGAGACCTTGTATGTGTATGTATGTTGATATATAGTCAACCCCCAGATTTTCTGTTTTCCTTTTGTTGTTTGATTTATATTAACAGCATGTATAGCAGTAGGTACGGTATATTACGCTGCTTTCACTTTAATTTTAATTCACATGCGGTTTCTTTACTTTCTTACATTCACAGACATAATAACTTATGTGAACTTTTAAATGACATTAAATGACGGCTGATTTTTTTTTTTTTTTCAAAGTGAATGCCTTTAAAATCTGCACAGGTGAGAGAGAGCCTACTTTGTCAGCGGCCTTCTGTCGTTGTCAGCACTCTGACGCCTGATACAACACAAATCCATAACATTTTGTGTCTGAATGTATATATCTGATATTTTTCCACTATGTTGAAGGTTACATTATTCTTGCATTGCTATTCCGGAGACGTGATTGCAGTATGCAGCAAGGTGGAGGGAACATCCCAAGAGGAGCGCAAGAGGCCTTCTTACTCCTGTTCTCCATTGAATTAGCACTAACTCACTTTGACTTTGAAGAAAAAACAACAATTGATCTGTGCATCAGGGGCCCGGTGAGGGAGATAAAAGATTCCTGGAGGAGGGCAATGACTCGCTGAGACAGATCAAAGCCGAGCCGGGTAAGCGATCAGAACTTCTTCTTAATCAGGAGAAATAGAACAGCTGTAACATTGTATTTTCTTAAACTGCTCCTTGAATCTTCCCCAATCGCCTCCTAAATTCAACTTAGATTACTCTAAAATGTGAGATATTTGGATTTGGAGATTGCAGAAGCCACAGAAGTTCTAGTCGTAGAAAGGTTTCTCATTAAAGTTTCTTTCCATCACTGCAGTAACTCTGCATCATTTTGTTTGCATATTGATTTTTCTTCAGATCTATAGAGAAAGTCTGAGTTATTGCTTATGTTCGCATCTAATGTGTTTGCTCTGCCATTTATGTGCTTGTCAAAAGTTAAGTGAACCAGAGAAAAGCTTTTGTTTGGCATGCTCAATAAGACCAGCGTGACATCGAGCGACTTTAAAAATGTAACTCATACTTGGCAGGCATCCACTGTATTGCTGTAAAACGCATTTTAAGATTACTTACTGTAAGAGGAATCTGTTAATCTGATGAGCAAGTGAATGCTTTCGAAAGCCGTCATTCCTCACTCAAAAAGATTTTTAGCAATTATAACACTACTCAGCACAACAAATGAAACATATATGTAATATAATACAATATTATGGAAAAGACCTGGCGCAGTTGCTTTTGTTTGTATGTATTCTCCATCATTAGCGAGATGTGTTCTCTGTGCCTGACAATTATTTATGCCGTGTGTTTGCTAAAGTAAGATAAGGGTGGGCTTTTATATACAGCAGGGTCTCTTTACGAGGATTGCTCTTTTATAGAGAGGCTGGTGTGGATTATGCCATTAAACAAAGGTAAAAGAAAATCACATGGGAAACCAGACGAGTGACATTCAACTGCCATTCAGTTTTTACTCATTTGGACACTCAATTGTGGATTGAGGAAATTGAAGTTCTTAGAATGTCTTTATAGAATAATGGGTTGCTTTTCACCGATAAGAACATTATGTGAGAAGTACTAGCCTTGATGGCTAGAATTTAAATGGACAGTTCACCCCAAAATGAAAGGTCTGTCATAATCTACTTGCATATCTGTCTGTTCCTCATACAGAACTGGGATCTTCAAACTTTTTCAGGCCAAGACCACATTGGAGACAAGAGAGATGAAGCAGTTAGTGATGCATTTTAAAGGGACTATATGCAACTTTTTCCCCAAAATAGACGTAACAATAGCCTTTTTATTTTACCATTTATGACTCAAACATCTCCTGTTGAGCATACTGACACCTTGTCCGCTCCCAGTGGGTGCACCTGTAAGCCTGTATCCTATTTTTCTTATTTTCTGTCGGGTCGGATTTTTCCCGCGCTGTCTGCGGATGTGACGTCAAGCGCGTTCATGTTAAAGGGTACCTATCATGGAATTTTGAAAATTACCTTTCATGTAGTGTAACATAGATCTAAGTGAACAAAAACATCCTGCAAAGTTTTAAATATGAAAGTTCACCGTATACAAAGTTATTGTCTCTCAAAAGTAAGAGTCGACTCTGAGTCGCTGATATGAATCGATAGACAAACGATGCTTTCTCTCTAGCTTTCGTACGTCACTTGTACAAGTTATTTGAATTCGACACGCCCACTCAGTGCGCGCGCCGAGCAGACAGAGAAACCTGACAACATCATGTCGACGAGACTCTGTTCTGAAGTGCGAATCAAAAGCAAACTTTTTTTTTCACTGCCCAGGGACAAGCATGTGAAGACTCAGTGGCTAGAGTTTATATTTACAACTATACCACACAAGTATAGCCACCTTGAGCTGTGTTCGCGTTATTATAATGACGATCGCTTCACAAACACAAATGCTTTCAAGAGTGGATTCGCGAGTCGGCTGATATAGGAAGGTTCAATACCAAGTTTATTTAGATCAGCTTCCTCCTCCGAATCACAACCTGTAAGTACTATTAATAATTGTTGCTTTTATGTGTGTGTGTGTGTGTGTGTGTGGTGTGTGTGTGTGTGTGTGTGTGTACGCGTGCGTGCGTGTGTGTGAGAGTGAGAGTTACGCTCAGCAGCTTCTAGGTCTCCAATGTCATTTTTTATGTTTTTTGAAATATGTGAAATTATGTGAAGCGTATTGTAGTACTGCAGTGCTTTATCAATATGTTTAAGCTTTGGGCTAACGCAAAATATAACTGACTGCGTCATCTGACCAATCACCGCCGATTAGCGTCACGCAAAGGAGGGGTTTGGACAAATGAGTCGTCAAACGAATCATTAGGGAATCGGTGAGCAAATCAGGTAAAAATAAATGCATATTATAAGACAACAAAAGTGTTTTTTGTCATTGCATGCATGTAAAACTGTTGTTGGGGACTCCCAGTCATAATATCATAATAAATGTCATAATAGGTACCCTTTAAACGTTTCAGATCACTCTGCCACCACCGCTAGTCAGCAAGTTGCCTACACTCGCAAACTTATCTCAAACAATATATGTTTTTGACTGTTCTTACCTCTGTAAACATAATTTTGACCTCCTTGCAGGCAGCAGATGACTTGTGAAGTATGCACGCACGTACGAGTGCTGCGAGCAGTGTTGCCAGGTCCATATGCCTGCACTGTTTCCGCGGGTTGTTTGTGTAATGCACGGGTTGACGCGATTGTTTTACTCACTGGAACATGATTGTTATCGGGGAAACACCCCGGAACGCTATTTGACTATTTTTGGCCGTGATTGGGTTAGTTTTGATGAGCAATTGGGCTGGTTTTGTTGTGCAGACCTGGCAACCCAGGCTGCGAGAGCGAGCAGAAAGGAAGAGCAGTTCTGTTTTTTGGCCACAGGTGTCAGTCATGAGTTTAAATTTCCGAAAAACGCATATAGGCCCTTTAAGATCAGTTTAGTACCATATTCATCTATGCATGCACCTTCACTGTAAAAAGTGATCAGTTTACTTAATTTATAAAAAATGAAGAAACCCTTTGCCTTAAAATTATCAAGTAAATAAGTGTAATCATTATGGTGTATGGGTTGAGACATTTAACTGAAATTAGATACAGTATCTTTAGTGTTGGTTGAAGTTAAACTTAAAGCTATAGTTCACTCACAAATGAAAATGATGTCATTATTTACTCACCCTCATGTCATTCCAAACCTGTATGACTTACTTTCTTCTGTGGAACTTAAAATAAGATATTTTGAAGAACTTTGATAAACAAACAGTTTTGGTTCCCATTGAGAGAGAAAAAAATACAACAAATGTCAGTGGGAACCAAAACCAGTTTGGTTACCAACATTCTTCAAAATATATTTGTGTGTGTGCGTTCTGCAGAAGAAAGAAATGCATACAGGTTTGGAATGACATGAACGTGAGTAAATGATGAATAAACTGTCCCATGGATAAACATCTCTTTAATGTTTTTTTGTTTAACAGATTTTCTTTTTCCCCTCAAAATTTAGTTTGAGATTAAATGATACAGTATATTGGTGCACAAGTCATATGGACACTTCTTTTGTCCTTTGAGAAACTTGACAGCCCATGGTCTTCCTTTGTTGTATTATATAATAGGATCAAAAAGAGGATGGTGAAGATAAAACACATAACACTATAAAATAATAAATAATTCCTTTTTTGATCCACAGATGCTAAATCATATGGTATTTAAGTGACATGAGGTGAGTATATGATTCTATCCTTTAGTTCTTCATTTAGCTTTCAAAGCTAAATAAATGTATTCATTACTCCCCCTCGTGTGCGCATTAACAACGATTTGATAAAACGGCCATACTACACATGTTCTCCTGCGAGCGAGCATGCCAGTCTGCAGTCTCATGCTGGTTTTTATTTGTTCTTATCATGTACCTGTCTGTCCAAAGCAGAACTCCTTTCACGGACCATGTAGGGCATTAAAGGGCAGGACGTGCGTGTCTTTGAAGGTATCAGATAGGATAGAGGATGTGTGGACAGAACTGTACCCTACTGAGAGTGTGTGTGGTCTTGGCTTCAAAGGAAGGGCGTACTGACCTTTTCGTCACATCAGAGGGGAATAGCATAACCCGACTGCTGTCCTCTCCACAGGGCCTCTGTGATAGCGGCCACGCGTAAACGCACATACACCCTCAGATAACTCACCTTGCAGTGGAAACTATAGGCTGTTTTTTCACAGACATTTTAATCGCTTAGATATAAATTGAGATCGTATTAGTAATTGTAGGTATTTGAATATAATGTTTTGTATTAGCACGCATAGATTTTTGTATGATTCTGTTGACACTATGTTTCTTTGTACAGCAGTTCGCCGCGAGTCTTCTAACTACAGGAGCAGCAGGTATATAACGTTAAGCAAATATGAAAAAGTTACATTTATCTGTAAAAGTTACGGCAGCATGCGAGTTATGCTTAACTATAAAAGTATAACTCGATTTCAGCTGCATTCTGAGTCTAACAATGTCATTCGTTTTTGTCCAAGGCAAGTGTTATTAGCTTGGGGAAATGCATCTGATGAAATGAAATCTTAAGTCCATGCCCAACTCTTAATTGTATGGAATTTATATCTTTGATTTCATAGTAACACTTTACAATAAGGTTAATTTGTTTATTATTCATGTATTAACCAACATGAACTAACCATGAGCAACACATTTGTTACTATATTTGTTAATCTTAGTTAATGTTAATACACCTATTAATTCACAGTTAGTGCATTAACTAGTGTTAACAAATACAACTTTTGATTTTAATAATGTTTTAATAAATGCTGAAATTAATATTAACTATAAATGCTGTTGAAGTGCAGTTCTTTATTAGTTCATGTTAACAAATCTAACTAATGAAACCTTATTGGTTTCATGATAGCTAACACTATATGCATATAATACATACATAACATTTACAACAACAACAAAATTAGACATGAATTCCTCACAATACCTTCTTGTTTCTTGCTTCTTGTTTATTATAATAATTTCCCTATTTTCGTTTGATGTGTTATGCATTCTAATTGTATAAACATCATTTCATAGAATGCCAAGGAAATAAAGGATAAAAAAAGGACCTTTTTGGTCCTTCCGCCTCTGCCCCTGAGGAGGTCTGTGCACACCACTACAAATAATCTTTTTCCAGACTTCTGAAAGCTACAGAAAAGAGAAGCAAATGGATCGCAATTCACAGAAACAACTGGAATCCAGGCAGCGAAACGTGAATTTGCTGTTAGTATTTTGTGTCAGCGATTATCCATTATGATGAGCCTTGTGTTTTACAAAGGGGAGTGTTTTAAATAAAATAAAACTTTTATTCAGCAAGGACACATTAAATTGATCAGTTATACAGTTATAAAAACATTACATGTATATTATAAGTGTCACGATCTCCGTCTTCACCATCCCGTCTGAGTCTCCTTCACTACACTACCCAGAATCCTCCTCGTTTCCACACCTGAACTCACTCCCTCATTATCCACCTGTCCATCGTTATTATCATCTGTGTCACCTGTTTTCACCTTGTTATGTCTGATTCCTCCGTGTATTTAGTTCCCTTGGTTCATTCAGTCTTTGTCGGTCAATGTTTGTTGTTAGCCCGTGTGGCGCCCGTGTTCCTGACTTTCTGCCTGTGTTGTATATATATTAAAAGTGTTCTTTCTCCGATATTCCGGACTCCTCGTTCCTCTGCCTGAACCACACGTGACAGATTGACCGACCTCAAAGTAATGGATTCTTTCGTTGCAGTCCAATTGCTCTGCTTAGAGCAAGAAGATCGTCCCTTGGAGGATCATCTGGCGGATTTCTTCCGCCTCGTTCCCGCCACGACCTTCCCGGACGACAGCCTCTGCAGCTTCCTCTATGCAGGGCTCAACACCGCCACCAGAGAGCTGTTGTCTGGGAAGGGTCCCCAGGGGAGCTTCGCAGCTTATGTGGAGTGGGTGCTGGTGTCCTGCGGATCTCCCTTCACCATCGATAACGGCACCAGTCCCACTCCACCAACCGAGACTTCTTCACCGCTGGCCCCGTCCAGCCCAGTCAAGCCTTCACCGCTGGTCCCGTCCAGCCCAGCCAAGCCTGCCGGAGACCGTCCTGCCGGAGACCGTCCTGCCAGAGACCGTCCGGCCAGAGACCGTCCGGCCAGAGACCGTCCGGCCAGAGACGGTCAAAGTTAAACTTAAAGCGATAGTTCACTCACAAATGAAAATTATGTCATTATTTACTCACCCTCATGTCATTCCAAACCTGTATGACTTACTTTCTTCTGTGGAACTTAAAATAAGATATTTTAAAGAACTTTGATAAAGTGGGAACCAAAACCAGTTTGGTTACCAACCTACCAACCAATCCTCCTCGTTTCCACACCTGAACTCACTCCCTCATTATCCACCTGTCCATCGTTATTATCATCTGTGTCACCTGTTTTCACCTTGTTATGTCTGATTCCTCCGTGTATTTAGTTCCCTTGGTTCATTCAGTCTTTGTCGGTCAATGTTTGTTGTTAGCCCGTGTGGCGCCCGTGTTCCTGACTTTCTGCCTGTGTTGTATATATATTAAAAGTGTTCTTTCTCCGATATTCCGGACTCCTCGTTCCTCTGCCTGAACCACACCGTGACAGATTGACCGACCTCAAAGTAATGGATTCTTTCGTTGCAGTCCAATTGCTCTGCTTAGAGCAAGAAGATCGTCCCTTGGAGGATCATCTGGCGGATTTCTTCCGCCTCGTTCCCGCCACGACCTTCCCGGACGACAGCCTCTGCAGCTTCCTCTATGCAGGGCTCAACACCGCCACCAGAGAGCTGTTGTCTGGGAAGGGTCCCCAGGGGAGCTTCGCAGCTTATGTGGAGTGGGTGCTGGTGTCCTGCGGATCTCCCTTCACCATCGATAACGGCACCAGTCCCACTCCACCAACCGAGACTTCTTCACCGCTGGCCCCGTCCAGCCCAGTCAAGCCTTCACCGCTGGTCCCGTCCAGCCCAGCCAAGCCTGCCGGAGACCGTCCTGCCGGAGACCGTCCTGCCAGAGACCGTCCGGCCAGAGACCGTCCGGCCAGAGACCGTCCGGCCAGAGACCGTCCGGCCAGAGACCGTCCGGCCAGAGACCGTCCGGCCAGAGACCGTCCAGCCAGAGACCGTCCAGCCAGAGACCGTCCAGCCAGAGGTCGAGACCATGGTCCCACCCAGCCTCCCTCTCCCGCCTCCTCTCATCTGTCTTCCATCAGTTCTTCCACCTTCCAGCCCCCCTAAACCAGCCTGGCCCATGGATCCCCGGTCTCTTCCTCCAACCTCCTCCCCATGGACTCTGCCACAGCCCTCCGCTCCATCACCTCCACCTTGGCTTCTACCTCCCTCAACTCCTCCGTGGCCCCTCAGCCCACCAGCTCCTCCAGGCTTCCTCGTCCCCCCGGTTCCCCCTTGGTCCCTCATCGACCCGCCCTCGCCTTGGGACTACCCTCCGTTGGCTGCGCCTCGTCGGTCCGTCCTGCGGACTCGGTTGGGCTCTTCGCTCCCTCCGGGTTCACCTTGGTCCTCGGTCGCTCTGGCTCCGCCGCGGTCTTCGGGGTCCCCGTCATCGCCTCGGTCGCCGGTGTCGGTGTCGCCATGTCCCTCCAGCCCGTGGACATCGCCGTGTCTCGTCGGCTCTGCGGCTTCACCCCGGTCTCCTCTCCCCTCTGCTCCGCCCCTGTCTGTCGGCCCCCTGGTGTTGTCAGCCCCAGTGACATCGGCTCCACCAGGGGTCCGCCCGCCATCTGCTCCGCCCTGGTCTCGCCCTCAGTCTGCTCCACCCTGGTCTTGCCCTCAGTCTGCTCCCCCCTGGACGCCCGAGGGTCCCACAGCTCCGCCCTGGCCTCGTCCACAGCCTGCTCTGCCCTGGACGCCTGAGGGTCCCACAGCTCCGCCCTGGCCTCGTCCACTGCCTGCTCCGCCCTGGACGCCCGAGGGTCCCACAGCTCCACCCTGGCGACTCCCCCAACCCGCTCCGCCCCCAGCTCTTCCCCCCTCCCTCCTCTGCTCTACGGCGTGAGGTCACGCCTTCCGGGAGGGGGGAGTAATGTCACGATCTCCGTCTTCACCATCCCGTCTGAGTCTCCTTCACTACACTACCCAGAATCCTCCTCGTTTCCACACCTGAACTCACTCCCTCATTATCCACCTGTCCATCGTTATTATCATCTGTGTCACCTGTTTTCACCTTGTTATGTCTGATTCCTCCGTGTATTTAGTTCCCTTGGTTCATTCAGTCTTTGTCGGTCAATGTTTGTTGTTAGCCCGTGTGGCGCCCGTGTTCCTGACTTTCTGCCTGTGTTGTGTATATATATTAAAAGTGTTCTTTCTCCGATATTCCGGACTCCTCGTTCCTCTGCCTGAACCACACCGTGGTTCACACCTGAACCACACCATTTCTATTTCAGGTAAAAGCTGTTCTTTTTAGATTTCTTTTCATTAATGAATAACATCACAAGAATAAATTAGATTTTATTTTTAAATATTACAATATATTTTCAATTGTTTAAATTCTGTCATGTATGACAATATATATATATATATATATATATATATATATATATATATATATATATATATATAATATATATATATATATATATATATATTATATGCTTTCCATAATAGTTTTGTTAACAGATCACAATCTATAATGAGGCTAATTTGCATGAAAAATGGCATGTTTGGATTAAAAAAGGATTGCAGGTTGTTAGTTTGCTTATCTTGCTTTTCCAGTTAGCTAAAAAAGCTAAAGAGAGACATCTTCACTATCCAACTTCACAACAATTTTCTTCTTGAAGAAAATTGTTGTTGTTCTTTTTCAACTTCCCAAAACTTATTTTCACTGGGACTATAATGCCCCTGGATCAGTCGAAGCCTTGACAGAAATCTCCCATTTTTCCCATCTCCTGTTTTCTGTGTTCTGCAACTCACTATTGTGTTTGTTTCTCAGCAAGCGTTTTCCCTCCATAAACAAAATCTATTATTTAAATTGTGGTGCTTTGTTCACAAAGTGTAAGTTATGACTATCATAAGTCTTGGTGTCATAAACGATAGCTTGTTGGATGTCGGAAAATGTTTACGTGTGTCTTGTTGCCAAGAAACTGGCAACATTGTTTTGAAGTAGCTCACAACACAATCAGTATCTGAAGTGAATAATCTCCCATGCATGCATGCACATAAAAAACGAACGCCGTCCTGTTAATGCATTCACCTTGACGTGCTTCATCTTATCAGTGATGTCGCTGAGAATGCAGATTGTGCAAGATTGTAGATTCTATCCTATTTCCAAGGTAATGCCATAAGATGTACTATTCTTTTGTTCCCTTTCAGTGAATGGCACAATGACAATGCAGCAACATCCGGATCTCCAGCACATAAATGTTGTGATGATAACGGCTAATCAGTGAAGCTGTTATCTAGAAATCACATCAGTGACATTGATGGAGCCCTAAATACATCTATCACTCTTTCATTCTGTCTGTTCAGGTCCTGTGGTTCATATTTTTCTGTGAATGTCACTGTCCCCTAAAGTCGTCTCCCCAAGTCAATAACTTTTGGTAGTGTGTGGCCAGTTGCCCTCCCACCTGGTCTGGTTTGTGTTATACTCATGCTGAAACTTCTTGTCCTGAGGGATAGAGCTTGTGAAAATCCAATATTGCAGTTATTGTTGTGTGGGCTCAGCGTGATTGAATGGACTAGAGGAGGAATGGGTCACTTCACGTGACAGAATGAGGCTGGAAAGACAGATGGAGAGGTGCAAAGGGAAATAGTGAGACAGATAAAGTTTGGTGCAGATCTGTGTTGACTGATTCAGAGATTAGTACAAAGCCTAGCAAAGAAGTTGGGCTCTTTTCTTGGGGTGGCTCAGCCAGCAGTAAACTGCAGTGGATGTTTCCATGTATCAGATGTATACTTTTGGAATGTGCAGGAGAGGTGCAAAGGGAAATATGGAGGCAGATAAAGTTTGGTGCAGATCTGTGTTGACTGAATTCACAGATTAGTACAAAGCTCACCCAAGCACTTGGGCTCTTTTTTGTGAGGGGGCTCAGGCAGCAGCAAACTGCACAGAATGTTTCAAGGTATCAGACAAATGATGTGATTTTGGAATGTGCAGGATGAGAATCCAAGAATATGACTACTTAGTTTGTGAGTTAGCGTTATACAGCGTTATACAGTTAGTTATATAGTTGTGTGAAGCGTTTGACAATGTAAACGAGTGCCGGTATAATTAGATAATAGTGCCAAATGTTTGCAAATGCATTTGAATGCAAGTGAATGAAAATTCATTTAATTAAAGTTAGTTAGTTAAAAAGTTAGTTTGTTGTGCCAATTGTCTTTGAATGAAATGATTGTTTGTATAATTTAATTAGATAATTATAGAATTTAGAATAGAAATTATTATAGAAATTATAGAATAATAGTCTTAGAATTTGAATCCATTTCAGTATAACTCCGTTTGTTTAGTTGTGCCAAATATCTTAGAATGTATATGAGCATTAGTTATAAGTTAGTTAAGTATAATTGTGCCAAGTGTCTATAATGTAAATTAATTACAGCATAAGTTAGTTAGACAGCTATGAAATTGTACCAAGTGAATTAATTTCTGTAAAAGTTAGTGAATTAGCTAGTTAGACAGATAGTTAGTTATAGTTGTAGTAGTTACAATTTGAGCTTCCATTAAGTTACACTGTAAAAATGACTTAAATGACTTAAGTTGACTTAACTTTACAAAGTGTGTAAAACCCGTTGCCCTAAAATTAAGTAAATACACTTCATATGTAATTGAAAAAAAAAATAAGCTATGTGGAATTGTCAAGTTCACATCATTTTTACTATTCAACTTAAGTTTACTCATGATGTTTATTTACATAATAATTTTAAGGTAGTGGATTTCCTCACTTTTTTAAGTTAAGTCAACTGATCACTTTTAACAGTGTAGTTAATTAGATAATTGTGTCCGTTAGTTCAGTTTAGTGTTAGTTTGTTGGCCAAATAACTGATACTGAGGCTCATATACATGCTAAGACACTTGATACAACGGAATAAACTGACAGATACAGTACTGACACTCATTTACATTCGAAGGCACTTGGATTTGACCATGCTGGATTGTGTGTCACTCATCAGCTTGATGTCTTCATATGCTCAGGTTTCCATTGGAGATGAAGCATCGTTAATCACCCCTGACGAAAAAAGTGCGCTGTACATTGCCTTCAGCATCGCACCACTGTGATTGCTGAAACGGACACAATCAGGTAGAACAAACCAAATGAGCTCTGCTCCTGTCAACTCTCCTTTCTAATTTCCAGCAAACCATCAGTGTTTAAACACCTCGCATGCATCACAGCAAACCACTGGCGCTTAGATCTGTCACAACACTTGTTAAAGCCTACAGCAGAAACAGACTGTCCCACAATGTCCTCTGTTTTTCACCCTCTCTTTGCTTTTTATCTCTCTTTCTCTCTCGCCTGCAGCACGTTCTGCTCAGACCATTAGGTTTGGGGTTACTAATGCTCCTCTCTCCTGTTCTGCTTTCCATTATGACCCAAGGCACTGTGACCTGTTTCTCTCTGTTCTGTGTCCCATGTTCTATCAGTGTAATTTCCCCCTGATGGAAACCCCTCATGGGCCTTTCTCTCTCGTCCACTACCCATACAACCATATAATGTACATTTCCACCCAAGATAGGACCATGCCTGACCATTTTTTCTTTCGCGAAGAACTGACATGGACCTTTATTTTTTCCCCAAACCAATTATTTAAAATATAAAAATTGCAATTCCTGTATCTCAAACAGTAGAGCATGGCGCTAGCAATGCCATGGTCATGAGTTTGATTCCCAGGGAATGCATGTTTTGATAAAACGTGTAACTTAAATGCAATGTAAGTCGGTTTGGATAAACGTGTCTGCCAAATGCATACATGTAAATATTGATATTTAATTTGGTATTTACAGGTCGTTTCAGAGAAATCGCCTGACGACTGGCAGGTCAGCACAACCATCCCAATCTGGAAGAAGGGCAACCCGGCTGAATGTGTCAACTACCGGCCAAACTGACATCTTGGCTCAATGATCGCAGCTGATGGAAGCCTGAACCTTGAAGTCACTTCACGTGTTAACACTGCCTGGCTGAAGTGGTGCACGATGACCAGCTTCACATGCGATAGGATGACCAGTGACCGTCTCAAGTTGACTCACGGCCCTCTGCCTTGTTCTGCTCGCAACAGTCATATTTTATTTTACTTTATGGCATAACTTTATTTTAAATAGTTCAAAACCTTAAAACCTTAAAATAAATATTCAAATAAGAAAAAAATCTGTGTGATTTTCAATGTAGTCTTTTAGTTTTGTATCCCACTATACAATTTCCTCTCACCGTTTGACCCAAAGGTCTCCTCTCTGTGGCTTCCATGAAATGAAATTGTGTTTTTTTCTCTGGTTCTGTAGAGGAAGCCCTGTGGATCGATCAGTGGCCTTCCATCAGGTGGCTGCTAATGAATGAGATGAGAGTGGGAGGGCGAGTCAGTGAAGTATTGCTCTCCTCAGCAGAGTTCTTGTCTCCAGGTCTGACAGCATCCTCCCCCTAGCGCTTCACCACTATCTGTCCAGTCACTATCAATTACTGAGCTCTGAAACACCCTGCACCCTGTACACCTTCCTCGGCGAGTGTGGATGCACATGTCGGGGCCTTGACCTGCTGTGTGTGTGTGTGCCGCATGCCAGGAAATGAGAGGTAATGCTATAGAGGCAGGTGGCCACCGAAGCATCTCGCTATCCATTTTGTGTAATTGTGGTCATCTCACCTTGACAATTATGTGTGTGTGCTGTTGTCCTCCTACTCCAGGACGGAAAAAAAGACTCAACGAAGATTGTGGAGCTGTGGTACAGTGGTAAACCCATGCAGGTAATGTAGGATTGAAACCAGCCTACAATATTTCTTGAAATTATTCTTTTTCCACCATATTTGTTAATAAAAAGGTGAACATTTAAAAAAAACCTGTTAACCCTGTGGTCAGAAGTGGATGCTTGTTTCCTGGGTGCCCAAAACAACTCTAAAACAATATGGGAAACCAGTTAAGCAAACCCATATAGGTTGCAGATGGAAAAACAAACCACTCTTTTACTCACCTGTCATTCAAACTACCCAAAGAGCAAAACAAATGTTACAAAGTGCCTCATACTTAAAGGAATTACTCCATTTTGCAGTCTCACAAACAAACTCGTCTCAATTATACGATTAAAATCCGTCCCTCAAACACGCTCTCACATCGTCTAATGCATTTTGGCATAATCACGCCTGATTCTCGGCGTGAAGAACCGAGCTGAGGAGCTCTGATTGCCGAAGTCACAGTCTGAGAGTGACTGATGAACAAGGCTGAAATTTCATGTTTCCTCTCCAGAGCCCTTAAGCAGATGTCACATTCTGGCAATATTCCCCTCAGTATTAATGGAAAGGCTCAGCTGGCCAGAGAGAAATGGTTATGAGTCAGCTGCCAAGAGGGAGAGGAAGGCACCAAGCTTTTGGAAAGTTTGCGATATTCTCAAAGAGCTCTGAAGGTAAGTGATGGCAAATCTAATCAATTCATTATCCCTTTATATCATTCTGTTATGCATATCTCTTTCGGACACGACGAAGACCAAATGGAACTCCATTAACAGTATGTTAATGTTTAAAACAACTTCCTTTCAGGAACCGTGTGCCATGCACAATGAATAGCAGAACTTTTGTCTCTTTTTGATTCCGTTCCTCCGGCTTTGCAGACAGGAATATATTCTTTTCATGTGCACATGTCTTATTTTGCTTGAAGAACTAGAAAGAAAGGCACCTAAGCCGTAAATTATTTTAAAGAATGGGCTCTAATGACCTAACAAACTTTAATATAGCCTATATTATTGAGTCACCCCATTAAGTATAGCCAGTATTTCCTACCCATCCATTTATCATGCTGCAGACAACCTGGCTGTTGATTTATACCGCCATTTATTCCACACAAAATGAGCAGAGATTACATGTTCTATTCAAATTCATGTAATGGGCTGACTGTATGTGTCTGTAAGAGAGTGAGTGCTTTTTCATTTTCTAAAAGTTTACCTTGCTCTTTTTTTTTCATTTACATCCAATCATTTAGCAGTAAGTTCTCAAGGTTCAACAGTCTGGGAGGTCTGGATGTTGTACGCTTTTTTCATTATTTACTAACACAGTCTCATCCCAAGAAGTCATATATTGACGTCTTGGGACGTCTTTTGACCATACGTCAATATCCGCCTTTTTAGGGTACCCTTAAACATCGGTAAATGACGATCCTGGGACGTCATACAACTGACGCTTTACCTTTAACGTCAGTAGGTGACGGGGTAGGTTTAGGGTAGGTTTAGGTCTGGGGTAGAGTTAGGATCGATAACGTCATCTAACCGACGTTTAAGGGTACCCTAAAAAGGCGGATATTGACGTATGGTCAAAAGACGTCCCAAGACGTCAGTATATGACTTCTTGGGATGAGACTGCGCTGTATTTACAGGTATCACGGGGACAATTAACGTGGGAACTAAGTGTCTTTCTTTCTCAACTCACACACACCTCATTGTCATGGGAATCACTGTAAGTATAAGCCGATTAGCTGCAGTTAAATGGATTTCTGGTTGGTGATCACCAGCTTTGTACCAATGTGCTTAGCATTCATGGTCTTCCCTGTTGGAAGAAAAACAAGCCAACTAGTTTTTAGAACATGATAAATAGTTTAGTGCTGGTCTGAGGTGGTCTACCAACCATACAAGCTTAATAAAAGTGATCTACTGGGTCTACCTCGGTCACACCAGCTGGTGGTCCATCTCATCAACCATTTAGACCAGTAACAGACGTTCCCTGCTCTGTTTTTCTAACCACACAGTGATAGTTGGCATTAAAAGGGAGAAGACTTTGGCTGATAAAATCCATGTAAAACCAAGCATTCAGCTGCTTTTGACTGGTCATCAAATATCACTGCACCACCTGACACCAATCCAAATCTATCACACCCATTTCGTTTGAATTTTTTTTTAAAACGCAGCTTGTTTTCATAACTCGAGTCACAAATTCACAACCAATAATTTCCCAAATGGCTTTTTGGCCACACATCTTAAATTTGCAGCTGCAGCCATGCCACACAAGGCTCACTTCATTCCACAATCACAATCAGAGAGAATCTCTGGCAAGCCAGAGCTCTCCAATCACTTCTCTGGTTCAGAGACGGATATAGAGCTTTGATTGAAGAGCTCTGGTAATCAGAATGCTTTGACATTCTTTCCCCTCATCAGGGCTGGAGGTTTGGGCGTCCTGTGTTGGGCCTGCCTGGCTGAAAGCAGACTCCCCCTCACAGTGTCACACGCTCTCTGCAGGCAGCGAGTAGTAGAGGACCTTCTGATTACAGCTCCGCTACCTCTTCAGCCTCATGAATCAGCCGTGACGGCTAATGATGATAGACAGGGAGGGACTGTCGGGGCCCAGGTGGCTCTTTCATTTATTTTAACCGAAATGACTTGGTCTCTTTAGTTATATTTTACATCCAATAAGATTTGAGTCACTTAGGACTTTTCTTGCTTAAAACTCACCTGGGTGTGAACAAATGTACAAAAGTTTGGGGTCAGTATATAAAAAAAGGAATAATTATATTATAATTATTCTATTATACAGTAAAGACATTTTTAATGTTACAAAAGAAACATCCTATTCATAAAATAATCCTGAAAACAGCTTCCATAAAATGTTAGGCTAAGATATTTATATATATGTGTAATTTTAAATTGTAATAATATTCCCCAATGTTACTGTTTTTTTACTGTATGTTTGATCAATTAAATGTAGACATGTGAGTGTAAGAGGCTTCTTTCAAAAAATATTTAACAAATCCCACCAACCCTAAACGTTTTAACATGTTTGACATTATGAAGAGAATTGTATAATTTTATTTAACTGTATAACAGTGCAATTCTTATTTGAAATAAAATTATTTCATTTTCAAAAATACAAAATATTTATAGTAAAAAAAAAAATATAGAGAGTAAAAATGAAAAGTTTGCAATCCATTGTACTTCCATAATTTTATATATTTTGCAGTTTTCCAGGATATTCCAGGAGAAAATAATATAGGGTGCAAGTTGATTTTATCCATTGGGAATTTATTGGATCGTGAAAACAGCCATTATATATATCATACAGAATTAGGCCATAAATGTGACATTAAATGCATTAAAAAAGGTCAATTTCAAATTTTATGTTGCATCACAACTTAGACTTTTCTTCTAAAGTTTACTCCCAAGCACCTAAATTCTGTTTATATTTACTCACCATTATATAATTCCAAATCTGTATGTTGCATGCTACCAGAAAACTGCTGGAGTGTGTTCACACATGTTTGCTTCGATTGCTGTGTTAGTGCTGTTCGTTTAGATAACTGTGAACGCTATACCGTTCAATCCCTGGTGTGCACCAAACAAGTGGACAGAGACCCCTGAAAAGATGGGTCTTGGTCTGCTTCCAAATAAACTTCTACGGGGCTCAACTAAATATGGATGCAACACGGACCATAGACAGGTAAATTAACCAAAAACAGGACATGTCACAAGATACGACCCTAAAAAGGACAGAATGCTCAAGCATGTTTTTTTCTCATCAAAGTCGCGATGTTGCCCATCACAGTTTGGCATCAGAACCGCATCTCCTTGCAACAGATCTTCATTTATGTATGTCATAGAGGGATTCCTACCACTGTTTTGACTTCTTTACACATTTTATAAGCTCTTCACGAGTTCTCAGCTCCATCATATACCATCATGTATACATCGATGCATAATGCATTTAGCTCAGCACACAGCATTGTTTAAGATGTTCAACAAGTTATGTCGCAAAATATGTCATCGCGGTTTGTTTTGTTTTGTATATTTAGGTTTGTTGTTAAAAATGACCATATGAACACTAATCGAACCTGGACTAAATGTAGCATTTTCTTTTTTGGTCTCTCCCAAGAGAACAGAACTACAGAACTACCTTAGAGATTGAATGTAGAATAGATGTCAAACGTGATTTTGTTTCACAAAATTTGAAGTACTTATTTAAATATGGACTGACTGACTTGAACATTATGATACATGTATGTATCTGTGGAGTCTGTGAGCTTCACATCTCTGCACTTACTATCAGCAGCCTCTCAATTCTGCTAATATGTCATTTGAACAGATGTAGCTGGACGTTGTGCTGTCTGCCCTTGCCGTCATGGTGATCCCTCGCTCTTGTGTGATGGCATTAATCTCTCAGTGCCACGAATGAGGATCACAAAGGCCTGAAATTAGCGGCACGCCTCCAGCCACACTCAGTGTCACACTTAACGGAAACACACACATACACGTGCATAAACACTTTGCCAGGCATCATTAATTTTAGAGCTGAGCCTGGAAATCCAGCTATGGCCTTTTCATGCCCGGCTAATTGCCTCTAATTGTGCTCTTAGCAGGTGTTGCGCTGAAGTGGCGAGTTCTGCTTCTCATCCCAGAGCCAGGCTGGCCCTTAACCCTCGCAGAGAAACAGAGGTGCTCTCACTGCATTTAAAAACAACAGGACAGATGGCTATCCATCATAACTTCTCTTTCACAGTCTTTGTGACCTTGAATGTGTCATTTGTTGTATTAGGACTGTGGTCGTTTTGGAATACTTGCAAAGATTGTTCATTGCGTATTGCACAGCATATACTGCCTAACATGCAGCAGCAGTGCCGATCCTGACCTCCCTGGGGCCCTAAGCAAAATTCTGCTAAGGGGCCCTCTACCTGACCCGTGACGCCGTGAGATATGTAAACCATTTGCCATTGCCACAGTCACACCTGACACTTCAGTGCTCCCAATACAATCCTCCCTCCTTTAAACAAAACAGTCAAAGAATAAGTACAACAATATAGAACAGAATGATATTTACTGAATAGAGTATTTTCTATAGAATAATAAGATAACAAGTGAATATTGTGATGCAGATATCAATAATCCCTGTGAGTGAATGACATCATTGATATCAAGAATTAACTTTTGTACAAGTGAACATGTAATTCCTGATATCAAAAATAGACATTGGTAGATAAAAATGTAACTAAGGGGCCCTACTAGTAAATATAATCAAGAATTCACATTGCAAATAGTAAAAAAAAAAAAAAAAAAGAATTATTGATATCAAAAATGCATAAACTGTGAATGAATAAAAGCTAAAATGGCTTGCCATAGCATGTTAAAGTTTTTTTTATTATGCATGTTGAAGCAATTATTGATTTATGGTTATTATTTACTGAGGGATGTGCATCCATATTGACCAGTATGTCCAGCTAATCAACATTTTAAATTCAATATAGCCTATAAATCAAAGTCAATCAATGTCAAATTGTCAATACATTGCTTTTCATCTTGCATAATTAGTGTAGTTGTTTAGAGTTTTTACTACACATTAACTGAGACTATAATCAGTGTCTTGTTTTGTGTGATCTCTATTTGTGTGTATAATGTGTACTTTGATGAGGAGTGCCATCATTCACGCCCATATATTGTACAGTATGTCTGGTCTCCACATAATTTCTGCTTGAAAAATGCGCGTTTCATTTCGTGCACGCGCATATGAACGCATGATAACACACGCGACGCGGTTATCTTTTCCGAGCCGTTGCACTTTAAAAAACACAATAGAAATGCACATAAACTTAACTTTACTTTGCTGACATCAAACTTGTGAACACAAGTTGAAAACACAAGTTTACCTGATTGTTGTTCCCGCAATTCACTCTCTTTTCTTTCTCTTTCTTTTTGTGACCAGAAGGATAGTTTCGCTTAATTTTGTCATTGATGTTGTAAACATTACTTGACGCGCTATGGCACGAGGGGGAGGCGGGGCCTTGAGTAATTTGCGGGGCCCTACGCAGCTTGCGTAGTGAGCGTATAGGGCGGATCGGCTCTGTGCAGCAGTATTTATTACTATAACATCAAACACCTTTTGTTCTAGTCCAGATGGCCTTGCCAACGTCTCACAGTGAGTGCAGATAGCAGCAATTAGCATTGTGCAAGTATAAAAATGCAATACACCTAAACAGTGGCAACACAACATGCAATATTACAGTTAAATGTAAACTTGCAATCATCTATCAATTCAACTTTAAACCTGTTTCACACACAGTCACAGCTGTAAAGTTCTTATTTGAACCCATTCACAAAGCATGAGGGAAAACCAGCAGTGCCACAGTATGTAACCATACACTTTTTAAATAGTATTTCACACTGATGTTACATGAACTATGGTGCATATCAGTGTTAACAGCGTTGGTCTAAAGGCCGAAATTTTCATATGCGTTTTTTCGTATTCGTGATTCGGTGGCTCCGAATTGTCGAAACACCATTCAAACACCATTTAAACTGCTTGTTGGATGCGAAAAACACAGAAAATCGAACCCAATCCGATTTTTTTTTATGACGGACGAAAGTTTCGGAAGCAGTGTGCAAGCGTGTTTGACATAACGTGAGGTCGTATTTATTTTTTAACGTGCGGAAATTTCAGATGTGAATTTCGGACTCGGTGTGCAATGGCCTTAAGTCTTAGTATTAATTAACTCCAATGCATTTTACCTCTTGCTGTGTATTTTAAACATTCATTTTGAGTAAAAAGGTCTTTGAATTTGTTAGTCCAAACAAACGAGTCAAGCAGCTGATTTTAATAAGTCTATATTGCTTGGTGTTGATCATTCCCCACATTAGAATTGGAAGGTGAGGTTGAGCGCATTACATTGTGGGATGGAGTTTGGAGTATCTCACAGTGTTTGCTCTGCTTGTGTACATTTGAACAAATTTAATAGGTATATTAGGCTAAAGTATGTTTACTGCAAAAATCATAGTATGAATATTGTGGTAGTGTGGCTTTTAGACATTCTATACTATAAGCAACTACATGTCAACTGCCAGAGTATTAGTAGAATGTCTGCTTAATACCCGCTAACACTTTTTATTTTGATCCTCCTCCAACAGACTTCTACTGACTATAAGTAACTTTGCAACTACATGTCAACTTACTAACCCTAATACCTAACTCTAACCTAACAGTCTACTAATACTCCAATGGTAGTTAGTTGACATGTAGTTGCAAAGTTAATTATAGTTAGTAGAATGTCTAAAGTGGACCATCAAAATAAAGTGTAACCTAATTTCATTTATCTACTTCGTCCAATGTTGTATTTTCAAGCTACATCCTGCTATGTGTCATATTTTGATTGTCCAGTCTAATTTTAACTCAGTAACCATAAAACAAGTTTTTTTCTAAGACTAATGTTAGATGTTAGACCAGAATATTGTTTTACTGAACAAAATCAGCATAAGATAAATGTTTAGACATTTGAGATTCTCTTAGAAATGGCAAAAAGAAAAGAAAAAACTCCTGCAGATCTCAATAGTACTGCTTAATGCTAAATTAGTCAGACCATACATGAAAGCAATCCCATCACACTTGCCCTCTTTGGACATTTACATTTTTTTTGTATCATTAAAACATTGAACGCAGAGGAAGTTCTATTATTGCCAACTTGACCTTTAAAGGGTAATTGCCTTTTCCTTACCAAAGGATAAAAACCTTGAAATCTTCAAACGAAAATAGGACCCTCTTTACAAGCTACAATAAACCAAACAATAAAAATATGTTTCTCCATAAAATGCTTGCTAAATCACTCAGGAAGAGATCTTAAATTGCTTTTAAGGGAAAAAAGGGCCATAGTATTTATAGTACTCGTTTAACTCTTCCCACTGATTTTTTTTTTTTTTTTTAACAAATGAAATGAGTACATTGGTCACTTTACAATCCACGGCCATGTGATATGTATCCCATGTTGTAAGAAAGATGAAAAAAGAGAAGGATTTAAAAGAGTAAAACATTCGCTGACCCTTTGGAAACGGAGTCAAAGTTTTATCCGAGTTTATGTGGAAACTCTGGCTGCCGAATGAAAGCGTTCCACTACAGCTGTCATGAAAGATAGACTTTAAAGGGCACTTTTCAGACTATTGTCACATCAAAGCACTGCAGCTCTCTTTGGGGTATTGTGCTACTTTAATTATTTTTTTCTTTTTAGAGTTGGCAGGAAGCTGTCATATATAGAAACCACCTGATCTGGAAACACAGTGTGGTGAAAGAAAATATATAGAGGAAAGAAGACCAGATACGTAATGTTTGAAAACAGGAAAACAGAATGATATCAGAAGGTATTAAAATATACCAAAATTGATTAATTGTCACAGAAACCAAAGATGATCTAATTAGGTCTCTTTAAGTGCACATTGTCTTGGAGTCCTTGAGTTAAAGCTCATATTTGCACATTGATGTAATACACATTGGCCCCGGAAAGCATTTGGGCACTTAACCCTCAATGAAAATGCATTAAAACAAAATATCAAACCAAGTGGCATTTATTTTAATGTATTATGTATTACACAAATTCAGAAAATAAAAAATAATATTTGAACTCTTTCTAATTGTCAAATGTTGGTGGAACGTGTTCATTGTTAATGTGGTTAAACTACACCTGTGTGAACTTGAGAGGAGCTTATTTAATAAAATCACAAAAAATCACATTGGGACCAGATGCAACAATGGCTTATAAAAGTGAAGTTAGTTTTATGAAAAACTCAAGTATCATTTGCACCACAGCATCAAATTATATACTTGGTTTAATTAATATCTGCAATTAAATTGTTAGATATTGTATGACTTACTCAATCTGTCATCATTTACTCACCCTCATGTTGTTCCAAACCTGTATGAATTTCTTTCTTCTGCTGAACACAAAAGATAACATTTTGAAGAATGTGGGTATCCAAACACTTGATGGGCCCCATTGACTTTTATTGTATGGAACAAAAAACACTATTGAAGTCAATGGGGCCCCATCAACTGTTTGGTTACTGACATTCTTCAAAATATCTTCATTTTTGTTCAGCAGAAGTAAGAAATTCAAACAGATTTGGAACAACTTTTTTTTGGGTGAACTACTGCTTTAAATGTCCAAAACTATCCAAATATAACACTGTATAGTGGATTCAGCTTGCCAGATGCTCGCTGCAGAAACTGTCATAGAGTTTCCACGGGAAATGTCTGTTTACAGTTAGACCGTAAACTGAGGTTCTGTAGTACAGCAGTGTTTTGAACATGTTGGAGGGAAGAAAATTCGGCACCAGAGTCCAGCGTGGACAGGAAAGGTCAGGAGCACCACTTCTCTCATCTCATCCTCCTGGTGGAGGTGCTGTTCCCATAATTACAGTGTAAGCAGTGCCTTCTAAGTGCGCCTAAAGCAAACATCATCAGGCTGACGGCAGTAATTTTATATCATTACTGAATATGACTGGGTAGGGACATTAGCAATGGAACATTAAACTGCCTCATGCCGCTTCTAAATGGTTTGTAAAACAACGTACGATTCCCTTTTCGTGATTTATGCAACTTTCAGGAGACCGGCACAGAAAAGGGGACGGAAAGAATGGGATTCGGTATGTGCTGCTGATGAAGAGGAATTCAAGAGTGATGATGATGACCGAGATGATGAATCATGATGAGTCATTGTAAAAAAACATGGACTAGTGCAATGTGGTGATAATAACAACAGCTGTGGTCGTGAAATGATTCAGACATCTGCTCCCCATTGAATACTTTGTTTACTCTTATAATGAGGTAACAGCTTATTTAGCATGTTTTATTATTGCTGAACTGTCTGATGCAGGGAGTGTCCTGGTCACATTCTTCCAGTGTGGCTTACTTGGTTGGCCTCTAAAGTTTGAAAGGTTTTTCCATTCTTCAAATCAAGTTTTAGGTTTACCCATGTATGTAATCAAAGCACTTTTTCACACACTGCTCATTGGCTGTTTTTATTCCAGTAGAGCACAAGTTTATGCCACGCTATCCTTACGTTTCCTGGCTAACCAATTAAACTAGATGGTTCTTGGTTGCAAATCTGTATTATTTTCTTTGGACCTTTTTCTTTTTTTTGTGGTCCGAAGAAAAGAAGAAGAAAATGGATTGGGATTTCAAGTGGGTGAGTAAATCATAATTTTCATATTTGGACAACTGCTCCAGCAAGAAAGCATTGTTTGAGTATTAGCATACATAACTCATTCTCCTATGCATTTTTTGCACAGCTAACTCTAAAGCAAGCATAAAAAGTGAGGTAAAGAAAGAAATTTAGCAGAGTATTTATCTCTCTCAGATATTCAGAGCAGGGATGGATAGAACGTCATTGAATGCCGAAGTGAAAAATCCCATTTCTCAGACACGCGGTGGGAGATTGAACATGAAGGGGATCATTCCTCTGCCGTGGCTAATGTCTCTTCTGAGAGACCTCTTTTTGCTAAATTAATTTCACTTCCTTTAAGTGCATGTTTACTTTAAACAGGACCGAAGTCCCCTGACAAATGCATTTCTTTCTCATCCCCTGAATGTTCTGATGCTCTCCAGGTGCATGTAGAATTCAAGTATGCCAAAAAGACATTTTGTAGGCTTTATTCAAATTGCAGTTTGCTACATCATTGAAATGTCTGCCCACCCATGTATAACTGAGGTATGATGGCTAAAGAGTGTGTTTACTGTGCTTTTATCAGGAACTAAATCATTCCAAAAACAAGCAAGGTGGAGATGGGGGCCAACTACATTAGTGACACTACTAACTTAAAGGGGACTTGACACACACAGTTTATGCCATCTCATGTTAATCTTACAGAATAGTATTGCATCCTTCGTATATCTGAGGAGTCTTTAGTTTTATCAGACTTATAAAAGACAGATAGAGCTGTACTGCTTCTTTCCTAAAACAGTCAAGGTCCTGGAGGCGTGCCATGGGCAGAGCTAAAATGTCACAAGCAGTGGTTTTAGAATAAACAAATGGACACTTATGGTCGTCAGGAAAACAAATGTATTTAAACACACACAATACATCATCGCAATACCCCTCAGGGCCGGATTAACCATTAGGGCAACTGGGCACTTGCCCAGGGGCCCACGACATCTAAGGGGCCCTGGGCACCAGGGGCGGAGTGGCAATTGGGGAGAGTCGGGAGTTTCCCCGGTGGGCCGGTAGTGTTTCGAGGCCGCGAGGGCCGGTCTGATAAAATGTATTCATTGTATATTTTTTTTTACATTTTAGATAACGGAGCGTATATTTGCACTAAGTGCCTGTCTTTTTAGCAAAAAGACGCCCGTCGCGTAATAGATTCAGTGGCGTAGGTCGTATGGCGTGAGGTGCTGGAAAGCAGCTTTTGACGCGCTCGACCCGAGTTCGAATCCGCCTTTTGCCGAACTCTCTCTTCTCCCTTTTCCCAACACATATGAGATGTAAAATGTATAACCTAACATAAAGGTCTCTGGCGTTATATTTGGCCAACGAACTAAAATCAAAACCACGATATGGCTTTGTGCCTTTATAAAACAGCACAAGACTTTAAGAAAAGGCATCCTGTTTGTGCTGGGTGATTTAAAGAAAAGTGCGCACTTTGCTAACGCGATCAGCATGGTGATCTGGTGTTTTCTCCTAAATAAAAGCTCAAGGGTTTATTTTTTGCAAGTGAAGAAATTGGGACAAAAGTATTTTAATTTTAGCCTACTATATTATAGTGTAATGTAGCTAAAATATACTTTTGAAATACTAATTTTCATAGTACATGTATAGGCTATATGGATTTTACGTCAGGAATAATTATATAAATCATTATTACATTTTTATAATAATTGTTTGGTATCCTAAAACACTATTGATAATGTAATGTAGACTGAGACTCTCATAACTAAAAAGATGTTTGAGCCCTCTTTATTGTCCTGGTACAAAGCAATGCTTTTTCTTTGTTCAACGAGCAGTTCATGGGTTGAAGCTCTTAATTTTGATCTCTCAAAGAGCACGAGATTGATGCATTTAACCTTAAAATGTAAAAAAAATCTTGCGGGGGAGCATGCCCCCGAACCCCCCAGAGTCCAGAGGTCCACCCAACATATAGTTTTACAAATTCCTTTTGTAAAAAAATGGAGGGGGGAGGGGGGCTACAAGACATTGTGCCCAGGGGCCTCTGAACTCTTTATCCGGCCCTGATACCCCTGGATAACTTTTGATTCACTATACGTTCCTGTTGTGTACATTATATGAACTTGCGTGCCGATTGCCAACAAAACAGACATTTTATGCATTTTTAGTTACCGCCTACGGTTCCAGCTCATGACCGGGATCTTTTATCGCTGGGATTGCTCCATCTTTCAGTTTCAACCGATCTGCAAATCCAGCATGGAAACTGGGCCTTGTTTAACAAGTCACCAAAATGCCGGAACAAACAAACACACTTGCACAACTCCGTTGCTCCCCCGGTAAAAACAAACTGCATCCACTGTTCCCTTAACGCTGGGTTCTTTGGGAAGCTGAACAAGGTTATCTTTCCCTCACAACCAAAAACACACTTCTTTGGTGACTTTGTTGATTTTGTGGTCTAAAAATAAAATGACAGCACAATCGACGGCTTCCGGACCGTAACCCGGACTTGCATGTTGATGGGCGTTGCTCTTGCTCTTGCTCTGGGGTGTGTTTCTCAAAACGATAGTTGCTAACTAAGTTAGCAACTTTGTTGGTTGCAATGCAATTTCCCAATGCAAGTTGCTAACAGGTTAGCTACTATGCTTTTGGGAAACGCACCCCAGGTTGATGTGTGCACACGCTCTTCCAGGAGAAGTGCCCATACAAGGAATTACGCCCTTCATGGCGTCATACTCGGAAAAAAAAAAACTTTCCGAAACTTATACGAACCCTGAAGGAGTGTATTTGGCACAGAAATATACTATGGCCATGTTCAGCATGATAATCCAACTCTTTAACAGTTTAAATAAGTCATGCAAGAATGCAAAGAAATATCATTAGACATCCTCATGACATTATTTGATGACATCCTCATCAAACACATTTTCTGTAGCATTTTCTGTATCTCTCTCCTAAATTAGTTCGGAGGGAAAGAGTTATTCGTGGTAAATCGGGTTGTTCTATAAGATTATCTCTTCCACGTTATCCACCTTTTTTGCAACGCGGAAGTAAGCTTTTTTTGTGAACTAGCCGCTATAGGTAATTTACTGGAAGAATAACAAAATGCAGTAAATGGTGAAATAATTTGCACAACAAAACATTGTGTTTATGAAATGAAGTTTGCCGTTTCAAGCAGCATAAAGGACAGGTTTTGTACAGCTGAAATAACTAAAAGTGGATGAGACTGGAAGCCTTGACGCAATCAAGTTACAAATGGCTGCACCCGCTCTCACTTTAAAAATAAGGTGGATCGACATGTTTATTCTATTGAGTTGGTACATTCTAAATGGATGTGTCTCTTTCATATGTAGCGTTGTCAAGTCCAATACACTCAAATAAACCGAAATACACCCTAAATTACTCTTTCACCCATATATAAAGTCGGATTTATTGTAATGAATCGGTTTGTTTGGGTGGTTCATGAAAGTGAGCCGATTAATGGTGACAATTCACTAATTCTAATATGCTTTCAGGTCATCATTTAATTGAGAGTGTTTTTAGTTAATGCTGCTGTTATACTTTCATGTTAGTTATGTAAATTAGTTTTTTTTTTTTTTGCTGCCAGCAAAGTAAAGAGTGACGATAAAATGTATCTGTTCTTTTGTCTGTGCAACATGTGCTTTCCATTTATATTGAGTTCCATTTATTTTCCTCAAAAATACCTGTCTAAGCCTGTGTGCTTTTGTGAATCAGAGATGGCTGATTACTTGTATGGTGTTTATTTATTTATATTTTTTCCACGTCTTTTTTTGGCAGAAAACATGAGTCCCTCCTGGAAAATGAATTACGTGAAATAATGAAGTCACTGAATTAGATCATTAGCTTGATTAACTCACCCCATATGTTGCAGTCATGGGAGAATGATGAAAAAGCAGGAAAACACATCAGCGCTTGTGAATCATAATTAAGAAATGCTAATTGTGTTTTTCATTATGGGAAAATCAATGGCTAACTCTGGAGATGTTACACTTGGTTTATTTTATATTTGGGCTCAAGATTTCATTTTAGAAGCGACATGTTATGATGCTGAATGCTAAGGAAACATGCCATTACTTTAAAGTTTAACCTGTCGCATACTGTAGCTATAAAAATATCTCATTAAATATTTGACAAAGTTATTTTGCACACACATTCTTTTGACTATATTGATGCAAATAGTTCTCATTTATGGGTGCAAATTGAATAAAGTGGTGTCTCCATATTGTACACCCAGTGCCTGGGAATACAGCTTAGCTCATGTATTAAAGCTGACTACCTTGGCCCTGGCCTTGCTTTAAGTCAGTATTATGCTGAGATGGGAAATCTTTAGATTGTGCATTGTTTGCAGGGTCACACACCATGTAATTATATTTTGAACCTGCTGGTGAGCTCAAGACAAGAGCATACATTTGAATATACATTAGATGACTGCAGAAAGACTTTTCTACAATGGCAATAAACCATATTAACACAGTATGTGCATGCTCAAGGAAACCAAGGGCACTGCAAACATTATGGTTAGCTATGGTTATGGTTGCATCAGTGGGCATCGCTCTGTGTTAATTAAGCTGACAATAAGTTATATGTAAATTTAATATTTGCTTATATTTTTCTTCATAAAGTCACTTCAAGATCAATGCTTCATTCATGTAATGCACGCACGCACACACGCACGCACCCAGGGCTGGCTCTAGCCCTTTGGTTGCCCTAGGCGAGATTGAGTTTTAATTTAAACAATTAAATAAGCAATTAAAAAGAAATGTATACCTGTATGATATTACTCCGTACCCACATTGGACCAGCGGTTTGGATAGATAATTCAGCTGCGGCACCATCCTCCTGTGAGACACAGGAATTCATTCGGCACTATCCTTACATCAGTGCATTATGGGTATTCTCTAGCCGTTGAGTGTACATCAGTTGTACACTCGCAGAGGTGTCCAAGTAACGAAGTACAAATACTTTACCTTACTTAAGTAGAAATTTTAAGTATCTATACTTTACTGGAGTAATTATTTTTCAACCGACTTCATACTTCTACGCAGTTATCTGTACTTTCTACTCCTTACATTTTAAAAATAGCCTAGTTACTCCTTTTTAATTTCGGCTTGTTTTCATTCCGGCTTGTCATCGTTAAAAAAAAAATAAAAAAAATAAAAAAAAAACTATCCAGATAAATTGCACCATCTGGATAGAGTGAATTTGATTGTGGTTGGATGAGAAGTATAAACATATACCATTCCAACACCCTATTGGTTTGTATGCGATCCATCGCACCTGCACATGTAGTACAGGTTCTTTAATGTTTTTGCATTGTACTAAAATGCATTCATTTTCAAAGGACATATATGCGGCTGAAACAGGTAGCCTAGTGCATCTCATTTTTTTTTAACATTAACAATTTAATATAACATTATAGTCACAATGCCCTTTAGAAAAATCTTTTTTATTATTATTATTTTTTTTTTTTTAGGTGGGGTAGTGCACAATAGGCCCCTGTGGCACGGCCTAAGCTTTTGTCCATAATGGCATTTTTTTTCCTTGCATTACTTTTCCTTTTATACTTTAAATAGTTTTGAAACTTTTTCTTGAGTAAAAACAGTTGATACTTCAACTTCTACAGAAGTCTTTTTAAACCCTAGTATCTATACTTTTGACACCTCTGTACACTCGCTATTGCAGTGCAGTATGCGATTGAATGAGTGCACTCGATAACATCCACTACAAATGGCTGTTCCCTCAATTAGTGCCCTATTTAAGGGTATGGGAGGTGATTTCAGATACAACCTGGGTTGCTGACATAGAGGTGCTGCAATAATGTGCAATATATATGGAAACAATGAAATATATTTGAACACTCACGAATAAAAACCTATGGTAGACCCAAAAACAAAATCAAAACTTTGTAAATGAGCATAATAGATCCACTTTAATATATTTTAAAATATAATTTATTCCTGTGATGGCAAAGCTGAATTTTCAACAGCCATTACTCCAGTCTTCAGTATCACATTATCCTTCAGAAATCATTTTAATATGCTGATTTGGTGCTGAAGAAACATTTCTTATTATTAACAAAGTTGTACTGCTTTATATTTATATTTTGTTTTAGGACCTTGGCCGGTCTCTTCATCACAGATCTATTGAAGCTTGTAAAGGAAGGTGTGTAAAAAAAGTTAATATAAAAGATAAATGTCATGTAACACGTTTTGTTTTTCAATGTGTCTGTTTTGAAATGAGATGAAACTGTATGTCATACAGTCACTTTTCTTCAATATTTGTCTATCACTGCAGAGCATGACGAGATAATCTTCTCATGAGTTGAAGGAAAGCATGCAACTTTGCATGGATGGGACAAAGATAGTGAACTGCAGCCTTATCACAATTGATGCTCTGAATGGGGCAAGTATGTTTTTTTGTGTGTGATTGTCTTTGGATTCTCTACCTCTCTAGGCTCAACCAAAATGAGGCAGTTTATGAAAGTTGTTTATGAAAGGTGAATGGCAATTAATGTAGCATTAACACACTTGTAGTTTATTAAAGCAGCCTAGAAAGAAGGACAATCTGAACATAGCTGGGTGGTATGCCTGGATAATAAGAAAATTTGTTATTAGAATGTTATTTGGAAGGTTGAGTCCTTTCAATTTTTTTTGTAATGCATTAAGTTGGTCACCAGGGCACACTCAGGGCTGTGAGCATGGTACTTGATCACAAGGTAGACAACAATTTCAGAGATGGACGGATACAGTGTTTGAGAGTGGGCCCCAGGCCTCCTTTATAAAACCTGAAGGGATAGTTAAAAAAAATACAATTCTCTCATTACCCCCATGTTGTTCAAAACTTTTATGATTTCTGAAGATATTTTGAAGATATATATATTTCTTTGTCCATACAATGAACGTCAATTGGGTTCAATGTTTTGGACTTTGGACTTTCATTGCACAATTTTTTTTTGACACATTATTCCAAATATCTTATTTAGTGTTCTACATAAAAAAAGAAATGCATACTTGTTTGGAACGACATAAGGGTGAGTAAATGATGACAGAATTTTAATTTTGGGGTGAACTATCCCTTTAAGGACTGAAAATAATTTACGGCCATTTTGCTTAACCTTTGCAAAGACACCAACATACAAAGACTATTACTGACATTAAAATGCCGGAAAAAGAGCTCTTCAACATTAATTAGACTGAACTATTAGTGGCTGCATGGCTTATTGAGCAGCTCACATTACTCTGTGTTGTGTGTGAGACCCTTTCGGTCTGGCCAGTCCACCAATGCCTTAGCCCCCGCGTCCATGTCATTCTGTGCGAGGTTAATTGCTACACCATAGCTCATGTCCTTGTGTTAATGCAAATGAGATCTTTTGACATCCCGCGACGAGTTTGTGTGGTGGAACAAAATAACCCGACGGCTCTTGAGCTTGTAAAGGAAGGTGTGTGACAAAGGTTGCTTGTCTGAGCAATCTCTCTCCATTGTTTGGAGGCCACAGAGGAACGGTATATTCATGAGCTGAAAAGATGAGGGAGATACAATTGTTTCCTACCTCAAACTGAAAGGTAAAGCCCTAGTTCTATGAACACTCAATGCTGTAGTCTTTCCTTGAGTGGATGTGACATACAGTGACAAATTAAGTGAAATAAAGCATGTTTTTAGCTCTGTGACAGACACAGGAGTTGTGTACCACCTTAATTGAACGGTTACAGTTTTTCTCGATTGTTTACACACATTTTCTGAAAGAATGCCTCATATTCTCAGAACTCTACACACAAATCAAAAAACACACACACAATGGGCAAAACCCCTCAATTCTCCTGCAAAATGAAACTTTACATTCAAAACAATGTTATTTCTTCTCAAAATGGTATTTTGTTTTCAAATGACACACACAAACCATCATATGAACAGACATTTAAAAGAACCAGTTGAACACTGATGTGCTCAATGTAAAACACTGTGATGAATGGAAAACACTTCTTCTCCATTCATCATAATGACTCAGGCCTTTTTTGCTCAGTGTTACACTTACTACAGACAGTACATACATACGTGTCTTGTAAAAATATTTGAGAATATTGTTTGTATACCCAGAACACACAAATACACGGCAACACATATATTTTATTTTTCCCACAAAAACAATGGGAGATAGATCACACATCTCGTACATCCCAACCAACACAAAGTTGCACATACAGTGGTCTACATACAAAACAACAGAAAAATGTTTTTACAGTAACATTTTTTTTTAAATAACTATGCTGCATCTTCTCTTCTGCTTCAGTCTTTTACAGTTTTTGCCCGTTGCTTGAACACTATAGAAACATGCTTAAACCAAAGTAACATAACTTGAAGTTGTTGTTACTATACCTATGCTCCTAGACACTACACACTATTTCATACATAAGACACTTAGTTCAAAAATTAAATTTCCGGGTACCATTGGGAAAACACATCTATTCAAAATACAACACACATTGGTTAATTGAAAAGACATAGACACACACCTGAAAACACTTACTTACAAAAATGCACACCAATCAGCCAGCTACAAAAATGCCTCAGTTAAGCCATTTTGAGAACTTTGCAAGCATGGAGGCAGGGAGAGCTAGAGGCAGAGGAAGAGGAAGAGGAGGACAGAGGGAGAGAGGAGGACACAGAGAGAGAGGAGGACAGAGAGAGAGAGGAGGACAGAGAGAGAGAGGAGGAGGACGAGGTCAAAGAGGCCACACAAGGACCATTATTTCGGATGACATAAGAGCAACTTTGGTGGACCATGAAATAAACCATGGCCTGACTATGAGGGAAGCTGGCCAGAGAGTCCATCCTAATCTAAGCCGCTTCACAGTTTCATCCATAATAAGGACATTCCGACTGGAAAACAGGTATGTCTTCAACTCTCTACTCTAGAGTATTTACAGTACTGTACCATATCACGTTACTGTATCACTTGTATTGTATTCCAGGGTGGCTAAAGCTCCTTTTTCAACAAAAGTGGTAGTTTTGTGAAACATACCATGATAACGTGTTGAGGTGTTTCAGTACTGTACATGGTAAATACAGTAAAGTTCAGTATACACAGTACTGTAAAAAAGAAGCAAACAAGAACAATTTGTGGTTGCATTTTTCTACAGAATGGCTAGAAGACCTGCTGGGGGTGGACGCCAACGCCTGTTCACCCAACAGCAGGAACTTGCCATAGTGAACCTAGTCAGAGCAAACAATGCAATCTGTCTCCACCAGCTACAGCAACAAATACTTGCAGATAGGCAAGTATTCAACAACATAAATCGAGTAAGCATTACAACTATCAGACGGATCTTGGTAAAGCGCAACATGACCATGAAGCAACTGTACAGGGTCCCATTTGAGAGGAACAGTGTCAGGGTCAAAGAACTTCGACATGAATATGTACAGGTAAGTGTTTCAGCCGTTTACATTTACAATAAAGAATGGGTGCAC
This sequence comes from Chrosomus eos, assembly GCA_036326025.1. NCBI lineage: Eukaryota > Metazoa > Chordata > Actinopteri > Cypriniformes > Leuciscidae > Chrosomus > Chrosomus eos. The sequence goes on from CM070823.1 coordinate 12,410,144, forward strand.
AGTAACAGATGAATATGTACCACTGGATTAGTACCACCTAGATTCATTCAGAAAGCTACACCGGTATCTGTGTGGTGGGATGGGTCGGTTCGGTTCTGTATATGTAGTAGTGTAAGTGTGTGCTTTGAGTAAAGCCATCCACAACATGTATTTTGTTACAGAGAATCTTGGACATGGATGGAGCTGCCCAGCCGCATGAATGTATTTACATTGACGAGGCTGGATTCAACCTTAGCAAAAACAGACGACGGGGACGTAATATAATTGGCCAAAGGGCAATGCACGTCCCAGGGCAGCGCGGGGGAAATATCACATTGTGTGCTGCCATAAGTCTTCGAGGGCTACTGCACCATCATGCCAAACTGGGTCCCTATAATGCGCAACACATAATAACATTTCTAGATGCACTTCATGGTGCAGTTGTACAGGATGGACCAGAGCAGCCCAGGTTTGTTGTTGTCTGGGATAATGTCAGTTTCCATCGGGCTGCTCTGGTCCAGAACTGGTTCACCAACCATGATCAATTTGAAGTTCTGTACTTGCCCCCTTACTCGCCATTTTTAAATCCTATAGAGGAATTTTTTTCCGCTTGGAGATGGCGCGTATATGAGTCAAGTCAAGTCAAGTCAAATATATTTATATAGCGCTTTTCACAATACAGATTGTATCAAAGCTGCTTTACAGTATCAATCAAAACAACTCAACAATGTTTGTTTATTACTGGACATCCAAAAAGGACATCCAAGTTTGGTAGAGCTGATCAATGGTATGATTGTTTAATTAATTTGAATATCCCCAACTGAGCAAGCCAAAGGCAACAGTGGCAAGGAACCGAAAAACTCCATCAAGTGACCCAATGGTGTCCTAAAACTCCATCAGATCACCCAATGGAGAAAAAAAAACCTTGGGATAACCCAGGCTCAGTCGGGGCCAGTTCTCCTCTGGCGTTTATGAACTAGAGGCCGAATTTACAGTAACTGTAAGATAAAAATTTATATGAATGCCTGGCTAAATAGATGCGTCTTTAGTCTAGTTTTAAACTGGGAGAGCGAGTCTGAGCAACGAACAATATCAGGAAGGCTATTCCAGAGCTTCGGAGCTAGATGTGAAAATGCTCTCCCTCCTTTGGTGGATCTGGATATCCTAGGAATGACCAGAAGCCTCGAATTTAGTGATCTTAAAGAGCGCGATGGATTGTAAGGCGATAGAAGATCCGTTAAATAGACTGGAGCTAAACCATTTAGAGCTTTATAGGTCAAAAGCAATACCTTGTAATTAATACGGAACTTTATAGGTAACCAATAAAACTGGTGTTATATGATCATATTTTCTTGATCTAGTAAGAACTCTAGCGGCTGCATTTTGGACTAACTGTAGCTTGTTTATTGAGGATGCAGGACAACCAGCTAATAAAGCATTACAGTAATCTAGTCTCGAGGTCATGAATGCATGAACTAACTTTTCTGCATCAGAAACAGATAGCATATTACGTAGCTTAGCAATGTTTCTAAGGTGGAAAAAGGCAGTTTTTGTAACATATGAAATATGCTTTTCAAAAGACAGGTTGCAGTCTAATATAACACCCAGGTCTTTTACTGTAGCGGATAAAGTAACAGGGCATCCTACTATGTTAAAGTTGTGTTGTGAGAGGTTTTGTAGACGGTTTTTAGAACCGATAAGTATTACCTCTGTCTTATCTGGATTTAATAAAAGAAAGTTACGCGTCATCCAATCTTTTATATCTTTAACACAATCTGTCAATTTGGATAATTTAGCGTATTCATCTGGCCGTGATGAAATATATATTTGAGTGTCATCAGCATAGCAATGGAAACTAATTCCATGTTTCCTTAGAATATTACCAAGTGGCAGCATATATATTGAGAATAATAAAGGGCCTAACACAGATCCCTGCGGCACTCCATGGTTTGCCGAAGTCATGATCGATTTTTCTCCATTTAAGTAGACGAAATGGTAGCGGTCAGATAAGTATGACCTGAACCAGCTTAATGCTTGTCCTTGAACACCAGTGTAATTTTGTAGTCGATCTAAGAGTATTGTGTGATCTATAGTATCGAACGCAGCACTAAGATCAAGTAAAACTAGTACTGAGATACAGCCTTGGTCCGAAGCTAAAAGTAGATCATTTATGATTCTAACAAGCGCAGTTTCAGTGCTATGATGTGGCCTGAATCCAGACTGAAACTTTTCATAGATGTCGTTTATGACCGCCAACCACATGCTCGTATGCCTCTTCTGCAGGCAATGGAACAGGCCTGCGGAGACATTGAGGTGAGGTCAATCCAGGGATGGATTCGGCACACAAGGGGATATTTTCCCCGATGCTTAGCAAGAGAAGACATTGCTTGTGATGTTGATGAGATCCTGTGGCCAGACCCCAACAGACGGCAGGATCCATAAGCCCACTTGCACACAATTGTGTTTTTCTGTGTTTACAGTAGTGTATTGTTTGTTTTATTTTTGATTTAACTGAATTTACTGTACTGTAAAATATACTAATGTAACTATTTTGAATTCATTATTTCATTTTTTTGGTAGTTGTGAAAACATGCCCTCTATGGAACTGAATAAAAACATTGAAAACAAAAGACTGTAGTTTTTTATAGACTAGTGTGTTGCTGCTGATCTGAAAGTGTATGCATATGATGCAAGTATGTGTCATTTTGTCATCAGAGTTATATTTTGACAAAGGAATGTTAGGTTTTGATAGCAGAGTTTAGGTTTTGATGGTAGAGTTTCAATTTGACACAGATGAGAATGGTATATTTCCCAGTGTTGTGTCATGTTTAGTTGTGTGTAGAGTTTTGGCACAATGAGCAAAGTTTTGCAAAATGTGTTCAAGCAACGGGCAAAAACTGTATGCTAAAGCTCTGATTGCTAATTGTAAAACTGTGTGACATGTGTTTGCCCATGTGACGAGTCAGTGTGCAGATCTGAATGGCAGTGTGTTCCTGGTGAAAACAAGAGATTTTGTGCATGAAAATTGTGCCAAATGCAGAGAATTGTGTGTAGTGTTGTGAAAAACGTGTGTTTTAAAACTGCAATTTGAGTGTAAAGCAGGAATTGTGCTTGTAGTTTAGCAGAATTGGTTCAGGGGGTTGGTAAATGAGTTACATGTTGTGGTCATTGTGTCTCAAGTACCAGAATTTGTGTGTAAACAATTGAGAAAAACTGTAATTAGATTGTTTTCCATTTACAGGGCCCAAATATTTTATATGAAAGGCTGAGGCTAGTTGTCATTTGTTTTTCTCCAGTGAATATTTCTCAGGGTAGTCAATTTCTGTGCAAGCACATACCTTAAAAGCTATTGAACATTTCCACTGTTACTAACCAGAAGAAGCAGGGCATGTTGCCACAATAGAACACGTTTTGCATTGAAAAGAACAGTAAAAAGATTATTAAACATGAAGTAATTTATGAAACAATAATTGTAAATAAATTGCATACCTCTGTAACCTTTGAAACCAGCCCATTCTCACCCCAAGGCGTCATCTAACTGACGCCTTGGGAATCAGTTTGACCATGCTTCAATATTCGACGTTAAAGGTACCCTTTAGCGTCAGTTAGTTGACGCGATCCCAGGGCGTCATCTAACTGATGCGTTACCCTTAGCGTCAGTTAGATGACGCCCTTCTACCCAGACCTAAACCTACCCGCGTCATCTAACTGACGCGTTACCCTTAGCGTCAGTTAGATGACGCCCTGGGATCGTGTCAACTAACTGACGCTAAAGGGTACCTTTAGCGTCGAATATTGAAGCATGGTCAAAATTGTGAGTTAGATGACCCCTTGGGGTGAGAATGCGCGTCTGCTTGTCCCAACCTGACATTTATGGAAAATTTCAGTTAAAATCCGTCTTCATCAAATAGTTGATTCTTGTCTTATACATTACCATTCAAAGGTTTGGGGTCAGTAAGATGTTTTTGAAATAATTATTTTATGCTTACCAAGGCAGCTTTTATTTGATTAAAAAAAATATTGTGAATGATTATAAAATGTTAAAAAATGTAATTTATGTGATGGCAAAGCTGAATTTTCAGCATCATTACTCAAGTCTTCAGTGTCGATCCTTCTAATCATTCTAATATGCTAATTGGGTGCTTAAGAAACATTTCTTATTATTATCTATGTTGAAAACATCTCGGTTACGTATGTAACCCTCGTTCCCTGAGTAGGGAACGGAGACATTATGTTGTGACGACGAATGGGGTTTTGCTTAGAAAGCCTATCATCTTTGAGTGTGACAAAAAGAGCCAATGGCAAGGAAATGCCATGGGTCTGGGGAATTTGCATAGCATAACTCCGCCCCACCTCTTGGGTATATAAGGAAGTACACTGGCAACATGCAGTTATGTTTCTGCTGAGGAGCTGAGACTGAACTCAGGCTGTTACAGCGGTACAGCGGAAGTGGCAGGGAGATGTAACGTCTCCGTTCCCTACTCAGGGAACGAGAGTTACATACGTAACCGAGACGTTCCCTTTCGTAGTCACTACGAGTTACGTCATACTCAAGTAAACTTCGAAACTTCCGAATTCGTCGGGTTGTTTCACATCAGCTGCCTCAGGTTAACCTGGCCACCAGCCAAAGTATTCTCTCTCGTGGATAGAATAGATTGGGTTGTGGATGAGGGGACTCTAGTTGTAGTGAAGTCATTGAGTCTCGGCCGCAACATTACAACGTTCATGTTACCGGAATGAGAACATGACGCATCCATGAATGCTGCCTGGGCGTTCATGCCCATCAGCAGAATCAATCTGTCTGCACCCAGAAATACACGGGCTAAACATCTTTAAAAAGACGTGCCACGTGCAAGGAAAGCTCACAGCATTGCTGAAGCACCCAGGGAGAAACACACATGCTGTTGCAGACCACTGCACAGATCAGCAGGAAAGAATGTGAAACTCGGTGGAACACGTCGTCACTCCAACACTGACTGGAAGCTGCTCATCTCAAAGATTCTCGAAGATAATTAGAGAATAGGCTGCAGGAGTGAATTGGACCTCTTGGTTTCGAAGCAGAAACATAACTGCATGTTGCCAGCGTACTTCCTTATATACCCATGTGGTGGGGCGGAGTTACGCTATGCAAATTTCACAGACCAATGGCTGTAATACGAATACTGTATACTGTAATATAGAAGTTGATAGGCTTTCTAGCGAAACCTCATTCGTCGTCACAACATAACTCGTTGTGACTACGAAAGGGAACAGTTGTGCTGCATAATATTTTTGTGGAAACCATGATGCATACTTTTTGTGTTTTTGTTTGTTTTGTTAAAGTGTTGTTAGTATATCTAAATGAAGAATGTTTACTCGTTTTCCGTGTTACCAAAAAAATGTAGTGTTTTTTTCTTGGCAAATGTCCGCTGGATTATGCAAAATGCTAAAATTTTTGACGGGGCTTTTGTGAAAATTACAGATTATACTTCTGCATTTCTGTACCCCGCACAAAGACAGTTGGATTGCGCATGTCGAAAACGAAATCTATTACCATAACTGAACTTAAGCTCTGGAGGCTTCCTAGTCCTTAGCGATTATACACACTGTAAAGACAGTAATGATAGCATCGATTTTACAATATCAATCTGAGACCTTCATCCATCGTTCTTTCTACTGGTATAGGTAGCCAAGTTTTATTTAAAGCCCATTTATTCCACAGTGAAGTACCCTTCAAAAAAATTTTTTTTTTCTTCCAAAAATGTAAATAACCTTTTTCCACAACAAAGTACCTTTATTGTAATGGAAAGGAGGATGTTAAAGGTTCTTCATGGAGCCTTCAATGCCAATAAAAAAAACGTTGTTTTCAAGAGTGTATAGTGTGGTTTTTATTGTATTTACTTGTTTTACAGATGACCTTGTACACACAAACACGGAGAGACATAGGATCACGCAGCTGTTTACCATACTTATACAAGCCAAAGTATTTTTTACCCTACATAAACTAAAGGTGATCTTTACTGGGGTATGAAATGGCCAAGATCTGTCATAGCTCTGACAAATGTAGGCCAATTTTGCGGTGTAACATTTTGTTAAGGCTTGTGTCCCTACAAAAAGTCATCTAGCAGCTGTGTTAACTAGCCTACTGGGAGGGAAGCCAATAAGTTGTAATAGAGTAAAAGATTAAGAAAGTTTGCTGTTTAGCCTGAGTCATTTAACTTGCTGCAGTGACAGTTTGCTGCCAAAAACAGCATGAAGTCGAAAACAATGTATACATAATTTTGCAGATAACGACACAAATTTGGCATCTGACAGGGTGTGAATAGTTTTTGTGTGATACTGGTGATCAGATTAGGTTTTTCATACTGAAGCATGTAAAGGTCATGTAAGAATACTTTTCCCCCGCAATCACAAAATTGACATTACTGTGGAAAAAAAAGACAGGATGAAGATGCTCATTAATTTGGAGAATAGAAATGCCAGAAATGTGTGATTAAATGGCGACATATAACCCCTTCTACCTGAAATGAAAATGTTCATGGGTAGTTCACATGCAAATTAAAAGATTTGCATAATGGCTCCTTTATTGTAATCTTCTGAGATTGGATCTATGGCCAAAGGTAAATTAAATTCTTCACTTGTGGAATTATTCTTAATGAAAGTGGGAAGAATCTGTCAGCTGCATGTGTTATTTTACAACCAGTATGGTACTGTCCATCACACAGATTTTTTTTTTTTACCCCTTTCAATAGATGCAATTAGTAAAGTTGCAGATTCTGTCAATTAAGTCTCAAATGAGAGCTTGGTTTCAATAAAAGCTGTTTTTCATTTTGTCATTTAAGCCCCTTCTGATTTATTCACAAAATCTCTCTCTCTTTTCTCTTTTGTTTCCAAGTTTTGGACAACATGCCAGATGTGTTGAATTTGGAAGTCTCTCAAGGGTAAACACTCACAAAATTTACTAAACTACCCAGTGAAAATGCAATTTAAAATACATTTATTTCATACTAAGTATACTACAAATCCATTAACAAAATTACTGACATATCGCTTGAGGCTTACTGATAGAAATATTATAAATAAACTTTATTTGGAGCACTTCTTTATTGCACAATGCACATTTCTTTATAGTAAACCTTAAAATGTGTTTAATATCACTACTAGTAAGGATAGTGATCTCTATATAATATCTCTAAATTATTATATACTATTAAATTAATGTCTTTAAATGCAAGATACTTAGAGTATACTTGCAATTGTTCAACTTTAGCACAATCAAATATACTTAAGTATATCTTTCATTGAACTTCAGCACTATTTCCGAAAACTACAGTGCATTAAGTACAAAATTAGTTGTATACCAACAGTACAATTGCAGGGTGTTTATATTAAGTACATAAATATGTAAATGTATTTGTAGTATATTAGCATAAAATAAATGAATTTCAAAAACATTTTATTATATTTATTTTTCACTAGGGTATCATTTTCATGTGCTTTTTGTGATAAAGCTATTAATTTTGCCCATAAGCTATAATTCTTCACATTTCCAAGGTTACAATCGCATTTACAAGGCATCTTTTCAGTGTCCCTGCACAGAAAATTGGAGAGAGAATTGTTTGTATTTACAAAAAAAAAAAAATGCGTGTCTCTTTTACAGCAGGAGAGGATTACACAAGGAACGGAGGAGAGAGAAACAGAGGAAGCAATGGATCCTCCGAGTCAGGATTATATTTAGCTCAGGCCAAGCAAACTGATCATGTCGTAGACAAAGACAGCAGCATTCAAGCAGTGCATATGCAAAGCACTTTTGGGTATTGTTATTTGACCTGATTAAATGTTTATAAAATTATCTCACAAGGTTAAGCAATTAGTTTATTCCTTTCTCTCCTCGCCTCTTATTTATTTTCTGTTCTCACTGGACGTTTAAAGCAGAACGCCCACTTCTCAAAGAGACTCATAAACTTTTATATTGTATCTTCACATAATTAAAAGCATGTCCTTTATTGACCGCCTCTGCAGAAAGTTGACTGACGTCCATTTCTTCATTGTCCAGTCAAGTGTGATAGGACTTTATGGTCCAGCTGGGCACAATGGAAACACTCACTTGAATGTGGGTTGTTCTTCATATCGCAGTGACATCAGTCAATAAAGCTCAGAGAAATTGAAGATCTCTTTTTCTCCAAGGCCAAACTTTATATAGGCCTTTTGATTTTGTCCGTAGGGCTGTTTTTCAGTGATTTATAACTTGTGTTCCCACATCTGGCTCTTTGTTGTTTTATCTTCACAAATTAAACGGCAGTTGTGGTACATCAAACCAGGTCATGACACAACACTTTTTTTGTTGTTGTTGAGATTGCTCCAGGCTCTGAAGAAAAAACTTACTGAAATACTTATCCTAAACGTTTCATTGTATCTCAATGCATTGAAAAAATATTTGTCTGGTCAATTTTGTAATAAAACACTTATATAACCTTGAGCATTTTAAGAGAGGATCCAAACTGCAATAAATGGATTTACATAAATTAATAATACACAGGGCTGCACTGAATCCCCAAAATAATCCCCTTCCTTTGGCCATCGAGTTCTTCACACAGCATTTATACTCCACACTGTGCCATAATCTCTACCCGCAGTCTTAAAAACCACAATCGCTCGTTCAGAAACACATTTTGAGTTTTATGTACTGGATGAAAAAGCTAAGTCTCTTCTTTCTAATAATATTATTATAACAGGTTTTGAAAAAATCGACACTAAAGATTAAATTTTTTCAGAATTAAGACATTAATAAAATCATAAAAAATATTTTTTTGATTTAATTGCACTGTCATCTTAATTATTTCATTAAGTTAAATATATATTTATATATATATAATATATATATATATATATATATATATATATATATATATATATATATATATATATATATATATATATCATGATTTTTTATATGAAAGTATATTACATTACATCAGATTACTTGTTCACAAGCAGTTTTATGGACATCTTTCTTATGGAAACAGTGATTGCACGATTACATGAGAGATGGTTAATTTCAGTAATTTGCTGTATCTTTCAAAAAATAGGGTGAAAAAAATATATAAAAAATATATATATATATTGTGCAATAACTAAAGAGGAAGAGATGATCGATTCCCCTTTGAAGGCAGCTACGTCGAACTGTCGCAGTCACACCACATTAAAAGGATACCCTAAAATAAAAAGTCAACATTTACTCACCCTGGTGTTGTTCTAATGTCGTATGCCCTTCTTTCTTTTATGGACCACAAAAAGAGAATAAAAAAAAAGTCCCGCTTGTGCTCGTCAAGGCTATATAATGTCAGTCAATAGTGATCAGCATCAATTTTTTTTTAAAAAGACGCGAATGTATCACAGAATGATCTATGTGCGAGTTTGGTGAAAAACACACAGAAATTGAATGTATTATTTAATTACACACAAGTTGTGAGAAATCCAGATTAACAAAAACACAACATGAAATATACCTAGAAATCCCCCCAAAAATACTGTAGTTTCTTCACTAAGTCCAATATCACCTGACCCGAACTCCGTTTGTCTGATGACTGTCAGAATAGCAGTGTCTTCACAAACAGACATTCATTGTAACTTCTGACACATAAAATACATATACAATACAATCGTCTTCTACAGTTTCTGCTTACTGTGACGTATTAGAACGGGAAGTTCAGTTGCATTATGCTAGCAATCTACAGAAACAGTGGCATATTTTTGTAAATGAGAAAAGGGGGCATTTGTTTAGTTATCACTGGCACAAACTCACCACCTCCAGTAACAAAATCCAGCTCTATCTGTGGAAAACAGGATTATTTTGCATGCTATCGGCCTCTTGTGATGTAACATATGAGCTAGCACTGATAATCAGGACCTGGGACCACGGCCTGGCTCTGTAATTGAGCCACGTATAGTGGTCTCTTCCCATTCTCAATACAAAGAACCATATCCGCCAACTCTGACTTAATCAGATGTTGAAAAGAGAAATGGCAGGAGGGCTCTGATTAAAATATTGTTTTTTAGCGCTGCCTGGGAGAGCCAGGCTCCTTATTAAAAATTGATCCTCAAGCTGTGTCGCCTTGCGTTTCTGCTTTGCTGAAGAATTCATTACCTCTGCCACGCACCATGTCGCCTGCCTGGTATTCTCCATGTCACTGCACCCCTCCGTATCTTGCACCCCCTCTTTCGTTTATCAATTCTGAGATGCAAACAAACAAATATTCCAGAGGGAGGAGAGAGGAAGAGAAGGACGAGAAGGGAGCTTGAAACAAAAACACGCCGCCCCAAGGCCTTCTCAGTACGGAGTACAAGACATTTTTCTAAGTTTATCTTTTTATGCCTTTTGAGTAGCCAATTTTTGTTTTTTTTGCATTGCATTGCAGTTTTAAGGGAAAATCTATGGAATTGTGGAAAAGGGATTGGTAAAGTGTATTGAAAGGAGCTTAGGGTACACTCTGTATGGAAACATTTGCTGATGTCTCACGTTTCTCCATTTTTTCCTCTTTACTGAGATCTTTGAAAATCATGGCATAAACTTTTTCGTACAAATAGAAAATACTGTACTACTTAAATGGAAGCTTACAAAATCTGCAGTCAAGTCAGAGACTTCAATATGAGCTCAAATATTTGTCATGAGTTGCTCCAAGATCAACTTTTTACCTATATCATTTTATAGGTCTCTTATAGTTTCTCCTAAAAACTGGGAGAGAATTAGCAAATCTATTGATTCAGTCTCATCACTGTCTGAAAGATACAGTTGTGACATTAAAAAGGTCTCATATGTAAATTTTCCGAGTCGAAGTTGGAACATAACTGACATTCCATTAAATCTCCTGAGCTATGAGAGGCCAACATTTTAGCAATATAAATTTTCTCTGGATACTCTCGTTTTTCTGTTTTACGTTTCTTTTCTGTATTTTTCTCTCTCCTTCTAGCAGACGTTGTGCTGGGATGTTGATTAAGAACTAATGCAAATAACGGAGCGTCAGCCGCCCGCCACAGGAAATCAATATCCCACAAACCCCTGCTCCTTCCCCCTTATTCCTACATAGCGATAACTAGAGCCTCCTCAAACAAAACAATTAAAGACTCAACCTTAAACTCATTACCCACACCGCTGAACAAGAAAGCCTATTCCAGGATGACACTGAGTGCTGTTTGCTTCTCATTGTGAGCCTATTTGATATTCAGTGCCTGTCTGAGGCCTGTTTAAATACGCAGATTAATTGCGTTCATGTCCACTTGTCTTTGCTCACACAGGTGTGCCTCCGTGATTGATTTACTGAGAGTTTTGTATTTCGTTTCTATTGATTTAGCCAACCAACTAGAGCAACCTATAAGAGTACACGTTGGTTGAATGACTAAGCAAAGGCCTTAACTTTCATCATCATCTTAATGACAGGAATTTTAAATCATTTGTCTGATGATGAGCTGTCGAGTTAGGAACATTTCAACACATTCTTATGCCAATTTGTAACTATTTTACGTTTTTGCCGAATTGGTGGCTAATTCGTATGAAACCATGCAATCTCATTTGTATGTTTTTATGCGATCTGCAGTTACGTTTAGGCATGGTTCGAATTACGTGGGAGCCAGTGGGAGCTGAGCTCCCATAGAGAGAGGATGAGCTCCCATGAAAGCAGTAAAATCCTACACCTGTGGGGGCTCTAAAAATCATCAGCACCATCATTTTAAATTACATATAGGCCTAAAGCACTTTTTCCTTCAATAATCGAGGCATATTTGTTAACCCTTTCGCACGTACGTTCACAGCGGTGTGATTAGAACAGTCAGTGCATCACGTGATCAACTGCTAAATTCAAAAGTGCTTTCGCGCGTGCCAACACCGCAGCCAACGCGCGAAATATATCACAAATATATCGCATATTTCCGATTGTGCTGCGCGGGTCGGGCGAGCCAAATAATAAAAAAATTAGCCTACATTCAAATTAATCGAGGATGGATGACAGATAAATCATTAGGCCTATAATGTGTTGATTTTAATAAAGACACGGAACTCTCATCATGGTAAAACGCAATGAGCGCCACTCTTTTACTTTCGTTTTCAACAACGTAATTCTCTTTAGAGAAAATCAATCAAGGAAAACATATCAGGGCATTTGGGCTACTACAGTTGTACAGTTTTTCAATGTAAATTATTTAATTTGATTGGTAACAGCCTACTGTCTTATTATTCTTATTTAATGTATTGATCAAATTAAGGAATATTTTAAAAGAAAGATGGAGCATAGGCTACATAAAATTAGAGTGGAAAATGCCTTTTTTTAAAGGTAAAAAAAATATTCTGATAAGAGTGTTTGCCAATGATGTAAAGAAACATTGTCAATTTAACTTTGAAGGGAGTAAAAACCCTCTGTTTAGGGTATTAAGGAAATGTAATTTTGGCCAAAGAATAACTTTTAATTTTAATAAATGTTAATTTTAAATCAGCCCACTTCAGTGTGATATTTTACCATATGCTTAACATTGAGAATTTAAAAAATTGTAATGATGATCAGATGCAGATCTAAATCAAAGAATATCATATGTTTGGGCGGTTGGATTATTTTTAACAGCGGATTTGGGTGACTCAAAGTGCACCAGATTAATGAATTTATCTTTTAAAATGTACAAAATTTTCTTCCTGGGGGGCATGCCCCCAGACCCCCCTAGAGGTAACAAACTACACCCAAATATTCTCTATTCCTGTATTAATAAACGTACGTTGAACTCAAAATAATGAAGTGTGCAGTATTTAGCTATTTATTTATCACATACACCACGCCTGCTCATGGGTTACTTTTTTTATTGCTTTTTTTAAAGAGACCCCCACAAAGATGAAATCATAATTCGAACCCTGCGTTTAGGGGTGGATTTTCTCTAAAAATCGTACGTTTCCGTACACTGTAAGAAAAAAATGTAAATTTACAGGTAAAAGTCTGTATTTTTTTACAGAATTTTGCCGTTTTGTCATTATACAGTGAATGCCTGTTATTTTACTGATATTTGCTGTAATTTAAAGGTCCACCATTAAATTTACAGGTAATTGCTTGTATTTTGGTTTTACATGAATTTTGCGTTTTTTTTAAAGGAAATTTTCTGTATTTTTACAGGGTTATGTGTAATTTTACATAAAATATTAAGTAATATTTTACAGATTTTTTCTGTGAAATTAGAAAACAAAGAAAATAAGGTATAACTGCAGACATCAGCAGTTATTTAACATGTTTTCCTTGAAGATCATTAAGCATGGGGGTTAAAGTGAGTTTTAAGGTTAAATTATAACATGACATGTGTGCGCATGACTATGTGTGTGTGTGTGTGTGTGTGCGCGCGCGCGGGATGACGCAGATTCAAATTATCCGCCATTACTCTTCCGTTGCTTAGTCCCGCCCACAACGGTTAGTTGATCAGATCTGTCGTCAAGTTTGAATCTGTGTCAAGGACAAGCGGGAGATTTGAATTCAGTCTACGCTGGTGAAGTGGATTGTGATCATCACGGTGGTTCAAAGCTAATCGTATTCGTCAGGAGCAGCCGTGAGCAGGAGCGCTGAACACATGAGTTAATAATAGCCCGAGTGTCAGTCAGTCCGTTCGGAAACAACGCGCCCTTTTTCAGTGAGCCTGGTTCGTCACAGGGACATCATGTCAACCGATCACCGGCTGAGGTAAGAGTCTCATACTACATGTGTGAATGAAAATTTATATTACATTTGTGTTAAGTTGACAGTTTCCGAGCTAATGTTAGCATTCTTAAATCAAATTTTCAGTCATAACCTGCGTCGAGAGCTGGAGAGCAAAATACTGCAGCATGCGTCTTTCAATTGTCCATTTGTTTTAAGCAAGATCAGTTGAATACACATCTCTAAAGACCTTAAACAAGCTTTAGTATACTTTTTTATGCGTATCAAAGTCTGCCAAATTGTGTATAAAACCTTCGTTATGATAATGTTAGTCAATCAATCTCTTAAACGGCTGGACATTTTGAAACACTGTCTGGAAGCTGAAAACTCCTCTCAAAAACATCCTTGGTTTTATTATAACTTACTAAAATTGTAGTAACCACGTTTTTTGGCGGATTTATTACCATTTTAATAACCAGTTTTACTAAAAATAGGCCTACCGTTTTTTTATTTTTAGTTAAACCATGGCTAATTTTCGTAATGGTTAATGTGAATAAATCTATCAAGACCATTAAGAAATAGAATTCAGTTCTGTAACTTTAACGTTACTTGTTGATAAAGATCGGTAAAGCCTAGAACAGGAAGACTAGATATGATATGATTGCACCTAGGTGTAACTGATGCAGCTAGGTCACAGTAAATCATATTAATTTTTACTTTATATAAATGTAGCTAAAATCACATGGCAGTTCAAAACATTACTGTTAGCCTTTCCTGCTCAGCTTCCAGATCATAGTCAGTTGAGGTTTTGCATTGTCTCAATGGAACATATTCTGACATGTGTAAATGTAATACTGAGTTTTAAAATAACTTATTTTGTTGTGATTTCAGGTCATATGGAAAGGAGATGATCATGGCAAACAAGGTATGGGAATATTTTTTTTTAATTTAAATAAATAAAAATACACACAGTCTTCTGATTCCATATGATTGCATTAAAAGTGTGCACAAGGTTTAGTTTTGCTACAGTAAGACCATGATTGTGTTAGATTCCACCCATCAATTGTTTTGGGGTTTTTTTTGTAACAAGGCTCAGCCTCTGTCTTTTAGAAACATAGCTTTTCCTACTATCTTAATGACACGTATCTCTACCTTTCATTCCAGCCAGATGATCTGACGGTTGCTGCTCGCATCTCAGCCTACCTGATGGAACATTCTTGCTGGATTAATGACCTTCACCTTCAGCTCAACCTTGCCAAGACAGAACTGCTTATGGTTTCAGCCAAACCATACTTGCTGTGTGATTCTGCTGATTTGCCTTATACATCATTATACTATCGGAGCTGCACAACTCCTGGTCTAAGCTCTTGTTCTATCCAGACTGGACTATTGTAATGCTCTCTTGGCAGCTCTTCCAGCATCAGTCAAACCTCTGCAACTGATCCAGATGCTGCAGCAAGAGTGGTCTTTAAAGGTAGCCTCATACCTAAACTCACTACTTTAGATCTTTGTGTGCTCCAGAAGCTTGTGTTCTGCAAGTGAACGGCGCCTTGTGGTGCCATCATCCCAAAAAGACACAAAATCACTTTCATGGTTTCAAAGACCTTTACCTGGACTGTTCCTGCTGGTGGAATGACCTGCCCAACACATTTTCAAGAAACTGCTAAAGATCCATCTTTTTCGTAAACACTTGACCCAATAATACTAAATCTATAAAAAAAAATAAAAAAAAATTGCTATGTGTAGGCTATTGTGCTAGACTAACTGGGACTTGTCACTGCACTAGTTGCTTCTATTGTTATCGTTATTGGTAAGTCACTTTGGAGAACATGTAATTGTAAATGTAAAAAAAAAAAAAGTTATATTAGAGTAATGAGGTATACAACAATTGCCTTTTAATGTGGATATTTTTACATGTTCTAAATTATATACTAAGCTTGTATTTCCTATCTATCACTTGTCTTGACGTACAGTGTTTGTTCAATTATTAATACTGTAATTGTAAATGCAGGTATTCTGTACTTATACATTTAGTTAATTTAACAGAAATTGACTGAAAACTTGCTATTATTAAGTACTTAATTAGGGATTGGTCAAGTTGTGAAATTGGATCTGTAAAAATAAAAATTAAAACTGTAAATATACAAACATTTGTATTTGAATTGATGTACTTATTGCATTTTTATACATAATTTCATTGTTATTTTACACAGAAAAACTATATATTAAAAGCAAATGACGGTAGATAGACAGGATTATAATAAAAATAACTTTATAAAACCCTAAATTTACAGTTTATCCTGAAATTTAAATGTCTTTTTAATGTAATTTGACATAATTTATCAGTTTTTCCACGGTTTAATAAGCCATTATCAACAGTAATATACTGTAATTTAATCAATTTTGACTGTCTTTTTAATGTAATTTGACATAATTTATCAGTTTTTCCACGGTTTAATAGGCCATTATCAACAGTAATATACTGTAATTTAATCAATTTTTACGGTCTTTTAATGTAATTTGACATAATTGATCAGTTTTTCCACGGTTTAATAAGCCATTATCAACGGTAATATACTGTAATTTAATCAATTTTGACTGTAAAGTAAATTCTGTATTTTTACAGTTTTTGCATGTAATTTTGAGAAATGGTTATTTGCTGTAATTTTACAGAATCCGTCTGGAAACTTTGCTGCCAGAGATTTGCCGTTTTTTTACGGGATTTTTTTTTACAGTGTACAATTGCCACATTGTAAAATAGTTAAAATAGTTTTCCTTTGAGTTAAGGTACATTAAAAGTGTTCATTGTCAAGTAAAATTAAATACGAGTTCACTAATAGAGGATAAAAGATTGTTGGAATTCCTGAATCACTTTATGACTTCTTAACGCATCACAGTGCCCAGCAAGCCATTTTGTGTTTAAAAGACGTCTAATAGCCGTCCAAACACAGCCCGGTTCTCCTCTGGCTAACGAACAAACAGTGTATGATTATGATTCAAGCAGCATTAAAGGTCAGAAGTCAAATTGTATCAGAAGATTATATTATGCAGTTCATCTAGTTGAAGATCGGAGTCATCACGTGCGTATGGAGACGCACGTGAGACTGAAAGTTTTTTCCTGGTTCAAGAAGGACAAACTAATTTGTCAGATGTCCTTATCTGTCTTGACATGTGTCCACTATTGGGCAAACAGCTCTGATCCGTCATTACTACAATTTGCCTGAAAAATTTGGGTAAAAGTGTAAGCTAGATTTATGCCTATTTTTTCCACATCTTCATGGACACCACAATGATTTCCCTCGTGTGTTAATATATTTCCTTGTTATAATGTATGATTTGCAAAAATAAAAACTGCTGCATCTGTGTAAATCACATGAGCAAAGTGTATGCACGTTGTGCACGCTATACAGGTCATGCATGCACACTTAAAATAGCATAATGAACAACGCGCAACTGACTTTAGACTAGTTTTTTTTTTGGTCAGTGGCGCAATTGTTTTATAGAACAGCAAAATAGCATGAGGGAAAGTTTGCGCCGGAACACGCCTCCTCTTTGCCGAACCGCCCCGGGGAGCGCAAGTGTATTTCTTAGTTAACCGACGTGTGTCTGTGGAGGGAAAAGTCCACTTTGCGCGGGTGCAAAATAGGAATGATACATGCGTCAGTGTACAAAGTCAATTGCGCCGGGTGCAAGATAGAGCCCATAGTGTTCTATGTGTAGGCCAGGTTGACGAGATGTGTTTTTAATCGAGATGTAAACTGACAGCGTGTGTCTGCTTCCCGGACAATTTTAGGAAGACTGTTCCAAAGTTTAGGTGCTACTGTAAATAGGAAAAGGATCTACCGCCAGCAGTCGATTTTGATATTCTAGGTATTATCAACTGGTCGGAATTTTGAGATCGCAATAGACGTGAATGACTATAATGCATTAAGAGCTCGCTCAAGTACTGGGAGCTAAACCATTAAGTGCTTTGTAAGTAATCAGCAATATTTTAAAATGTATACGATGTTTAATAGGGAACCATTTCAGTGTTGACAGAACCGGGCTAATATGGTCATACTTACGGATTCTGGTAAGAACTCTAGCTGCTGCGTTTTGGACCAGCTGTAGTTTGTTTATTAAGCGTGCAGGGCAACCACCCATACTAGCATTACAATAATCTAGCCTGGATGTCATGAACGTGAAGAAATATAGAGCTGAGTTTCGTCAGCATAACAGTGAAAACTAATGCCATTATTCCTAATGATATCTCGTAAGGGTAGCATGTACAGAGTGAACAGCAGCAGTCCTAGTGCTGAGCCTTGTGGGACGCCATACTGAACTTTTGATCGAAACGACATCTCTTCATTTACTGCTACAAACTGATATCGGTTAGATAAGTATGATTTAAACCATGCTAATGCAATTCCACTAATGCTAACGTAATTTTCGAGTCTATTTAAAAGAATGTTGTGGTCAATAGTATCAAATGCAGCACTGAGATCGAGTAGCACTAAAAGAGAGATACAACCACGATTGGATGATAAGAGCAAATCAATTGTGACTCTAATGAGAGCTGTCTCAGTGCTATGGTAAGGTCTAAATCCTGACTGAAAATCCTCGCAGATACAATTTCTTTTTAGAAAGGAACATAGTTGTGAGGATACTGCCTTTTCTAGTATCTTTGACAGAAAAGGTAGATTCGAGATCGGCCTGTAATTGATTAACTCTGTGGGATCAGGCTGCGCTTTATTAACAAGTGGTTTAATCATAGCCAGCTTAAAAGTTTTTGGTACGTATCCTAATGACAAATTAATGATATTAAGAAGAGGATCTATGACCTCTGGAAGCATCTCTTTCAATATCTTGGTCGGTATAGGGTCTAGCATACATGTTGTCGATTTAGATGATTTAACAAGTTTGGAAAATTCTTCCTCTCCTATAGAAATGAATTAATACATTTTTTCCTCAAGGAGGCTACAATGCACTGCCTGATGCGATACTATAGTACACGGTTGCATAGTTATAATTTTTTCCCTGATATTATCAATCTTGTAAGTAAAGTCATTACTGCTATGCTGCTTGAAAACGTCTGGGATTGAAGCTTTATTTTTAGTTAATTTAGCAACTGTTTCGGATAAATACCTAGGGTTTTGTTTATTTTCTTCTAAGAGGCTTGAAAAATAATCGGATCTAGCATCTTTTAAGGCCTCTCTGTACACAATCGTGTTCTCTTTCCATGAAATGCAAAAAAAAAACTCTAGTTTTGTTTTCTTCCAGTTGCGCTCCATTTTTCTGGCTGACTAGTCATCAATTAGATAACAAAGAAATTAAATGAGTGAAGAAATGATATCAAACACCTTGTAATCACTGTTTACTTGGTGGAATATCATACATTATTATACAGGTTATTCATACAAGTTATTTTGGCAAAAACAACATGTAACCAAATTCATGGCTATTTTGGCTAGAAGTGTGTTACTCATAGCCGGACTATATCGGATAGTTAACCTAGACAGAGAAATGACGGCTATTTCTTGCAGGGTGAAGACCGAAGCTTCCATTCATTAGAGACACATCATTGCATAATGACATTTCCTTCTTTTTACTGACAGACAGTATTAATTACCTTATGGCACCTTTATCGAATCTACAAATTCGCAATAGTGACCGTGAATGCTCTTTTAATATTTCATCTTGTCTATCAAGATTATTGCATGAAAGACCTCTGAACCCACTGAATGGTGAAATCTTACTTTTTTTACTTGTCAATTAGCCTGTAGCTGTGACGCTCTATTCATATAGCAATCTGTCTTCAACGCTTCTCATTTTCACTTATATTAGTCGTCGGTCGCATACGATCATGATAAATGGGGGATTTGAGTTGTCCAGATCATTAACCAGAAGTTTTTGGTATTCTGCTTCACATTTTGTGTTTGAATTTCCACCAGATCTGTTGTACAGTATGTGTCCAAGGAGTGTTAGTGTGAGAATGATGCCTTCATTCATTGCTGTACTGGAATTGAATATTTTATTAGGAATTAGCCAATGAAACTAGAAGCTACTTCTAGTTTTAGAGATCCAAAGTCTGGTTAACTTAAAGAGTGATTCATTTTCTTGGACTTTCAGATATTTCTTAGTAATGAAAGTTCTCAATAAAAGGTGTAGGATAAAAACTCTGTATTGCCTTTACTTTGTTTGGAAGGTTTAGAAGTTGTTTATATTTAAAAAAATGTTACATGCGTGCATATGAGACTTGCATCATGCAGTCACTTGTGCTCAGAAGCACATGAGCAGGTGGTAATCACAACAGTGTCCATTTAGATTACAGTGTTAAACGCTGCTTTGATTGATTACATTTCATGGCCCATTTAGCTTAAGCTTGGCAAGAAAATGCAAAAAGGCAAGAATTTTTCCAACATTTGCTGATCATGCCTCATTTTAAGCATCACAAGACTCGTTTCACAAAACTCTGGCCAATCTACCAATAGAAATACTAAATAAGTCATGCCCAGATGTACTGTAACTGTAAACATGATAGCAAACAAAACATAAGAGCTTTGGTGAGCCTTAGAAGGGAGCAGCAAAAATTCAAGAAGAAAAAATAAAAACAAAGCAAAGCAATCTCCTGTAGGGTAGTGTCTGTAAATTAGCAAACTTAATGAGCCAGTGACAGCATGACGGATCTTTAGCATCTGGGTTGGGGTGACAGTGATTGATAGATGTTGGATATCTGCGGGCTGATCTGATGGCTGATTTATGCCGTGCTCGGCGCTGATTACATAAATGCCATTAGAGTTCCCAATGGCAGCGCTGGAGTGCGGCGTGAGCCAGACGTGATGGAGGAGAGGACAGTGACCGACCTGACACAACTCAACCTCCCGCTAAGTGCCCCCAATCCACAGTGACTTGAGATTATTGTATCATTTTTTTAAATGATTGTTTTAGTATTTGATTATCTGTCCTTTGATTTCCATCATTTTTCATAGTCTTATATGGAAAGATATAGCAGCACTCTCCGTGATAGCTTTTTATAGGACTCGGACTGATACGCAAGGCATAAAAAAAATTAATTTAGTCTGGGAACTCGGATGCCTGTTTCAGGTCGTAAACCTTAGCATCCAAGCATATAGGCTCGCGCTGGTAATGACATTTAAAGTAGAAGTTTACATTTGTTTAAATTTGTTGTGGAGCTAGCCAAGTGATAATAGAATTTTATTATTTTATTTATTTTAAACAAACAAGTAGGCATACAAAAAAATGTGATGAAAACAAGTGAAATTCACATTAACATTTATCTTAACCTATTTTCAGGATTATTATGTCATGTATCACTCCATAATCTCTACACAATTAAATCTGAACGCTAATAATGATAATAAGTACTTTTTAGTATTATTTCTTCAAAGGGTGAAAAGTAAACTATACTCTAGGCCAATCTGGCAAGAAAACCTATACATTATCCTCCCCTTCTCATCTTCTTAGAATCGGTTTTCCACAATAGCAAACCAGCGTCACTAAATGACTTTGCTTGCTTCATAAAATATGTATTTCTGTACAGGGAGGAAAAAATGCTAATAACTTTTGGTGGCCGAATTAGATTTGGGAATGAAGGCAAGGAAGGAAAGAAATGCATGAAAGAATTTAGCTGTGCAACTCATAAATAGTTTACCAACCTAGTGAAGATTCATCAAGTTGCATAAGAGATAAATTATATTTTCTGGCTTTGCATTCTCACCCTCACACCGCCTTTCCACCAGAGGAGTGAATTGAATAAAAGATGAGGGATGGAAATTGTGTCTGCTCCGCGATACCAAGGCTAACTGCGGTTTATACCTGCCGACGCTCGTGAAATCCTGATATCTATGATAGGCCACATTTGGAATGGGTGTCACCGATCCTATCACCTTGCCATGAATGAGGAAATATTGACAGCAATACAAAATGCCTTCCATGTGCACAGAAATAGCGTATCCTCAACCTCCAGCAAAGCTTTACAGCTGACATCTGCTAGTTTTTGCACACTGAAGTATGGAGTATGTTGAAAAATCCACCAGTGGTTTATCGGATCTCTATTTAACATAACACAGGCCGCTGATTAAATTTTTTCTAGCACAAACCGAGAGACATTAGAAATGAGAGTTAGAAATGAGTTTAAAAAAACAGGAAGCTGGAGACCTTGCTAGATGCCTTTCTATGTTCTCTGCAATCGAGGAAAACAAATTTTGTCAACAGGACACCTTGACTTCTTCCGAAAGTTAAAGAATGTTGTGCTAAATAAACTCGCCTAAGGCCTTTCTGTCATTTGGTGCACACTTTACACACCTAATAACAGACTAGGTGTGTCAGTTACAATATTATTCCTCTTTCTGATAGTAGTTAAAATCCTAAAATTCAATTCTCACTCATTTGTGCACATGGCAACATGTTGTTCGATGACAACGTCAAAAACAATATAAAGGATGAACTGGTTTGCTGATTTGCAGATAAAAGGTTTATTGTGATTCTTTCTTGATAACGATATTTAAGCAATCCACAAAATTGGGATGCTATAAATGCACGTATTCTACTTGGCTAAACAAAGTTGCAAAATAATAACAGTTATATTTGATGTGCTTTTTTATATAGTGTTTTTAAACTGAATGTAGCGGGAGAGCGGGTCACAACGTACTGTAATGCGGGGCAAGATGTAACACATTTGTTTTAAATACTTCCTCACATGCTAGCATGAAAAAACTTAGTGTATTTACTAGTTGCCAAATCTACATTATATAGAAAAAAAATGCAGAAAAATTCAGAAATCTTTGGAAGATATAACTGAACATTTATTTAACCATAGCAAAAGTAAATTTCTTATGTTATTTTTTCATCTCTATTTTTTGTGTTTGTTTAAAATTAGACAGATCTGATATTGTTTTAATCTGATAGCATTTTAAGCTGCCATATAGTCATGTTACAATGTGCCCCACCTATGGGCCATGGTGTCACATTTCACTTCCATTCTTTCGGGGTATATCAAGAAAACAGTATACACTGTATTAATAAAAACAAAACCCCATAATTGTACTAGACATGTGGGAAATTAATGTGGGAAAAAAATAAATACTCTGATCCCTAAGTATATTTACACAAACTTAGAAAATCAAAAAGCATTACGTTGTGCCCTGCTCTCCCCTACAAAGTAGTTTGTGACTGGTTGCAGCATAAGTTCACACTGTGTAGGGTCTTGTATTGTGCACTTATAGGGTAAATCATTAATATGGTTATTGATGGCATACTAACTGCGGAGATGATATGTAAAACTTTTTTTGGGGAAAACGAAATCATGCTGGGTTGAAGTCGATTGCATTTGAGTTAGTTGTGGTCTCAACTGACAAAAAAGATTTAGATTCTGTGTTGGCAAGCAGTCATCTACTTTCCACAGTTGACTCTTTGAAAGATATCCCTGTCTTTGAAAGCATTACCCTGTTTTGCAGTGGCTAGACGTGGTTTGTATTGTGACAAAGCTCTTCCTTTATCCACTATGACACAAAGCAGTGGCTTATGCCCAATGGGAGTCCTGTGGTCTGGGAAAGCAGAGATGATTGGTTGTC
This sequence comes from Chrosomus eos, assembly GCA_036326025.1. Classification (NCBI taxonomy): domain Eukaryota; kingdom Metazoa; phylum Chordata; class Actinopteri; order Cypriniformes; family Leuciscidae; genus Chrosomus; species Chrosomus eos. Next base: position 12,433,332 of record CM070823.1, read on the forward strand.
TGTCGTTTAGTGATCAAAGAGAAAGACACTTTTAAATCATCCTCCATTTGGCCATAGATTACTCAGCGAGGCTGTGTTCAGACAGAGAATTGAATGTAATATGTGTATAAGACTAATGGTTAAACTCTGCACAAGGCTGGCCACCTCTTTTAATGGATTTAGTTTGATTAATAGCTTTATAACTATACAATGCATGCCAGTCTCTGCTTCTGATCGAATTGGTTTTATTTGAAGTGGTAGGCTTTGAGGTGATGCCACCATTAGAGTTTTACTTGTTTTGAAATGGCAATCACAGAGACGAAAATAACTGCATTTCTATGAAATACTGAAGACCTATTCATAATGTCTCCATTAAATTCAGGTTATAATTAGTGTATGAACACATCATTCACATTTATCTGTAATTTGTCAATCTTGTAATGTGTTGGACAAGCTACAGAACATTAATGATTTGGTTTAGTGCTCAACATAAGCATCATTTCACATAAGCACACTATAAAGCAGTAGTTATTGATTAGTGGGCTGTGGTATATCCAGACTATGGCTTGGTTCTTTTTGGACCTTTCACATAAATGTTATAAACAAACATGTATATAGTTTAAGTAACTTCTGACTGTCATATCAAAGCCAGTTTGTGATGTGTGTGGTCTCTGGTCAAGTAATTGGAACAATCTTTCGTTTCTATTTTTATGCAGGCCTCGTAGCAAGGAACTGTACTCATATTTGTTGTAGTAGTTGTAGCAATGCAAAACTGTTTTCTTATTCTAAAATAGACTATGCAAAGGAATTTTTAATATCAGTGGATTTCCATTGAAAAAGTAGATGCAGAATTATTTGCCAATTAGAAGAAGCTCCTTAACGTAACAACTATGCATTTTCACTTTCTATTCTATTCTATTCTATTCTATTCTATTCTATTCTATTCTATTCTATTCTATTCTATTCTATTCTATTCTATTCTATTCTATTCTATTCTATTCTATGATCAGTGCGTCAGTGTCAGTGTCAGTATCAGTGCATAAAGTCCAGTGTTGTTTTCGACCCCAGTGACTTTTATTGTATGGACAAAACAGTTTAAAAGTCTTTGTAAGAAAGAAAGTCATAAACTTTTGGAATGACACAAGGGTAAATGAGTAAATGATGACAAAGTTTTCATTTTTGGGTGAATTTTAGTCAAACCATGAGCTATTTCTCTTTAAACGCCCACTCATCAAATGTCTCATGTGAAACAAAATTCATTTAGCTCTTGTTAGCTATTGTAAAGTCATAAAGTTTTTTGATAAAACATGGCATCCCTGCACACCACTCATGTACCGCAAGTGTTTTCTAATCCCATCCCGGCCTCTCATTCTTTAATTTTTTTTCTTTTCCTCTTTCTTCTCATTTACCTTTGTGGCATCAGCCACAATTCTTAAACCTCTTCCATAGGGCTGCTCCACTCTCGGTAGCGTCAGATTTTCATTACCGAAGAAGTCAATCATCATCAAACCGCCCTCTTGCCTTTATCGCTGGAATCTATTAGAGTTAATGCTTTTAGCGGCATTAACCAGGGCCCTGCGAACCTGCGGCAACCAATAGGCGAGAACAACATCCCCTGATGACACGTCTGAGCCCTGCACTGAAAGACCTGAATTGATAGCTCTGCAGGTAGATGAATACCAAACAGAGAAGGCCCCCGCCCTGGCTCAGGAGCGGAGTCCTTTACTGCATCTTAATGGAGCCCGCGCTTCTCTGCAGAGGATGGGAGGGATTGATATTCTGCCCGACAGCTCCTCGCAGGTTCTCATTGTGCTATACGCGATATAGGAAGCAGTCAGGGAATCAGAGTGGATGTTGCAGGGGTAGCTGAAGACAGATTGCTAACTCGGCCTCTGAGGTGTTCGACACACTGAAGGGCCATTGTGATGAGCTGTACTCATGCCTGCATGGGCAACTAAAGCATGCCAATGTATTATGTGTCCTCAGTCCTCACAGTGCAAGAGAACAGCATGCTTTTCTCTCTCTGGTGGCTGTTTAATGTTAATATGGAACACAGACAATGAAGTCATTTTCGTGTGGTCCTGTCTCATTGATTTTCTTTCTCTTTTTGTGTACTTTCTTTTTGCACTTTCTGAAAGTACAAATGCGACAAAAACACTCTATCAACATCCTCATTCACACATACTGATTAGGGCATATCCAAAGTTATACAAGTATATTTGTGTCTTGTGAATCAATACCGGAAAAATGTATTGAAGCTTTCCTGACAGACAATCTAGAAATTCCATTTGTTATTCTTGTACATGCCCTGTAAATACTCTTCCTGAACCACAAAGGTGAACTGAAATGGAGAAAGTGTTTTGTCTCTCCTTAAAAGCATTTCTCTGTCTGCTTATTGATGCCGCGGAGAGACTTGATACTCAGCCTTCAAAAAGGAGAGCATATCTTTTTCAATGCTAACCCTAAGTACATTCTTTTGAAATGACTTAATTTTTTTAATTGAGCTCTGTTCTTTGATATAGAGAATAGGACCGAATGCAATAATTGGAAGAACATTTTTTGGTCCTGAGACTTCCACTGAAGATGTGTATGTTTTAATAGTAAGACTACTTCTATTATTGACCGCTATCAGGATGTGAAGAGAGTTTCAACCAGTATTACAAAAAGTGTTTATAAAACAATTGTATGGTGGCTGAGAGAGCTCAACGCGCTGCAACTGAAGAAAACACATGCAAGTAGAAAAAACACCCGCAAATTATGAAAACATCTTCACCAGTTTCACAAAACACATGTGCTCCAAATACTCACAACACAACCAAATACAGAAACGTTCTGCAAATAGCACAGACCACAACAGAAATGTTCCCAGGAGACCCTAAATAAATGACGAACCCAGCTGGGACAGATTTATTTTTTATTTTTTGTAAATCATACAGAGATGGCATGTTTAGGACATACAACTTTGTATACAATATACAAAATTAGAAAAGAACAATGAGCTGAAAACTAAAATAAAATTAATAAAAAAGATAGAGAAAACTTGAGGGAAAGATATTAATCTGTAAATCAGTTACGTTGTACAAATTTTGTCATGTTATGTTTAAATAAATTTCATATGAAATGTTAGGTAATGCAGCCAAAGATGAGACAGCAAGTTTTAAAGTTGAGACACTCACACACGGATATATATAACGCATATGGTAACAATATGGTAACACTTTACGGTAAAGGTAAATTCATGCATGAATAGGCATTAATTCATATCTCATGAATCATCAAGAACTAACACGAATTCAACGTTTTCATTAATGACTTCATGGATTAACATGGATGAACGGTTATGGTGCATTAATCTTCATGAAATCATGCATATAAAAGCATTAATTCATGCATGCAAGACTACTCTCCGAATTATGAAAGGAATATACAAAAATATATTTTTAGAACAGTATATCAATTAATGTGAGAACTAAAGTGTTACCACGCATATTTTAAAAACGTTTTTGTATAAAATGTATATTTATTTGCAACAGTTATGTTAACAGCAATAATAAGATATTTCTAGTAATAGCTTTTTAGCTATTAGCCGTGCTGCGTTGTCTTTCTTTGCTCCTTTAACCAGGTGCGTTCCAAACGGCTTTATAATGACACACAAGTGCCCTGCTCACTCCAAAGTCCCACTTCAAGGGCTCTGCCATCTGCCCTTTGGAGTAGGGCTTAGGGATGCTCACGAGCAATCCGTCACTTTTTGGTCACCTGGAAACATTTCCGTTGTGGTCTGTGTTATTTGCGTTATCTTGCGGTATCTGTGTTAAATACAGCGTGTTTCTGTATTTGGTTGTGTTGTGAATTTTTGCAGTGCATTTTTGTATGGTTGTGTTGTGAGTATTTGGGAGCACACATGTGTTGTGAAACTGATGAAGATGTTTTCTTAAAGCTACAGTCCGCAGTTTTTCCTCTTTGTCGCCATCTCTGTTCAAAATCTGTAATTGCAGTCATTCGCGCAATTATTTACTTTATGTGAGTTGTACATCGGCATGAAACAGCGTGGATGAACATGAATGTTTTGGGGAGACTGCGCGTCTGTCAGTCACCGCACCGGTGTAGATACTGGCATTCAGAATCACACATTCTACTTTTTGGAAGTACAGTTTGACCATGACAATAAGAATAAGATAAGAATTTTCATCGGAAAATGTAATCTGAACAAGTAAGTAACATCCACATTTTTTCTGATTAACTAAGGGGAAAAAAACATTGCAGTATATTGCGCTGATTAAATATAACGATCGCTTATCATATCATGTCAAACCTTTCAAATTATTCTTTGTTCTCAAATTGTTAATGTAAACATTTAAAGTCCCCGTGAACCGGAAGTTGCAAACGACTTTTCTCCAGTGCTGTGACGTATTTCCGAGAGAAACTGAATGCTAAATGAGGCACAGTAGTGGGCGTGGCAACGGACGTTTAGGAGACACCCAAACCGTAAAGCCTACGTCATCGGGCAAGGTCCTCTATTGCAGAGGGGAGGGGCATTTTCAGAATTTGATTAAAAATTACGAAGCCAAAAATTTTTTTGTGTGTGGATTGACTTGCATGGATGAATTGTTCACCACAAAACGATCAATTTAGGCAAACAAACTAAGTATGGTCAATTTTGATTTCATGGGGACTTTAATGTGTATTATGGCTACCTGTAGTTCAGTTTCCATTTCTGTGTAGTAATTTCTAATTGTCATACCAATAAATTGTTTATTTACTGGTTTTCTTTTAAATAAAAAAAACACCTATCTGTAATCCGATGCATATTTAAAACATATTTGGAGTAGAGGTGAATTGCTCCCTCTCATAGCTAGCACAACATATTTACCATAATAGCAAAACGAAAAAAGCCACAACAAAGGAAACTCCGTAACTGTGTGAATTAAGCGAACAAGTGTGCTACTGTTACACGATTGAACTATTGAAATTTCTTACCTGTCCAACAGAAAAAAAATCCGTCTCTGCGTCCGTTTTGAACCACTTCAAATGCCACCTTTCAAAAGCCCTGCCGATGTTTATCCTTGTTTTTGCGTGGGCCCGGTTGCAGTCTCTTTTTTTCTCTAGCCACTCCAAGGTCCGAATTCTTTTGGGTTTTACAACTGGTGAATCTAGAGTTGTTACTGGTGATTGTCGATTGACTTTGAACCTTTCTGGATCCGCCATAAGTTTAAAAATTTCCACCTCCAACATCCTTCTTTATGTGTACAGATGTGACGTAATGACGCAAAGACATGCTCGAATTTCCCGCGGAAATCCACCAGTACCACTGGAATTAAAATCAATATTACAAGCTAACCTTTTTGAATCGAGCAAAGGCAAGTAGATATTTTTGAACACTGGCTGGTTATATATATATTTTTTAAATTATTATTATTTTGGATAATTTTTAACCCAAAAAAGTTACGGACTGCAGCTTTAATTTGCGGATGTTATTATATATTAATGTGTTTTTGGACGTGGTTTTGGACATTTAGGCCTATCTGCTTTGATGTAAGTTACTCTGAAGGTTTTTTTTTTTAATCCTCTTTCAATGTAAAACTTAAATGATCACTTTGGTCATTAAAAACAATTAAAAGATCAAATAAAAAAGAATTCAAAATCAAAAATCAAAAATCAAAAATCAAAATCAAAATTTTGCAGTACAATATTTTTTCTTCAAGATATTAACACTACATTTGGTGAGTTGTGTGCTTATAGTCTTTTCTGGCAGCTAAATGTATCTAATTTTAAGTATGTTTATATATTTGTTCCTGCAGTGGGCATACCCTAAATAACTTTAATTCATTTTAATTTTTAACGCTTTTTTGAAAGCAAACAAACAAATGATTTGTCTATTATTGCTATTAGACTGATTCTTCTCAGAGATGTTAAAACATGGCCTAGAAATCTAAACGCACCCTAGCGGCAGCAAAATTTATTTACTCTCCGTTGGCTTTCGAGCTGGAAAAACTAAACTCTAGTCAGGCCAATCACATTGTGTATAGAGTTGGTGGGGGCGGGCTTAACATAATGACAGCAGAGATGTGACGGTTCCGCGTGAATTCCCTGCTACTAAACAAAGAAGTTGACCGCTGCTGCTGGGGAACTGCGGTCTTTTGAATCGGCTTTGGCCGCGACCCTGGAGGACTTGGAGTTAAGCTTTTCTTTGAGAAAAGAACAAAGAACTGTCATTATGTCATTGTGTTCGGAGATGTCGACTGGATACGGATATGTCAAAAGTATGAACTAGCTCCGCTGGTGGGAAAACGCATGGGACTCACTCAGCCACAACCGTTCATTGCTCTCGGGTGCGTTTCCCGAAAGCATCGTTAGCCAACTATGGTCGCAAGTTCCGTCGTTCCCAATAGAGTTCAATGGAAATTGCGACCAACTTGCGACCATAGTTGGCTAACGATGCTTTCGGGAAACGCACCCCTTGTTGGTTGTAGCATTATCCTATTGCGTGCAGAGGGAATTTGAAAGACAGCCGTTTATCCCGCCCCTCGGATTGAGGCATGCCAATGGTGAGTTCCCAGACTTAACATCTTGATGTGGGTCTGGGTTGCCAGGCTAGTTAAAACATGTGTTGAAATGTAAATTTTCTTTTTAAATGCTTCAAGAACTGAGGCCCAAAAGTAATTCGTTATCTTCACATGCATTATTAAAAAGGTTTCTGAGTTAATATTTATATTCACAGTGAGGTCAGGGTGGAAAATTGTTGCATAGTAATGTATTCATAATTATATTCCTAATAAACAGATACCAAATAATCTCTCAGATAAACCTCATCATGATCTACTTCTTTAATTGGCTCCCCTGAGAATAGCTGTGTTCAGTGGATAGGATCATGCAACTACTGTAAATTCAGTTAATAAGGCACCACAAATAGATAAAATATTGTTAAATTTATCAACAATCCATCAGACAATGTCGACACAAAACTTTGTTGTCATATGAAGTCACCCAGAGGCAGCTCCGTCTGTGCTGTGCTCGTAGTTTTGCCAAACGTGTGTGTCTGGTTGGTAAGTGGGCGAAGTGACTGCGTCTGACCTCAGATTCACCCCAGGTTCAGTGGAAGTTCAGTGCTGCTTTGTCTCATCACCAGCACTAAAGCCTGCGGGGCAACAACCCTCCTGTGTGCGGCTCCTCAATATTACATAACGTGACGGCCCCAGGATGGCACTACACACTGGAGTCAATTAACCACTGAAGGACATAGTAAATATTCTGTAATGGCTCTTTAAAGAGGTCTCTATTGAGATTATGCAAAAAGTGAAATGAAACCACAGAGAATATGCAATAATGGGGAATGTGAGGTTGGATTTTCATGTAGAAAACAAGCATGACTTATTAAACTAACTAAATATTTCATTTTGACTTCATTTGCATTTGATTGCTGTCAGTGACATTGGTTTTTATTATTTTAACATTGACTTTTAGGCAGACCCTTGGATCTAATAAAAAAAAAAGACACATAACTTGGCTTTACTGTTTCTGCTAGGTTTTGACCTTGGTTTTTGTTTTTGGCAGGCATTGCACATGCACCAGCTCTGCAGGGATGGCCTGTGACCACGCTATTACCTCTGTAGTAAATTATTTAGCTACAACAGCCTTGTCTTGTCACCTAACGAAACCCAGACAGAGTGGTGTGAAAGGCTAACCAGGCCATCACCCCATCAAATTGCTCCATAAAACAAATTTTAAAGTGAGGGGTGTATAAAGTGCATTAGAATGTTTTACATTTCAAATGATTTGTATATTTGTCTGAGTAATTAACATTAAGAAGGGAATACATGTTTTTAAATGCCTTTTTCTTTAATCACTTCAGTTTGTTGAAAAAATCCTGGTTCTGTCAATAAATAGATGCAGATCTCATTTAGAGTCTAAATGAGATCTGCATCTATTTATTGACAGAACCAGGATTTTTTCATGCAACTCATAGGGCAAACTTAGTTTGACATCCTTTTTTCAAACACCTAAATTGCGTCTGAAAAGCAGCTCCCGTGGAAGACAAATGCGTGTGCTTGTGACGTTGTGGTGGTAAATCCCAAGGGGAAAATACTTTGATAACTCAATGAAAGTGACATCTTCTCTAGAGTCGCTGTGTAGATACAGTGGTAAACAGATGCCGCTAGTGTACTGTGCACATTGATGATGCAGATGTTTTGCATTTCTGATTTAAATATTGTAATGTGAAAAGACCTGCAGAGGCAGAGTTAGTACCGTGGAATTGGAGCAATCAAACCAAGGTTAAGTGTTTAGCTTCATGTTAATATATTTTCATATACCAACATAAAAACAGTAATCAAATGTCTTTCTTCATGGCAGCGGCACTGAAGCAAAAGTGTGAGGAAGCATGTGGCAATTCTGATTCTCCTAGTGTTCATTGAGTTGTCACATTAATGTAACAGCTCTTTATACAGTAGGCTACAGATTGTTTCAAAGCAGCTTTACTGTACTGTCCTGAGGGAATTACAAGTTTTGTATTAAAACTCATTCTCTGTAATATGTTTTCCACTGTGTCCTGCCTTCAGCTCAGTAATTGCGGTGGCAATCAATAGGATACGTATAACAAACTAGCATGCACTCCACAAATGCCAATACATACAACAAATATAGACAGAAAACAAATGGACAATATTCTTATGTATTTGTAATAAGTAAACTTAAGTATTTGGTGCATTTACTGTTTATATGAGACCTAACAACTTATAATATGATGACAGGGATCTCTTTTCAATTCTTATTCACAGTTTTGTAATGGCATTGAGTGCATACAGAGTGTGAGGTACAGCAATATTCATTCTTTTAAATTCATTTTCTGGGTAGTTTTCACCTGTACAGACAATATTTTTTTATCAGTCCTCAGTGTGTAAAAACAAACAGGCAATTGTTGGCTCTCTAAAAAGGTATTTCAGCATATTCTGCAAATGATCAGGGATCAGTGTATTTAGATTGTTTTGGTGAATAAACACTTTACTTAGGAGAAAATAAAGTGGCTCAGGGATGACACATTTTTGTAGGCCAGCCCATAAGTTAGCACCCCTTAACAAAAAGCCAATATGATTTTTTTCCCATTGACTTTTGGCTAATTGCAGAAAATAAGCTGGTGTATGATACTTACACATTTTGTTTATCATGGTAATCTTCACAAATGAACAGACCTTCGATTAATTTTGAATCCTAAATGCAATCTCCAGATTTAAGTTAATAAACGAAGTACAGCATGGCCTACCAACTTCTAGCCTGACGTCGTCATACTCAGATTCTAGTCAGAATGTGAGTCTGATACTGCTCCATTGGGCTGTGATTATGGGGCGTGTGTCAACCGAACCAGGAAATAAAAGGCCTCTACACTCAATTGGATAGACCTACAACCAATCAGAGCAACGGAATAAGTGATGTATGTTGAGAGATAGATTAAAGTTGATAGATTAAACTTTTTCCGAATCCCGTAGGAAGGACGGCAAAAACATTTTCCATCGACAAATGCCTTGATCGTGGTTCTCTGTTCCTCTTCTAAAATTAATGCGCTGTCTATATATTCTATAACACACTCGATAGCGGAATATACACAACTCAATAGGCTTCATGCCGAGCGTCACGTGACCAAACCGGGAAACGGGTCTCATTGCATCCGCTTGTCAGAGAAAGTGTTAACGGCCGTAAGAACTAACTACGATATCTATGGATTTTTAAGGTAATCAGCCAACCTACTAAGTTCACTTTTGTTATGGTGTTTTATGCTATAAATATCTAAACGTTAGTGTGAAGAAGAAAAATTAAAAAACTTTTAAATATCAATCTGCACATGCATTTTTGCTTGCTCCTTTTAAGTTATCTTGAGTAAAACTGCAAACATTTTCATGAAGCACATACAAAATACCTGAATCGGAAGCGATGCGATCTGTTTTCTGGCTTGGTCACGTGACGCATAAAGCGGCATAAAGCCTATTCTCCAGCGGCAGCCATGAATTCAACCCAAGCGCTCTGATGACGTGGATGGTTACGTTACCGTTGCTCACATAGATATGATGTCTATGGTTGCTCATCTGTCCATCATCGTATAAAGCCCGCCCTGACAATTTGATTGGTCCGAACAATTTTTGTTCGGGCATAATAGCTCCTTAACTGATCGAGTCCAGACCGAATTTCCTGACCTGAAAAGCCGGTGTGTTACTGATGTATTTTTTGTTGTAGAATAACATGAAATATTAAATATAATAATAAGCTTAATTCAGGCATTTAACAATAAAGAACCCATTCAAAATAAACATTGACTATGAGACAATTAGAACCGTAAGTTTGTTTCCAGGTTTTAGGACTCCTGCACCACTCTGTATGTTAACTGAAAAAAATGCATACTTCAGATTTAAAGCTCACCAAAAAATGGAAATTTTTATACTCACCCTTGTGTTGTTTCAATCATGTATGACTTAATTTCTTCACAAGATATTTTAAAAATGGTGTTATTTTGTCTATACAATGAAAGACAGTGGCTTTAAGTGTTTTTTTGGACCCCATTTACTTTTATTGAATAGACAAAACATTTTTTGGAATATCTTCTTTTGTGTTCAACAGAAGAAAGAAAGTCATACAGGTTTGAGGGTGAGTAAATTATGTCACAGTTGTAATTTTTTTAAACTATCATTGAAGCTTCTCAGAAGCTTTGGAAGAATCTTCGATACTCTAAAAGACTGCAATAATGCAGTTTATTTTCTATAGTGATTAGTGGAGCTTTTAGCTTTCTCATTTTGTGAACTAAAGAAACACAATATTGTAATTAACCACATTTTCGTCTTCTTAATAATAAATAACATACTTAGAAACATTCATGTGCCTGGCTCACCTGTCTGGCACTACGCAATTTATAGGGAATAAGGGGTTTCTTCCTCTGACACATCCAGAAGGTCTTGACAAGCAGATACTTGAAGCTGTCAATCAAACTGTTTGTCTCTCTCTCTCCCTTTCTCTCTTTTTCCATCTGCAACGGCCTCTCTGATGTTCCTCATTGCCGCCAGCTCCTTTAAACCCCTATCTTTTGCAGAGATGTTCTGTCACTGCCCTCACAAGAGGAACAAGCCATATGACAGGGTGATTTTATGGAAGGAAATTGTAAGGAAACTGTCTGTCACACAATGTGGGGTCTTTTTGCATGCCTCATTTTTCTTCCTGGACACCACAAGTGATGACAGTTATTACCATGGCAGGAGTTTCAATATCGAAAAATAATGCTTGTTTCATTATTATGAAATGAAATTAGTAAAATGCCATTAACATTACTTATTATCCCTACATGCTCTGTGTTTGTGCAAGGATTTTTTGTGTGGGAAAGGTTAAATTGCAACACCCCCCCCCCCCCCCCCCCCCCCCCACCCCCCCCCTCCCCCCCGAAAAAAAACAACAACAAACAAACATATTGTTTATAAAATATATGCTTAAACTGTTGTTTTGCATTATGTTTATATATTTTCTCCAAAATTGAAATGTTCATCCATTTATTGTCATTTGCTTGAAATTTACCAAGAACATAAGTCATGCAGGTTTGGATCAATATGGGGATGAGTTTTCAGAAAATATCTAATAAGAATATATTAAATGATTTTTTATAAAATGTATTAAGGTTTATGCTTAAAATGACAAAAAAAAAATGCAAATGGTGTAATAAATGAAGTGAAATTAATTACATATTATCATACTTTTTTAACCTTCTCAAGAAGAAATCTTGTTTTATGGATGTTAATATATTTTGTTTTAATATATAGGCTAAGTCTTGTTTTCAGGAAGTAAATTATGGGAGTAAATAGGTAATATCTTGTTTTAACTGGAAAACAAGACAAAAATACTGATCAGAGAAAACAAGTTTTGCTTTATAGGGTGCAGAGAAGACGGTGTCCATGTCAGCTTTATATTCTTCTGTTGTCTCAGACTGAAGCATCTGAAATTTATAGTTTTGTGGACGCAGGTGTTGCACCCATATTGCTTTCTCAATTGAGGTTGATACTGGGATGAATGTCCATCACTCACTCTGCGCAGACTTATTATGACAGGCAGTACAACGGTTTGGTGCTGAGCACATCCACACAGATCATGTACACACACTGCCATCATGGTAAAGACCTAAGGCATTGAATTTCAGACTAGTCCAACCATCATTTCTGAATCTATTTCAGGCAGCATTCTCCACAGAGGAGGATACAGCGCTTTATTAATGATATCTGCTGCAGAAAGGGTCATTGAAATGCCACATTTATGAATGATGTACTATCAACAGCCATATCCATAATAAGAGACCAACAGTTGAATGATAAAAGTAAGGAGAAATAGCCCTTTCCAGTGGACTCTAAAGGATGGACAGTCACATTCATGTTTATAGGCTCATTTTTGATGGCTCACATCACCAAACAGCACCTGCAGTACGTGATTTGTCAGTGATATTGCGGTTTTTATTTTATGAAATACTCTAGAAACTGACAGGAAATAAACAGTAAACTGTTCTTGAAGACATTCTGACTTTCATTTTAAAATTTCATTTTAAAAATCATTTTAGTATCAATGACATGTTGGAGGGAGATGTGGTATAGTGGCCAACATGATTCAGACATGTTGAGTTGTGGTGCTCAAACAGGAAATTCTGTTTAAAATTTGTTCTGACACACGTCCTTTTCTTTCTCCTTCTTTTTTCCAGGTAGTCTGTTATATATAAAATGGCCTAAAACTTATTTGATCACTTAAGCCTATTTTATGTATTTCATTGTATTACATAGCAGTATTAAACTAAGGCCCGGTTTCACAGACTGAGCTTAGATTAAGCCAGGTGTGTATCTTGAGACAAAACAATAGCACTGACATACATGTCAATGCAAGATGATTTCAGTTACAACAGCTCAAACATTCATTTTAGTCTGGGACTAGGCTTAAGCCTTGTCTGTGAACCGGGGGTTAGTGGAATCAGCATAAATTGAATGCTGATTATCCGATTATGGTGCCACAAGAACACGTACAGTCCCCAAACCCTTATAGCAGCTGTCCTCAGGTGTGAAAGGCAGCAGACGGGGAAAAAAGTCAATTTCACGCTTTAAAGAGCCCTAATAAAAAGAATCAGGCACTGGTAAAACATTTTATGCAATATAATGAAATATTAGCAGTATACGTTCAAAAGCTTGGGGTTGGGTTTTTTCATGTTTTTGAAAGACATCTATCAATTTATTGCATTCTTGCTAAATAAAATGATTAATTTCTTTCAAAACAATGTAGACAAATGATGTAGTTAGCAGTGTTGGGTTCGACTCCACCTTAGTTGAGTCGAGTCCAAGTCCGAGTCCAAAAGGGGTAGAATCCAGTCGACTCTGAACCCAATTAAACACTGAAATACAGTAAGTCTGTAGTATACTATAGTATACTAGTATACACACATTTAGACTAATAGAGTAAATGTAAAAAAATTAAACCACATAATCTTTACTCTAGGCTATCCTTTTTTTATTTGTTGTTTGATTGTCATTAAGGTTTATTAGGCTGCTGTCACTTTAAAAGGATACTCCACTTTTTTGGAAATAGGCTCATTTTACAACTCCCCCAGAGTTAAACAGTTGAGTTTTACCTTTTTTTAATCCATTCAGCCGATTTTCTGGTATTTAGAAGAATATCAGTAACCAGATAGTTTCTGGTCCCATTGACTTCCATAGTAGGAAAAATATATATCTTGTATCTTCTAAATATATCAGAAAATTGGCTGAATGGATTTGAAAACGGTAAAACCCAACTGTTTAACTCTGGGGGAGTTGTAAAATTAGCATATTTCCAAAAAAAGTGGAGTATCCCTTTAAGCTCTAATGCACATATCCAATATAAGTTCAAAAAGACATGAAACTCAATTCAACATTTTTGTGCGGACTGATAGGCACTTTCTGTGAGTGTGAATGTGTGTGCACAGAAACTCGTCTTGTGGAATTATATGGAATTGATTGTATAAACAGGCAAGACTTAAAAACACATGTGAATGATTGACTTCCTTGACAATGCAGTACTGACCCGATCTGGCCAGTGACGATTCCATCAACTGTCCTGAGAAAAATTTCACACAATCCATGGACTCGGGGAACATTTTTCAAGTCCCAAGCGCTCAGGTCCGAGTCAAGTCCGAGTGAAATTGCATCTGAGTCTGTGACAAGCCCAAGTCCTTGAAAAGTTGTACTCGAGTTTGAGTACCCCAACTCTAGTAGTTAGGGCATCTAGCAAGGGCTAAAGAGGTCATGCTAACAAGTCAAACCTTTACTCCTTGGTTGGCACAGCAAATTTCCCTGGCAGCCTCTCTGATGGACAGCAATGCTGTAATGACAACGTGTGTGCTTTGTAAATATCTCACCCAGAACAATCTCCCGGTCTTTTACAAGCAGCCCTCCGGTGCTCATTTTGTCCACAGCTGCCTGCCTGTTCACCAGCAATCAGTCAGATCCTGTCTGGCATTGAGTAAGTGGTGCCAACTGCCCGAACAGTGTGTTTGTTTCATTTTATTCCGCTTACGGGTTTTGGATCCTGCCCTTCTAAGTTGCTCATTGCATTCGATGAGCCTAAATGAAGGTGTCGGCATGAGTAATGCATGTTGACAGTTGAAAGTGGTGAAACAGCACCAAAGTGTTGTCCATCCATCCTTCTATCTCTCTGAACAAGTAAAGCAGGACAAGGGTGTAGATGCAAGGTAGCGTTATCCATCTCTCTTGAGGAAGGAGGAAGTTGGTGAAGGGAAAAACAGAGAGGAAGGGAGGGACATTTGTCCTTGAGTGTCACAGCAGAGGTCAGAGTTTGCACTGTGTATGTAAGTGGCAGAAAGCAGGGGAAAGAGAGATTGTAAAGAGAGTTAATTTGGTCTATAGATCACTGTCACTGTCCCCTGTTACAGTGCAGTGAAGGTATGAGCATTGAGCGGCATGCAGGAAATTGCATGCATGAGCTGTATGCGAATGTGTGTGTGTGTGTGTGTGTGTGTACACTGCTTAAGAATAATCTGTCACCCAGACATGCCATTTAAGGGGAAACGGGAGAGTATTTTATTATTCCTTCAATGAGCTTCCTTTGTTTTGTGGTGCACCAAGCGTGCAGCATGCTATATATTAGCCCTTGCTCATTTTGTGATCTTTTCTCCCTTTAGGAAATAAATCAGTGGTGGTATTTTGATGGTATTTTATTTGTTAGGGTTTCCAGCTCATGATACAACAGCTACAGTAGTTGTAGCTTTAAAAACTGTGTTTAAACAAAATGGATTTATTTTATAGATTTTTTTTTGTTATATCAGCTTGAGTTAATTGAGGACTTCAATCAAGTCAAGTCACCTTTATTTATATTTCGCTCTTTACAAAACAGATTGTTTCAAAGCCGCTTTACAGTGATAACAGGAAAATAAAGTTTGTTTCTGCTGTACAGAAAATAAGAAAATAGCATCATAGTTCGCTATATATATATATTCAGATATTGATATATGTGCACTCTGTGTTTTGAAAAACTACGTATTGCTTTTTTTGCAAAATAAGAATGTTTAAAAATGATTAATTATCCATGAAAAGATTTTTTTCAGTGTGCAGTTTCTGTTGTTCACACGTGAGCCAATCGTTGGTGTTTGCCACAAGAGTGATGGGTAGTGCTGTATGACACTGAAGACAGATTGAGGCTGTGACACCTGTCAGACACATCTGTCTGAGCCTTCCCTCATTCACAGAACACTTCAGATTACAACACTGTGTCTGGTAAAAAGAAAATGGGGTGAAGATCTTTTCGTGTACTGATGTAAATCATCAACCATCAAATATTTTTTTGTGAGACAGGTACGTTCAGTAACAGAATATTGCAGTATTATTTTGCTATTTTACCGTCACATTTGGAATTTCATTTGTAAAACTGTTAAAAAAAATGTTAATGTGTAGAGTTCTGTGCTATTATATGACATTCATATTAATCCATGATTTTGTATTGCTTTGACCTCTACTCATAAAACAGCAAACTCAAAGCTGTGCAAGAGAATGACACAACAAAAGTATCACCCAGGTTCAGTTATGACAACTCTCTGGTTGGTAATGGATATGACAGTGTTAATACATTTGGTCTTGGCGGAATAGATCTGCTACGCTGATGCTGCTGTTATTGCTTCTGCTGCTGCAGAGCGACGGGACTTGTTACTGCCAACACATACAAGACATGCTGCTATGACAACACGTTCTCACACCCAACTCGTCACTTATTGCGTTTGGTCAGGACCCCTCGGCGTCACTTTTTAATGCACAGGGTACCCCTTTAGCGTTAATTTTTGATTCACCCCATTGCTTTCAGTTGTTTGCCGTTAGATCAAGACGCATAATTCTTTGCATTTGGGTTAGGGTTAGCGTAATTTTTTTAATGTGTGCATAATATGATGTACGGCGGATGGAGACGGTGATTGCTTTTGGGTCTTTTCTTCACACAAATCAATAATTTGGCCTCGGAACACTTGAAATATTTGTACTTTTTTTTAATAAATTGTGCCTGTAGTCGTATCTGTCTGTTATATCCTGTGTTCATATCATATAATACGCAAATGGGTAGGTTTAGGAGTGGGGTTGTGTTACTTGTTCAAACGTGTCTAAATGGCATAAATAAAAGTAAATAAAAGTATGCTGGCTGATTCAATTGAGAATCACACTCCTGCATGTCATAATCGCAAAATTATAACCCATTATATAATTTCATCATGATGATAACATTCCCATGCCCAATGTGTCTGTGTATGACGCCAACGTTTTCTCACTGAAATCAATGGAGTTCCTTGCATGTCGAAAAATGACACTAAAGAGGAACCCTGTGCGTTAAAAAGTAACGCTGAGGGGTCCTGACCAAAAGTCAATAAGTGACGAGTTGGGTGTGAGCACATGTTGGCTCTAAGCAAGTAAGACATGCTCTGCTGTACAATAGAATACATGAACTACCGCTAGCAGATTTATACAGGTGGAGCTGGGGGAGGTGGAGGGTTTCTAAAAGCGCACTGCAAACTGCTACACTGTTACACTGTCTACATTGTGCACTTGCTGTGTAGACTGCTTTGTTGATTATAACTGGATCTTTCTAGTTTTGTTGCAGTATACTTGCTTGCGTATTATGCTTTATTAAAGTCTGTTAACAATCTCTCAGTGGCCTGAATAAGGGGCTCTACACATTAAATCACCACTGTCTAAGGAAACTCACATTCATTACATGACAGGAAAAAAACAGTTAGGCCTACCTCAGGTTAAAACATCTGAATGCCATTTCAGTCAATTATCTTCTAGTTGGTGGACCTTTCTGAAACCTCTGCTAGAGAACTTCATCTATCCCTATGGTAATGAAACCCAATCAGGTTTCCATTGTGCACAGCACCTCCACTGACTTCCCAGAGTCCCTTGGAGTTTGTCCTCAAACTTGTTTCCCCTTTAGTAATTACAACTGTCACTTTCACAAAAATACATCAGCAAGCCTGTCCAAATGTGTGATCGTGAGCAAGAAATGCACACTTCATTAAAACCCCCCATCTGCAAAATGTCACAGTAGATATTAGCCCCTAAACTTTTGGGAGGTAATTGTCATGTGCTGCCTGTGTAACCTCACTGATCAAGGCACAGTGTTCTGCCCTCCCAACCTCCTAAAATGTTTGAATAAAAAGAAAAACAATCTCTGACCTTTTTTATAATTGCTTCATTTGGATTCAGGTTTCACTAACAGGCCTTTCAGTTTCAAGTATGATTCTGCTTCTCTCTCTCTCTCTCTCTCTCCCTTTGTGGACTAACAGTTTGAATGGCATAATAAAAAAAAGTGTCTCATTATTAAAATCCATGAAATATTGTGTTCAGTGTAACAGCAAGTGCTTGTAATCATGATAATGAGAGTGGTGCAAGATATTGATCAGATGTTGGATTGTTTTTGAGAGGTTGGATTTGGATTGGAATAAATCCATAGGAAATGGATTTAAATAAAAAGAAAATCTCGGTTAAAGGTACAATAATGTAGGAATTTTCACCACCAGGGGTCGCTAACCTCTTACAATAACAAAGGCATATATTGATGACGTATATTACGCATTAAGCGCAAGTAAGTATGGATCTTGTCGTCAATCTGATGGATCTTTTATGGATGAGTGAATACATTGTTGTTTTTAACATGACTGTGGTATGAACCAGGGTGCGATTGCTAGACGTATACCAGCACCACTCGCAACGAGTCCCGCGGATATAAAGGAATAAGGACATTTCATTCTACCGAACTACACGCTGAATACTTACACAGGTCAGACGAATGAAACTTGAGGTAACGCAGCGCTGTTTCACTTTCTCTAACGGTTACACTATCACACTAAACGGCATTTGAGTGTGTTTAATGTTGTTAGGTTGTTTGTTGGCTGTATGAGACTAGATCAACATTAGAATAACATACAGATCATATTCTAACATTTCATCATGTTGAACTAAATAACATTGATTAGTTTTATGTACATTTGCTCACCTGTCTAATAAAGTACATGCAACACTCACATCTCTGTCAAGTCGAAGTTAGTCGCGGACGTGGAGCTCTCGGCATCTCGAAAGATGTTGATTTTTGTTTTAGTCCTCTTTTTGTCTCAAAGTCTGCTTGCCATGGTCCATAATGTTTAAACAAAACAACAACAGCGTGAGCGCCCTGCTAGGCATAACGGGCATAACCCAGTTCAACTTCTGTCACCATGGTTACTATTGCAGCACGAGCGGAAACCGGGGGTAACGCGGATATGACGCCATTGACTGGCGACTCCTCACCCCTGCTCACACGCCCCGTTTCTTTGGTTAAAATCGCAATTTTCTCACGATTTACAAATAGTTGGAACAATTTGGGATATTGTAAGTAATCAACTAAACAAAATATATAACATTGGCCTAGTGGTTTTTGGATATTTTACTTCAAAATTCCTACATATTGTACCTTTAATGGTTAGCTTTTTCTAGGTATTTCATAGGCAAAATCTTTTTATTGACTGAAACCATGATGTGCCGAGAGTATTTTCACTGAACAAATTGCCTTTGTTTTCAGTACAAACATCAAAAAATATTTGAAATTATTAACACAGAAGGAAGACGGTAAACAATTTTAAGAAGAGAGAGATTGTGTACAGTTTCTATTGGAACAAAATATAAGTGAATAATAAGTGGTTTGCATGATGCTGAACAGTACGACAGATTGTGTAGTTTGCTGCACCTTACACAATCTACCATGTATAATCGACTGGAAAAATGTGTGGCATGTTTGCATATTGTCTGATTATCCTTTAGTAAATTAAGCTGTCGGCAATGCATTCTTGGTAAATTCCCTGTAAGTCTTATATAAATAAAAGTATAGTTGTATAGTGAAACTCTTTTTTTAACGTGTCACCCACCACTTTTTCCCCTTGTATTTCTATTCATTCAGTTCTTCTGTTATTAACAATACACTAGGCATTTTAATAGAAGGAGCTTAATAGAAGCACATTCTGTTGTGATTGCAGTGCAGTGTGGGCAGCACAAGTGCTCTTACCCTGTTCCCTTTAGTCATCGTCTCCATGGTGAGGCACATCTCAGGAAAAAGTCATCAGAAAGAGTAAATACTTCAAAACTGAATGAGCCCTTTTACAATATCTCTCGCTCACTTGCAAATGTGCCAGTTTGTGTAATATTTTCTGACCCTGCTTCACCAGATTGCTACCGAATAACTATAGTTTCTAAAAATATTTATTCTCCAATCCCACAGAAAGACAGAGAGAAAGGTTCAGAGCACAAGGACAGTTTAAGGTACCCAGTAGCAGAAAAGTAAGTGACTAACTCAGGGACACAGTTACAGTAATGAGAATCTGGAATTTGAACTTGGCTCTTCAAGGTTCAAATGCAGTTTTATTACTTTTTAGCCTGTCACTATCCAGTTATGGATTTTCACCTAGTTTCTGATGCTGCAGAATATCTCTGGAACTTTGGATGAAGCTGCCTCCTGTTCAAAAGAAATCTTAGAGATTGCTAAGAGCAGCTGCAGGATTCTAAAGAACTCGATCCAGAGGAAGGCGGTCTAATATACCTGGAGAGAGTTATCCATTAGCATTCCCATTCATCTCAATGGCAGTTGTGCTGCTGGTGCATGCAGCCCAATAAGTATACTTGACCTGGATGTTGCCATCTTTGCTTCATTGGCACTTGCACTTTCGCCTCTTTTGGCCTCTAATACATATATAATCTTCCAGAAGGTCCCAACTCTGATGAAGTAACCTAAAAGTGTTTTTTTTTTTTTTATATGTTAAAAACACATTTTCCTATCCCAGTGAAATGTGCATTTACAATTTTAGGTAAGCCTAAAGTTAAAGTGCTGTAAAACTGTGACTCTGGTTATTTTAGAAAATTGCCTCATTTGTTTGAGATATATCAATATTGGCACGGCGTGGGTAGTTAGAGTGCATGGGTTTGGAGCATAACCTCCCTTGACTGAAGAATAGATGGTAAATACCTGTTTGGAAATCTATATTGTTTCTATTTTGTTTTCTGATGCTGTAATTACAAACTTAATTTTTCAAGTTGGAAAGATTCCATAAGATATGTAGTTTGAAGTCATTAAGCAAGCGCTTTCAGCGAAGTGATTTAGAGTGAATTTATTAAAGGAACAGTCCCACTGGAACCACCTGAGGTTAAGTGTCTTACTCAGGGATGCAGTGGTGATCGCTCATGAATCACACATTGTCGCTTGAGCCCATAAAATGTGATCTCACTATAGGTATTCATACATAACATGTGGTTCTAGCACGTGCACATAGTTTTGGATAGACACTCAAATGTTCATTATCACGTACGAACAAGTTTAAAGATGTCTTCAGTGGTCCTTCGAAAATCTAATTTGAATTTGCTAATTTTGTGCTAAAAAAAGCAAAATTCGTGTTTCATACGAATTGGCCAGCTCGTAAAATATGTACGATTTAGCAAAAATCTTACACATTCATACGAATTAGCCACCTCGTAAAATACATACAAATTGCCTTGAGATCGGGTTTGCCCAGATAGTCAAACACTGTCACATCAGAGTCTAGACTGTGCCTTTGAAACAAATAGGATTACATTTGTGTTTTCCTGTAAGAATCAGAGACAGTGCATTTGGATGAATAAGCGTAAAAATAAGCGTTTGGTCTGCATTTTACAGTCAATTTAGTTTGAGTTTACAGGTCATGACATCTAAAAGTGCTTCTCACATTGCCTAAAGCAAAAGCCTCCGCTGTCAAAAGTGTTTCACAAACCGAGAGATATTAAATAGTGCTTACCTCCCTCTTGGGCGTGAAATATTTGCACCCAGTATTACTGCCCACGGCTCTGTGTGTCTCTAAATCCAGACCTACCTACCCTAGTTACTGGCCTCAGACGGGCAAAGGGGCTTTAATTACAAATGTATCTTTTGCGCTGGGAGGCTGGCTAATTGTTCTGAATTCCCTCCGGTGTCATTCTCTCTTCGCCCCACCAGTGGCCTGACTCACAGTCTCTAATTGTCATGTACACACTCCAGCAGACTAGATTTAGTGCTGCACTGCCCTTAATTTAATTGGAAAGCACAGAACGGTGTGAGCAAGAAAAGGAGAAAAGAAAGAAATAAAAATGGAAGCAATCTTTCTTCAACGGCCAGTAAAAGGGCTGCAGGTATGAATTATTCATCCACTTGATGGATGGGTCTGCAAATAAAAATGTTGAGTGGGTCGCCGACTGTTAAGTGAGCTTTGCATACTGTCACCCTGTTCTTTTCCCTTCTGTCTGACTGAGGGAGACAACACACAATGTTCATTATGACACAACGTCACCACGCAATTAATGTAATTACTGCTTTATAATAGCTGACGTTTAAATGTGTCACATTAACAACTGTGCTTTGTTTGCCTGAAGTCTTTTAAGGAATTAAAAGGTATTGTGGAAATACCAAACACAAGATGTAGTTTTGCTCTTGGGAATGTTTCGACAGAAATGTTCGCTCACAATTACTATAATTTTACACGTAGGCATTTCATGCACCTGGACTAACAGAGTGTTTTCAGCTGCTCTGCAGTTTGCTGCAAATGACAGCGCTTCATAAATCTTGATCATCAATTTCATTAAGTTAAGTGACAGATGATTACAGTTAATCATAAGAAGCCCAAATGCCATTAAGATTTTCTGCAACCTGCTCTTTTTTTGTGTGTGCAAATTTTCATCTTAGATTTCATAATCCAACCTCAGACGTGATATCCTGACTATCTGAGAAAAATCTTTCAAGTGAGCAAAAATAAAATTATCCTCATTACAGTTTTAGGTCGGTAATGTTGACAACTTCAAGACTCAAGTGGATGCTTAACACAAGGAGATCTACAAAACCTGGAGAAATATCAGTTAACATTACCATTTATCTCAAAAGCAGTTGTCCGGTTTGCCTGGCAAGCCAGACCTACAGCAAGATGTTAGGTCTGGGAACAACAATTGGCATACCTCAATCCGAGGGGCGGGATAAACGGCTGTCTTTCAATATCCCTCGCACGCAATAGGATAGCGCTACAACCAACCAGAGCAACGAGTGAGTCCCATGCGTTTTCCCACCAGCGGAGCTAGTTGATATATTAAACTTTTACCGTTCCGGTCGTCAAAACTCCGAACACATCTTCCTTTTTTAAGAATGACTTAAGTTACGTTCTCTTAATTCCAAGTCCTCCAGAGTCGCGGCCAAAGCCGATTCGAAAGACCGCTGTTCGCCAGCAGCATTTTCTTTGTTTTCAAGTAACGAGGGAAATCCCCTATGGAAATCGCGGAACCGTCACAACTCTGCTGTCATTATGTTAAGCCCCGCCCACCAACTCTATACACAATGTGATTAGCCTGACCAGAGTTTGGTTTTTCCAGCTCGAAAAGCCAACGGAGAGTTGCTAGACCA
The DNA here is from genome assembly GCA_036326025.1 of Chrosomus eos. Taxonomy (NCBI): domain Eukaryota; kingdom Metazoa; phylum Chordata; class Actinopteri; order Cypriniformes; family Leuciscidae; genus Chrosomus; species Chrosomus eos. The sequence continues at coordinate 12,456,255 of CM070823.1, forward strand.
CACTGGCTGCGAAATAATTTTTGCTGCCGCTAGGGTGCGTCTAGATTTCTAGGCTAGTTGTCCGGCTGTTGTAGGCTTCTTGTAAGCATATGATTTGAAATCTGCCATCTTTGAAAGAAGATTTGAACTTATGCTGGTTAATGTTTGATGATCACGTAAAAGCCCCTTCTGTGTGAACGCAAACACGACCCGGGATTGATACCGGCATCGATAGACCTAGTAACATTGAGGACCTAGTAACATTGCCGGAATCAGTCGCAGAATGCGCCCTGTGTGAACAAAAGCCAAGACCAGTGCCGTAAGGGGTGTGTCATAGTGCAACTCTGTTGCTCTAAAAAGAAAGTTTGTGTTCGTCATCAACAAAGAAAGAACGAAAAAATGTCTGCAAACTGGAACGAAGCAGAGACCAGGAGCTCCTTACTATCCGCACTGAAGCTGAGATTGTTCACCAGCTTTGTGGAATGGTACGCGCATGTACATGTTTTCGACGCGTATGTTTTACATATGTGTGTGAATGCACTCACAGATCCCGGCAAATCATTGGCAGTGTGAATTAACCGAAATCAAACAATCTCGGGACAAATGCCGGGTCACATTACCCGGAATCTCTGTGTGAAAGGGGCTTAATTTACATTTGCCTAAGCAATCTTCTATCACTTATTTTTGCTTCTTCTTCGCCCTGTGTTTTGATCTAGAGATTATGTAGAAGATAGATAATAGCGCCCCCTACAGTATAACAGTGAAGACATGGAAAGCCAGAAAATTCTGTCAATTTTAAACAAGAGTTAATAAAGGAGTTAGGTAGATTTGTAGGAAATTTGGTACACTACCAGTGAACTAGCCTACACAAAAATTCAGATAATCAGTTTTCTTTATACATCAATATTTTCAAACAATGTAAGTTTATAAGACAGTATGTACAACTATGTGAAAAAAAGTATTAAATCGGCTATTCAATATATAGAGAAAACACAATAACAAGCCAATTATACTTAGAATACTTAATCATACTTTTGTAGAATATCTCGATCAAACGATTGAGTACAAGTATAGGCCAAATATACTTAGACTTTCTGTAAGTATAAGTCAAGAATACTAAAGTGTCATTTTAAGTACATAATAAGTAGACTTAAAGTATAGTTTCTTATTTTTGGTTTAAAATAAGTACTAATAGCAGACTTAAATGAACTTCTTTTTCGTAAGGGATAGTTCACCTCAAAATTAAGTCCTTTACTCACCCTCATGACGTTCAAACCTGTATGACTTTCTTTATTCTGTGAAACACAAAAGAAGATGTTTTGAAGAATGTTGTAGTTAGCATTAATTTCCATTCTATGGACAAAAAAAAAAAACATACGCTGTGTACAAGATCGAATATTTCCTATACATTATGCCAAAAAGTAGTATGTCCGAATTATTCAAATAACAGTAGTTGAAAAGTACCCAGATGACCTACTACTACTTCTGTCAAGATTCTGGAGTGTGTATTTGATAGGTACTTTACTATGCCATGAGGACACGGGAGATGATTTATGAATGGCAGTGGAGTGATGCAACTGATGCTGGTAGGTCACATGACAGTAACAACATGGTGGATTTCATTCAAATTCATACACTATACCACTATAACATACTTTTTGAACAGTTGCAATTGCAAAGTAAATTAAAATGTAGTACCTGCCTGGACAGTCTGCGTTTTCAGATGCACCAATAGATCTTCTTTTATCTTCTTCCACAGAACAAAGAAAATCATGCAGGTTTGGATTGACATGAGGGTGAGTAAATGACAATTGGTGAACTATCCGTTTAAGTATTTGTGAGATGGAAGAGTGATTTTACTGCCAAATGATCAAACGTGAGGCAAATTAACATGCAAATCAATAGATTGATTAATTGGTTGATTGATTGATAAGTGATTGATCAGATAACTAGACAGAGATGGCTGGAGGGGTTTAAAAAGAATATATGCTTGAGCATATTTTTACTTTTGAAAGTTTTACCTTATTTTGTACTGTAGGCCTAATGTGAGATAAATAGAAAGTGGTCAAATAGGCTTTGTGTAGGTGTTTTCTGTTCTTATCGCATCTCAGGTTCTCTCCTTCTGTAGCCGCGTTTCCATTACCCTTCAAATTGCGCAAATTTAAATTGCGAATTGAAATTACGCTCAATGGAAACACGTCAATTTCGCAAAAACTCCCATTTATCGCAAAAAAGTTTTTACGCTCGCATGAGGAGGTTTTTCAGGCAATTCGAAAAAGGGATATTTCGCAAAACTGCAATGGAAACAGTTTTTGCGCAATAACAGTCACCTGACTTAGAAGACGCGGTGTGTTTGGGGTCCGTGATATACGCAAATAATAATAGGCCTAGGCTAATAAATATCATCATTATTATAACAGTTATTAGGCTACATATTTAGAAGACGCTTTTATCCAAAAAAGGAACAAAGCAATTCGTCAAATGTCATACATAATGGTTAGACAACAATAATACAGGGCTAAGATTATCACAAATAAACACAAGATTTTGATGCATATCCAAGTGTTTGCTGAGCTGGCATGCGATTAACGCGAATAGTGCTTTTTCCTATCAACAGTAGAAACAACTTAAAATAGGCATACTCTTCTGGTCATACAGAAAATAATAATACATTATTCGCAACTATGATTTTATTTGTGTAAACTCATAATAACAAGAAATCGTTGTGCTTTTGTAAAATAAAACAATCATGCGCTTTCATGATCTCCGTGAACTGGAGCGCGAGAACTGAAACAAAGTATAGCCTGGGCTAAAGCTTGAAATGTCCACTTTAAAACGAACAAATTCGAATCGAAAGCTAATACCTTCTGCTTATGTAATCAGTATGAAATGTGTAGGCCTATTTCTCTCTGGTGCATTCGCGCGGCGCGCCTCAGCAGATATGGTTTTTAGCCGACACTGATTTAGAAAAAAATAGTTTATTAATAAACAATTAAAATGCCTCGTTATTTTTTCAGAGACATTTATTATCATTAGCCTATAACTTACCTAAATCACCTTTCTGTATTCTGTGGTTCCAGAGACATAAATATGGCTCTTCTCATTCAGTATACTGCGGGAAAAATATAATTTCCAGGTTCTAATTTGGCCTTAGAAAACCATTACAATCGACTTTTTTTTTCGTATTAAGTTGGGAATATTATAAATGTTTAATAAAGGGGCAAAAAGTCATAAACAAACATCTGAAATTTAGTCGATATATTATTATTTTTGCGCAGCATTTGTGTAGCCTACAGTTAAAAAAAAAAATTTTAGTCGATATATTATTATTTTTGCGCAGCATTTGTGTAGCCTACAGTTAACCTGTTAAGCTTCACCCCCAATTTTGAAAAATCCCCAGAAATGGCATACCCAAACTGAAACAGATACAGTTCATGAACCATTTGTTCTAAAAGCACAAGTATGATCTCATTTGAAAGCTGACACCTGGCAGTTTATTGCAAATGTAGAATTAATTATTGTCATAATGAAAAATAAATGTTATAAATAGCTTCAAAGTTTTGTCAAGTTATTAGAAATTTATTTTTATGAAATATTTTCATGAAAATAAAATTGAAGTTGGCCCTGTAGCAATCTAGAAATGCACTGCAGCTAAAGCCACATGTCTGACCATGTTATATTTAAAATCTGAAGATGATATGTCTAAAACTCTTTATTTAGTTAAATGTTTTTCAAGATCATGTCAAACGATTTTATTTTGATTAGACTCTAAAAAGCAAACTGATGTTTATTGTCATTTTCTAAGCATCTATTCAGTCTATTTTCTCTATTGTGTTGTGGTCTAAACGATCTCCATTCAGTGTCAGTCTCCCCTGCACACATTCACACCTCTCCAGCCTCTGGTTATTGCTCTAAATATGCTTTCTTTTGTCTGCATTATAATTACTAACGACTGGCTATTCACACTGTTTCAACCCCTAATCTCTTTTAGGGAAAGTTCTCAAAGTTCTCACCTTACATTTGAAACTATATAAAATGACCTTCTTGAAAAAAGAAACATTTCAGCAAGCAGTCCTATTTAGAAATATTCATAAATATAACAGCTAGGTAGCAGGTGCACCAAGGGCTAGCTAGCATGTTAGCTTAGCACACCATCAATACACGACAATTTATGAGATTAAAACCATGTTTGTGTCTCTAAAACTTACTTTATAGCACAAGTCGAGTGTTTTAAATAACCTTCTGTGCTCTGATTTGGCTTCAGATAAAAAAATCGGACAGAAAATATAGTATTTTATAGTATTCTTCACGATTATAAAGTCTATATCGATTAGCATTACATTATAAATATAATCTATTATTATGAAAATACCTGACATGGCTCGAAGAACACAGGTAAACCAAATATCATTGCAATCATGTTTATTGTCTTCAAAACATCTTTATCTGCATGTTACAGCGATCTCTGTTAGTGTTTACGTCGTGATGGACTTCCTGAAATGTCACATGATATGATTCTTCTTCGTGTTCCAAATTTGGAGTCCATATGTGCACAGGGCGCCCTCAGGCTGCCAGTATGTATTGAAAACACAGTACATCAGAGTCTCCAGCGCTCATAATGATTAAATCGACGCATTTGGGTAGATATTCAATAAATATGATTCCTGTCTATATAAATCTGATGTAAACCTATGAGAATCTATCAATATTTCTCCAAATCTGTACACTTTTGAGCTAAAAGCCCTGATGGACGTTGTTTTGTCAAGCTCTGTCGTGACGATCTCACTGGAGTTTTTTTCTGAATGGAAGCGGCTGATGCTCATAATTCATATCAAAGGTATCGACTCATTTTTTGATTACATAACTCCAGACACAAATTAAGACATAACTGTCACTATACGATTCTCAGAATACAATAGTGGTCAAATACTAAACCTTCAGTCTTATATCTTTTTAATGATGTATAGTTTGTCAAGGTATTAACATTGAATCTGATAGTAACTTTGAACGATTTAAAAAAAAAAAAAACGCTCAGAGCGCCCTCGCTCTGGCGAAGGTTAAGAGGTTAAAAAAAATGGTGTTCAACTTTGCATTTTAAAAAAAACAACCACCGTTAATTTTTCGTTTTGAACACGGGTTAAATAAGGAAAAACGAATGGAAACAAATGTACACTGAGTTTGGACAGAGTTCTTTATTAAATTCATAAAAGAAACAATAATTAGGCTAAGGCAATACATGGATTCTAAACCTCAAAGAAATGCCACAATCAAGACCTCGGAGCAGAAATGAGAGAGAAACACCCAGAAACTCCTTATGCCGTTCGCAGTATACGGGTCTTTCCCTGCCATAAATGCTTGGATAAATGCTATGCACGTCTCCTTCCATTAATAATAATAATAATGTCTAGTGTGGATGTGTAATGTCCCGTTGTCATGATGTTTAAATGACTTATCGCGAGAGGAAAAAAAGGACGTTTTATCGCATAACATCTGTTAATGGAAACGCCGTCATTTCGCAATAGTTTTTTATCGACATTTAGAAAAAATCGCAAAAGTTTTGCGCAAATCTGTAATGGAAACGCGCCTTGTGTCTCTTCAGTGTTTAATAACTAATTTTTCCTGTAATCTTCCTCATGTACCTCATCAAACGGGTGGGTGGATATTCTCATCATGGTTAAAGACGTGATCATACATCTGTTATATTTTACCCCCGCATTTCTCTATCCAATTATTATCCCGATCCTCAACTCGCACTCTGCTGAAAAGACCATTTAATGTCAAGGATTCACATATCCTCACGTATTATTTTTATCCTCGCAATCATAATCACTATTCTTTACAATGGACGCTACATCCAATGCTCAAAGCAAAAATGTCAGGCATTAATTTCCATCGGAAGCGGAACGTTTTTCTTCGCTTACAGATCCAGTTGATTTGTCACGGACAGGAATGAGTAACTCTGTGAGATTTGAGATATAATTGCTCTCTTGCTGAGCCGAGTTTTCGCTTTATTGGATGCTGCGCATTCAATAACTGAAGTTTAATTAGTCTTTATGCCAGCGATTAAAGAAAATAAACAACGACTCAACAGGCATAAAGCTTTTCCCTCACTCTGTTTTCAATGAAAACCTCCGTTTGACCTAAAGTTCAAGCGGATCATTCGAGCAAAGCTTGAGAGACGCGCTCATTAATGCGCCTCCCCAAATATAGAGGCCTCATGTGGGGATGAGGGTATTTGCATTTGTTTGTCAATTACAAAGGCAGAAGGAGTGCGTTAGCCCAGATTGCGGCGAAGCTGCTGTTCTGAGTGATATTTACACAGGCTTGAAATCAGCGGTTGATTAACTTACCAATGATCCACGGGAGATGAGGTGTTCCCGTGTTCTCATCACTACATGGATTAATTAACGTTAATGGGCTAATTATCTCAGCCAAGACAGATATTAGACAGGATATCATGAAAAATACCTCATGCTACAACAAAGCGTCAAGGTGACCTGTCTTTTTATTTTTCCACAATGATTTAGGATGGTTTAAGACAAACAACATTAAGAACTGACCGCTTCAAGAGACCCTGGAGCAAAGTGAACCGCTGATTGAATCCAGAGCCACGGGACGTTAAAAGAATCAAGACTCACTTGAGTTTGATGGAGGGGAAGAGAGACAGATGCAGCTGTATGTCTGCGAGCTAAAGCTCATCACCCTCAACAACAGGCATCAGACTCTCTTCAGGCTACGGAGCGAGCTGTTGTTGGAATTGCATCAGCCAATCACAGATGCTACATCACATCCAGGTGAGGCCAGATTATCCTGTGAAACAGCTGATGGGATCAAGGCTTGAGTGGGAAAAAGAGCAGAGAAAATCTCTCACGGTTATAAATGATATAGCCTACTTGTTGTTGAACACTTTACTTGTTCAGTATTGTTTTTTTCCAAACTCAAAACCGTTCCAAAATATCGTAAGCTGCTTTGGTGTCTATAGGCATCATCAATTCTTTTTTTACAATTAATTCAGAACGCAAGGCAGTTTTGATAGTGTTAGCATGTTGCTAAGCTAATGGCATGAAAAGCAAAGTAGAAAAATACATACACCTGCAAATAATGCACAAAATAATCTATTTTAATTAGAAAATTTTCTAATAATTGCAAACATATATATATTTTCTCGCGGTATCTGCCATGTTGAATCATTTTTTTTTTTTTCCTCCACTGTGTTTAGAGTGTTATGGGATTGCCTCCTTTGCCAGTGATTCAATGCAGCCTTAGAATCCGGTAAAACAATGTATTTTAAGGCAACATAATTGAGCTTTCAACATTTTGGAACAACTTTTGCGCTGGAAATAATGTCTTAAAATATTCCTTACATAGGCAACTGACTATATTTTTTAAGGATAGAGTTTTTATGTTTATTTAATATTAAAGCATTTAAAAAAGAATCTTATTCACAGTAGAAGCTCTATTGTTTGATTTAAGTAAATGAATCCTTCAAAATATGTCTTGCCACAAATCTCCATTAACAAAACAATTTCCGAAAATGCTGTATATATGACACAGGACCTTAAGAAAGTACAACATATTGAACAGATTGTGTTTCCTTTCCTCAGAACCTCAAGTTAGTTCATGTCAAACTAAATATGGTATCCTCTCTGGCTGTATGTTTCTCTGCATGCTTACAAACCGTTTCAACTGTGAGCCATGCTTTTGGGAAAAAAAGGGTGTTTTGGAGTGTTGCCAATGCATCCTTTGGATTTGTGTTCACCTGAAGAAAAAAAATCTCTTTGATTTCTTCCTATATCTTGTAGGTGAAATATTATGTTTAAATGTGGCATCTATTTGTCACGATCACCAGCCTAGTCACCACCTCCTTCACTAAATTTCCCAGCATCCTCCTTGGCCCACATCTGCACCTCCTTCACAGTCACCTGCACCTGTCAGCGATCTCCCTCATTAACTTCACCATAAAACCGTTCACCTTATGTTCCCTCATTGTCCAGTCTCGTTTATCCCGAATGTGTGGAATGTTTGGACCCATATCTCCCGTGTCTTTACCTGTGTGATCTCCGGTGTCCTCTCCAGCAATTCCTCCAGCATTGCACTCCAGCATGTGTCTTGTGCTCTCCTCTACCTTGTGTTTGCCATTTACCTGTTTGTCTGCCCACTGCTGCTAAATAAACTCTTTCACATGCTCTTCTGTCTCCGGGTCCCTGTCCCGTAACACTATTATTGATACTCTGAATTTGCTGCATATCCAACCACAAGGCCGCCCCATTTTTCTCCTCCTGGCCTACTTGTCTGAGTCCTCAAGGGCAGCAGAGATCTGGGAGATGTACTATATTTAGTGGGGAGCTTCGGAGTCCTGAAGAATGCTGGGTGAATGTGTAGGTCTTCTTGTCTGTACACACACACACCTGCAGTCACTGGATGTGAAGCTGCTGTGATCCATCAAACAAACCATCAGTAGTAATGGATTATTGAAACAGTCTTTTCATTGTGTAAAATAAAACCTTTTATACTTTTCAACTGGAAAGTATAGTAAAAAATAGTTTTGACCCATATCACAATTGCATGTTTGATAAGTAAATCCTGTTCTGCAGAACCTTTTGAAGTGTATAATGTTAAAAAAGACTTTCAGAAATACTGTATGCTCTGATCAAGCTCAGGGTCTTTAATTAAAGTTAATTTAATTAAAGATATAAAGTTTATACTAAAGTTTAAGTGTGGTGTGTGTGTGTGTGTGTGTGTGTGTGGTGTGTGTGTGGGTGTGTGTGTGTGTGTGTGTGGTGTGTGTGTGTGTTGTGTGCACACTGTACATACTAAACTGGAACCTGCAATTGTACCTATTTTCTTTATTTAAAAATGTACTCTGTTCAATAAATAGTGATAATATAAAAATAACTATTTCTACTAATATTTAATAATTGAATAAGACATTATGGTAGGACATAAAATTCACGGCATGACATGAATGATCCAGATATTCATTAAAATAAAGTATGGGTAATTTTCTGGCCTTTAATAGAACCTGGTTAGATATGGTCTTTAAAAATGTATGATGTGAACAGTAGGGGTTGTCTTTCAATTTGAGTTTTATATCAGTTTGTTGTTGTTGGTTTCTTTCTCTTTTTTTGTACTCTTGTAGGTGTTGTTTATCTCTTATTGACCACTGTCTGATGGGATGTCCTCTCTGGGTGAGCCTTTCATAAACACCATTCAGCATAACTTCTTTATGTGTTTGCCTTAATTTACGTTTACAGCCACTCTCGCCTTCATGTTAATTTGTGTTTTGAGTCCTTTGAGATTTGTGATGAGCTGGTGTTAATCACACAGCTCACACCACAACTGTGTCCACAGCCCTTCAGAGAACGCCATTGATCAGAGAGTAATGACTTCTCAAGCCTGTGATCCTAACAATTCAAGACACCAGCTTGCCCGAGGACAAGGGCGCAGCCCTGAACATCCCATAATTATCCCGGGGGAGACGAAAATGCAGAGAGAACAGGAAATTTTGCAGCAAAAATACACAGAACACTCAATCCTGTGTCTTAGCGGTTGCTGCATGGGGCATTACGGCAGGAGTCTAATGGAGGACTTGTTTGTAGATGCAAATTAAAATGAAATAGATGAGGAAAGAAGCTAGCTTTGATTTGCTGTTTATTTTCCCAGTCCAATGACCCAAACCTCTTCTACCCGGGGTCGTGATTATGTTGTGGCTGGCCCTGCTGTGCATGGGGCCCCAATCAGTGTTTGATAGGCCATTGATTGGGTGCCAGGTTCTCAGCTCTAATATGCTATTAGGAATAACAGGTTTGTGGTGGATGAAGCCACTAACACTCTTATTGAGGTGAGGGCTTAAATTGAGCCTGTCCACTCTATCAACCGTCGCTCACTCCATTATAAAGGCTTCTGACGTCGTAAGGATGACGGATTATGAAGATGGAGTGTCTGTGTCTGGCTGCTTATTCAAAGCGATAGACCTTTGCATTCTAGCATCCTTACAGTTTCACTCCTGCATTTATCACTAGTTTACTTTTTTTTTTTTGCATCAGCATCCTAGTATATATTAGTAGGCGGCACTTTCAAATAATAAGAACATGCTTTGTCACATGTCAAAGGTGAATGATACTAATGAATGAGCCTGTTGAGAAGAGTTTTGAGTGGCTTCGTATTGCCATGGCTGCAGGTGCTGTATAATCGAGTGGTTAATTTTGATAATCTACTTCCTCGTTTCCAGAGATTGGTACAGCTGATTCCGGTGGAATTAATATAAACCTACTGTAATCAAACTAAATTTCTACAGAATGTAAATATTTTTGTCTGTTTTCTGCAGAGTGTGCAGGTGGAAGAGTTTTAAATATGTATAAATCTGAGCAATATTCTTGAACTCCTACTTGATAGAAGCATTAAACTCTATTCTATTCCCTCTTTCTCTTGAAGTTTTCTACATCAGTGTTATTTTAATATTATTCATATACTATTATAGTATTCATATTAATACTTTGAATTAGCTTTAATATTTTTTCATTTTTTATAAGCTTTGTCATTTTATTGTTTTAATTATTTCTATTTATCTTCAATTTATTTTATATCCGTTTTAGTCCATTTAGTATAGCAATTTAAGCTTATTTGACAAGGCAACATTTCTAATTGATTTATAAGTTATTTAAGTGTAAGTTTTTCATCTAATATTAGTATATTTTAGCTTAATTTCAGTTCACAAAAATTATTGTAATATTTTTAGTAAAATTTTGATGTGAATTGGAAATATTGGTCAGAAACGCCCAGTTGAATGGATTAATTATTTTTAGTATTTAAATTTTTAATCCTTAAAGGTGCATTGCGCAACATTTCATGTTAAAAATACCTGTTTTCTATCCTATACATGCTTAAAGAACTGCCTGATGGGTTGAATGAGCTCTTCTCTGCTCACCGAGATTGCCTCTATAATCCTGTACAGTAAAATAACAGGAATTCAGGCTCGAATCTGAGACTGGGCGTGACGTCATGCGCGTTCACGCTCACCAGGCGATGTCTCGCAGGTTTGTTATTGTTAGCCACCATTCTCGTATCAGCGAAGACAACTCGAGCGACAAAACTTTAGTCAACTTTAAACTACTTCAAAAGTAGAAGATGGATTCAAAGAGACCGGCTTGTAGTTCATTCCAAACCCCAACGCAAACTCCACGTAAGACAAAGAAAAGAAAACTTTTGTCTAGTTATTGACCAAAAGGGCAAAATTGGAGTCAGACAGGCGTCGGAATAAGACGAGTCACCATCGGGAAGGATTTCAACAAATGGATAGATCTCCGGTCTGCTCTAGGACTCAAACTGGACCCTCAGTTGGCTTTTTTTTGATAAAACGGTAAGATATACACCAGTCTCTAATGTCTGATACGGCAAATCTATGACAACAAATGACGATACGTAAATGCTTTATTGTAATGCTTTAGCGTAAGCTAGTACAATCAGAATTGATTTTACTACCATTGTCAGTGAACAGGTTCATAAACTAGGAATTGTCTTCGGAAGCATAAAACATGTCCCATAAAAGATATAACTATGTTTTTGTGTATGGCCTACCGGTAACGTTAGCCTTGTGTCTTTTTGCATATTACTTAAGATTATATTACGCTGGAGCCTTCGTCTTCTGGGTTTCTCTGAACAGAACTCAAGCATAGTCTTTAAACGCCGCCGTTCGTACTCCGTTATTAAGGTCCCGGCGAGGCAGAACAGGAACATTGCGATAGCCTCCTCCATGCTGGGTTGTTGTTGTTGTATGTGGCGCCGCCGCCGCCGTGCTTGCGTCACTCCCTTACCCCTTGGTTCTGGCAGCCAGTGCGACCGCAAACAGCAAGACCGAGTTTGGGGGAGAGTCGTTCTTAGAACTGTTTAGAAGTGGACAGTTCCTATAACTAATTTCCTGTAACTACTTGGTCGGAAAGCGGCTATAGTGTCATTTGATTGTTTATTACCTGGAGACATTTGAGTGTAGGCTACTTTGTTGACCAACTGTATATGGCATGATTATTATTTTGAGCTTTTACAAAGTAATAACTTATATTGTTCATGAACGTGTTTCCATAATAATACAATCATAAGTGGATACAGTAAACACATAAAACAGTTCAACATGGAGATAGATGGAAACAAAAACCGAAGTTTTCTTTTACCCCGTTTTCCCCTCACACATAAGTGTGTAATTTACTCAAATGCCTTTCCTTTCATATATTTAAAATGACTTGCAGATTTATAACTTTATTACATCTGAAGACATTATGACTGTAAGCAAAAGATGTGTGCGGCTGATGCTGCTTTGGTTATGAACAGCTCGTGCTCGTGCAAGCGTGCGTGTGCATGTGCTCCATGAGCGTGCACATCTCTGGTTGCTGTTTCGCTTGTCGCCAGAGGGGCCGTAGTTCTGCAAAAACCCAGAGACCCGCGTTATGCACCTTAAAGTTGTTGTTTACATCAATTATTTGTTCTGTTTCATTATAGAATTTAAGAATTTTGAATATCAAATTTTCTGTATTGAAACTATAAATGGAATAGTAAAACCTACAATTGTTTTTTGTGTTGTTTTTTTCATTTAGTTTGAACATTCTACTGATTTAAGTCCTACCCATATCCGATTCTACTATCATACAGAAACAGCTAAAATTGTCATGGGAACAGATATGCTGTATTCCTACTATTTTTGGAATGCTGCATATTCATATTTATACTGGAGTTTGGAAAGTGTAGTTAAGCTCATTTCACTGAATGTGACTAGATGTGGTGTCTTTGTAGCAAACAAACCAAAGAGATGCCAATAAAGTAACATGCTGCGAAGCTTTAATTTAGATGAACTTCAAATATGAGTTACAGAAGCTACATATGTTCATACCACACACTTTTTTAACATTACATGATGGGGAAACTAAAATTCAGCCTTAGATGTTGATTGCAGCCTTCCATTGTCTCCATGCTAATTAACAAATGTTTGAAACAAGCAGTGCTTGAATCACTCTATTAGTGTACGTTTTTGAGTTGGCGTCACCTAATGTGCTTACTAAAATAATAATAACTATTTTATTTTTTTATTTGGTGGAACATATATATATATATATATTTTATATATATATATATAATTTTTTTTTTTGATGGAACATGTATATATATAATATCTTAAAGTGTGAGCAGGTTATTATTATTTTTTTTTCATTTTTGGACAGAACAAGAGAAAACAAGTTTGCCGAGGGCGCATGAGATGCTGAATTTGCCCAGACGGGCACAGCGTGAATCCGTCCGTCAATGTCTGATGTGTTTTTTGCCTGTCTGAAATCTCCCGCAGGAGGCTTTTAATTGTTGCCCTGTTTTAATAATGCGAATAAACAGGCCAGAACGCATCCTGAAACTGACCTTCCCTCTCCTCATGGGAGGCTGGACGTGACTGAGGGGTGCGATTTTCTCATTAAATCCTTATGCAAAAGGTCTTAACCAACCCACCAGGGCGACAAAAAACTGTCAAATATAGCATCTCCATCAAACAGCATGAATAACAACGTATTCAACATATGGATGTGGATACAGGTCTCTGTCCTTAGCCAAAACAAATATACCTTTCAGTAGTTTAAAGCAAAAGAGGGATAGGCAAGTCTACTGAAATCTTGTACCAGCAGCAGTGTCTCCCTCAGGTTAAATTCTCTTCTTGTGTTATTTATTTATTTGTAAGGATAACCGATAACCCTCTCCTTCGGTTTGTTTTGTTCTCTAAATGCCTCTGAGACTCTCAAATGCCCATCAGAAAGACCAGATAGATCTGAACACGGCCTGGATGCTGAATCGATATCTGAACACAGATCAAGACGCCCACGCTACACTGCAGGGGACACAGGAGTATCCTAGTGTGGGCGTTAAGCCTGGGCCCCTCCATCAGAGTCAGAGGCCCCTCAGCAGACAGGAGGCAAACTGGTGCTCTTACCACAAACAAAGCTCTGATTGCAGGATCAGCTGGTCCCAACATTGGATCACCTGCATCCTCAATAGGTTAATTCAAATCGATTTACTGGCTGTTGGAACACTAGTTCACATTTTGAAATACTAACACCAACTCTAAGTCAAATCTTGTACTTGTGGACTTTTGCCGTATGTGTGTGTGTGTACGTGCGTGCGTGCGGCGGTGCGTACGTGCGTGCGTGTGTGTGTGTGTTTCACCCAAAAATGAAAATTCTGATAATGGAAGGCAATGGCCATCAAATCTTTTTGTTTCACAGAAGAAAAAGGTCATACAAGTTTGGAATGACATGAGGGTGAGTAAATTATGACACGCTTTTCATTTTTGGGTGGATTCTCTCTCTTAGCAATAAGGTTTTATTGATTTAATAAAATGAATACTTTTTTAATAAAAATAAGGTGACCAAGTGAAGAGAGAAAGATTTGCTTTGTGTGCAGGGCTGGCCACCTGTGAGAGAGCGCTCACTCAGTAAACATGGCCATATCTCAGCTGAAGACTGAGTCAACAGCAGAACAGATGGTGAGATCCTGCAGGAGCTGTTCAGTGTACACAGAGCCGAGACATTACCTTCTGAATGAATGAGGAGACAAAGTCAGATCAGAGCATTTGAGAAAGAGATCTTCAGTGTAAAAAGTGAAATATTTGATGATACTTTGCATGAAGGAGACTTAGTTATGACATTGATATAGAATTATTTTTCTTTCTTTTTGTAACGTATACTTTGGGATAGTCAGAGATGGGACGTGGTCTTCGGGTATGGTGCGAGCCTTCGTGGGATGAGGCATTACAGGCATTATTGCAAGCTAAATTCACCTCCCATCACCCACATCTGTATGCATATTTAAGCATTCGGTGGCAGTTTTTTGGCTTTAGTCATTTCTGTCTACACATGTGTGGGTCAGGAGTTTTCCTTTTTTAGGGGAGCATCCAAAATATGAGAAAAAAGGCTTAATATGTAGCAACCCGGTTGAAATAAAAAAAATGTCTTTCACTGATGTTTGTGTTTGTCCCCTTTTTCCATTTATTATCCTTGTTTAACTCCACAATACACATTATTTGACTCCACAACACTGTAAGACCGTGTGCCCTTCCATGTACTAAAAAGCCAAAGATGAAAAAAAAAAAAAAAAACAGTAACGAAATGCTAGTGATGGCAATTTCAAAACAATGCTTCATGAAGCTTCGAAACCTTTCCAAATCTTTTGTTCTGAATCAATGGTTCGGAGCGTGTATCAAACTGCCAGTCACGTGATTTCAGTAGGCCTAAACGAGGCTTCAATACGCCATAACTTGTGTTTCGAAATTCTTCGAAATTTCAATGATTTATCTCTTGGGGCGATCATCTCTGTCAACCATCATGAGGAGTCACTGAGAACCAATGAACAAGTGTCTTTAGGTTTTACCTGATCTCTGATCAGTTTTACACTTATTAGATGATTTTATTATGAGCCATAATTAAAATTAATAATTTTAGTTAATAGTATATTGGCCCGTTTAGCTGAGCCATTCATAGAACAAGCAAAGCAAACCCTGACAATTGATAATAACTAATAATTTATAGCGGGCAAAATAACATCTAAAAAAACCTCGACTATAAAAATAAAATACCGTATACCACAAAAACTACTCAAATATCTGAGGGTTATTTACATAGTATTCTAAATATTGTCTTGCAGCAAGGGTTCGGTATTGGTATGGTCCAAGAAGAACCTTTAACATCCATGTAAACTTTCCATTTGACAATAGGTTCTTTATAGCAGAAAAAAAGGGTTATTTATACTATTAAAATATTCTTCACACTAAAAAAATGTTCTTTTAAGAACTGTTTACTGAAATGTACTTTTGAGACTCAAAATTATAGTTCCGTGGCATCACTGTGTTTATTTTTGAATAAGCTAGGAATTGAAAATATCATTAGCTTAGCATTAACACAATGTAAGTAAATGAAACAGAAAGCCAAATCTGTGAATACGATTGCATCCATCTATGGTGTTTATGGATGTGTGACACAGGTTTGATGACATTTAAAATATTCATGTGAATTAACAAATAGAGAAATCGAGGCGGGAAAGGATGGGGGCAGGTTTGTTTTGCAGGAGCAGGCCTTTGTAATTGCTTTGTTTATTGCCTCTTGGCTGCGTGCGATGGCACATATGAAATATTACCAGGATGATGATACGTCTCAGCCTAATTCAAAATTATGACAGCTTAAAGTGAGGCAGAGAACAGGAAGGCGGGAGTTGGCTGGCTCCGCTGTCATACATAACACAACTTTCGAGTAGATCTTGACCTTCAGGCCCACAGGTACAGCTAACGAGATTTTGAAATGATGACCTTCCATAATAAATGTTTCGCCTGAACCTCAGCCATGCGCGGTGGTGACACTATTAGTGTTTAAAATGATGGCAACTTGAGTTGTGCTGTGAAAACTAATTACAGATGGGTAATTGTTTTATTTGTCTTGATGTTAGCGTGTGAGTAATGGCCGTGGCAAATGCATATTGGAAAATATGCCACATGTGAAGTCTAATTTTTTCTCATTACAGGATAAAAGCTCTCTGCGTTGGGATTCTGAGAAGTATATGTGCTGTAATTTTCTGCCATTTATCAGGCAGCAAACAGTAAACAGGTCAATTTAACCATTACAATGTATTGTCACATCACAGCTCTTTTCTCTTAGTCTAGGGACTTGTGACATTCTGTATGTTTATGTATTTTATTTTTATTTTAAATCCAGACTTCTGAAGCTTCTTTTTTCTTCATTTCTTGACATACATAAAAAAATGTGCATTACACATCTGTTTTTACCACTAACCTATGGTGAAGTCAGAAAATTCTCTTTAAACGTCATTGTCCATTATATTGATTGTCAGCCTTCGAGACAGAAAAGGGATCCAGGAGACGTTGAGACCTCAAAGTGTCCAGTCAGCAGTGAGAGTTCATTGGATATGGTAGAATATCACTTTTCCATTGGCAGTCACAGCACTTGTGTGGCCAGTTTGGGTGGTCTGGGTGGTCATTGGAGCCCACTTTCCCTGTTAAAGCCATCTGATCGTGTCTGAGTACCTCTTTGTGAGCTGTCTAGGTGTCTTTTAGTGATGGCTATCTCTGCTTTGCAATCAAGTATGTGCAATATGACCTTTAGAAACATGTCTACATTTGAAGACGAGGTTGAAATAGATGCTCCCATGCCTGCAGCAATGACCAGAACCTCTCTTGACCACAGTGCAGCATATTTGTTAGGACAGAGTTAATTGTCGACTTCCTTTCCTTCGCCTTAAAGATGCGCTCAGTAATTTTCCTCATGACAAAAATGTATATTAATGAATTTAAATGTGGTAATTACTTATATAATATAATATTGTTGTATATATGTTGCAGCTATATATATATATATATATATATATATATATATATATATATTAATATATATATATATATATATATATATATATATATATATACAGTTTATTGATGGAGAGCTCTTAAAAATGTATTTTATTTATGTTTGTTTGTTTGTTTATTTAATTATTATTATTTTATGCAACTGTCAATGAAATGAACACCAATGGACAGCTCTCTCCAGGTATTATACACTTCGTTGAGTACATTTGTCATACTAAAAATATTAGGCTACTCAGTGAACCTTTATTGGTATTGATATTATTGATATTGGAGATTGATTTTTTTTTTTTAAAGATTCCAATAAATGTATCAATCTTTTTGCCGTTTGTTCACTGCACGTATGCATTTATGTAGTAACAGCAATGCAATCCTTATAGGGTTTTAGAGCAATAATATGTGAATATCATATCTATTTAACATAATTAGCCCCAGCATTTCGTTTTTCATGTAAAGACCCCATGAGAAAATAGCTGACATTTGTGGAAATAAAAGGCCTCATCTGTTGACAAAGCCTCTAATTGATGCTGAAACTCAAACCTCCAGAGCTCACAGTATGGGGTCTGAGAGCTAAACAACGTTCAATATCCTCTTGCTCCGAAAACTCACCCTCTCTGGTGGAAAACCAATGTTCTCAGTTGAATCACAAAAAAAATAAAAATAATAAAGATTGTAGGTGTCTACAATGATGACTGAAGGAAGATGTAACTTATGTTGGAGTCAATGCAAATTATGGATTTCATATTAACCAGATTCAATGCTTTGAGGTTTCAATGCTTGAATGAGATTTTATCCCTTCTTACATTCACAGGTTTCAGTGACAGAATTGACGTGACATTATATATATTTTTTTCCCTCAGCTGACCGAATCTCTGAGACCTGCAGCCTGTGATGAAATATTCAGAAAGGTGATATGTTTTGAGACTAGCAGGTTATGTTTGTGAATTTCTCTTTCTGAATAATGGAAGAGGAGGAGCGACGCTGAGGTCTATTCATTTTACAAATGAATAAATGGCCCAAAAGAAAATGGTCCTCTCCAATCTATTGTATCTACGTTTTGCACATCAGTGAAATGAGCCCAAAACTGTATGTCTCTCTTGTTCGAGGAAATGACTCTAATTATCTGGTCTTTAAACAGTTTCTATATACATTACACTTTCAATAGTGTGCGTCAGATAGTGAAAATAGGTACCTTTTTCCAGTTAATGATGATCGGAGTTAAAAGCAGAGATAATGACATGGGCGGTTATTATTGATACAAAAACATGCTGTTACTGCAACATGGGTATATACTGGATGATACTTTTTAATGAATTATTTGAGTTAAGTGAAACATTAAACTTGGAGAGGACAAGAAAGGGAAGATAACGAAAGCAGGAGGAGGTTGAAAAGGGAATACATTGAAGTGAATATGTGAGTGATTTTATAGAGAGGCATCTGTTGATTTTCACGGTGTTTTTGCCACATGTGAATGATGCTTTCCCCACGGACAGGCCCAATGAATTCAAATCTGTCTGAAAGTGATTTTGCACGGTGCTGATCTGTGCCACACTTTGTTTACCTTGCTGTCACTCATCCTGTGCGGAACATTCTGGGTCTGATGTTTATCTGTGGCACATGAAATTCACTGCCTAGAGATGGGGGATTTATTCAGACCACCCAAATAATAGTCAGACAACAGCAATGGTCTTTCAACTGAACAGTCATGAAAATAATTAATATTGGTATGTGGTAAACAGTAGGGGTGTGCATTGGCACTGCCCTCACAATTCGATTCGATTACGATTCACCAGGTAACGATTCGATTCAATTCGATTCTACGATGCATTGCGATGCATCAAAATTCTACTGCACACAAGGCACATTTTTCATCAGTCATGAGGCAATACAAGCATATTGAACAACAGATTTTATTGGCTGCTATTATAACTCCTGTATCTTTGACATCAATGTCATTAAATTAAATAAAATTGATTGGTACAGGGTATTGAATATGGCATTTTCAAACGCAGTCATCTCCCTCCACCTCAGCCATCTTTATTGTTGTTATTATGCCCCCGAAAGTAATTGAAACTTCAAAACTTTATTGTCCAAGGCCAGAAAATAAACAGTGAAATAATCGATTATGGCACTTTGCCGCATCGATGCTGAATTGTGCATTTCCCGCATTGCGATGCATTGCCGAATCGATTATTGTTGACACCACTAGTAAACAGTACTCATCTGTTGGTTGCACCAATGTGTGGATGTCCGATGACGTGTCTGTCAAATCATATGACCTTGTTTTGATGTTGTTTTTTGCACATTTATTTATTTATTTAAATATTTTATTGATTTATAATATGACATGCTTGTCAAAAAGGAAACAGAATTAGAAAAAAAATTAAATGTGAAAATTAAACTGAACAAACTCTTTTGTGCCATGTAACTGTTTCAAATTGACTTTATCCATCCATGAGGATTTATTTTTATATCCATCTAAGATATAAGTTCCTGATGACAGGCAATAATATGAACCATATTTGTTTTAATTAGGTGCTAGTAAACCTCCATTTTGGTTGTAATCATAGTTAGTGCACAATGCTATATATAGCATTGTGCACTAACTATGATTACAACCAAAATGGTTGTAATCAACCAAACGTATACGTTTGTATATGTGTGTCTGTTCTTGTGTCAGAGAAAGAGATGATGCTTGACAAAAATGCTATAATCAGATATAGTGAAAACTCCAAGTACAGGCAGCTGAGCCACTTAGCTTATTGCTTTCACATCCAAGATATATAAAATAAAATAAAAAAGCAGCATGCTAACAAGATGCTAGAAATAAATACTGTTGAGATATCAAATAAATCTCTGTGTGCTCATTTTCTAAAAGCATCAATTGAAAACAATTACTGTTGAATGCTGCTCACGTATGAAACCTTGTCATTGCTTTTTGCAAGGTTGGGTTCACTTTCCTCAAACCAATCCAGTGAGAAAGGAGTTTTGCAGAGTTTTCAGAGACAGTATGCACACTTTTGAGGGTTATGGAGGGTGAAATTCTCCTGTCACTTGGTGATATGCAAAACACAGTATTTGTCTCTGTGTTTGTTTAATGTGTTAGACTGGTAAAAAATATGGTTGTTTTCAATGTACATAATATTGCACCTATGTAGTTCTTGTTAATATTAAAGGGATGATATTAAACCCAAACATCTTTTACTCACTTTTATGTTGTTCCAAATCTGTATGACTTTCTTTATTCTGCTGAATACAAAAGAGGATATATGGAAGAATGTTGATAAGTAAATTCTTTCGGTTCCCATTGACTTCCATTGTAAGGACAAAAAATGCAATGGAAGATGACAGGAACCGAAACTGTTTAGTAATCAACATTCTTGGCAATTTTCCCTAAAGATTTGGAATGACATAGGGTAAGTGATGACAGAATTGTCGTTTTTGGGTGGACTATCCCTTTAATACATTTCAATGTTTGATTCTAATGCCAATTTTGTTACTTTTGTACCATACATAATGTCTAGACTGTTTGCAACTAACTGGAACCTTTATTTGCAAGTGTTCATGCTTCAAATGCGATTAAATGAGTGCTGAATGCCTTTGAAGAAACATGACGCACTATAAAACATGTCCAAGTACCAAAATTTGTAAGCTGTGCTAATTTGCTGCCGGCTAATGCACTCGCCAAACACTTGTCTTTGTCCCTGTCTTTCCGAAATCATATCCAAGACTGTAAGCTGATAGGGGAGAATCAATCGAAATAGATCGTACTTTTGAGACGGTTAAAACAGTCTTTACTCTTGGACACAGATCTTCTTTCATAAAGAAACTTGGCTAGTTGAAATCAATATCGAAGGCTCCACTTCTTTTTGTTAATGCATCCTCTGCCTTCGTTGGGTGCTGGTTGTCCTGTGGCGCATTCTATAAATACGTTTACTTCGCCTTCCCTCTTTATTTGGCCTAATGAGTACAAGCTAAACTTTAACGGCTCAATACTTGATCTTCACCTGACCTCCCTCCAGCCTGTTGTGATGCCGTTCCACCAACAAAGAGATGCTAATGTGGGGAGCACAGCATCTGTGTAGCACGCCAGGCACCTGCTTTAGCTAGCACATTGACAGCTTGGCTAGATTTCAATAACGGATCCATACAGCCGTCCTGGCTCACTCCACAGCAGGGCCCCATATTGATGCTCTTGTGTTTTCATGCTTAACACAACAGATTGCTCTTTAGAAGTAATTTCCTGCGCCTTTTCCTTAAGTATTTAGATGTGTATCTTTCACCTGCTACATGATGGAGATCACGTGCTATCGGAGACTTTAAAC
Organism: Chrosomus eos; assembly: GCA_036326025.1. NCBI lineage: Eukaryota > Metazoa > Chordata > Actinopteri > Cypriniformes > Leuciscidae > Chrosomus > Chrosomus eos. The sequence continues at coordinate 12,477,951 of CM070823.1, forward strand.
AGTCTTTGTCCTCTGTCAGCTGTGTAATTGATTGCGGCCTTGTAGGTGAAAGGGCGTAAATGTCCCATGAGTCTCTGCTGTGACAGCAGAGGTGTCTGTCCAGTGGTAATGGCAGATTGGTGACAGACGCTAACATTTCAAAGATGCCAAGTCTCTGGTGACCTAATGAGAGGTAGGAGGAAAGAAAGAGTGATAGAGATGATGGGAGGGGAAGAGAGAGAAAGAATGCCTTTGGGTCTTCTTATGTTTCACAAATATTGTCATTGTGACCCTCACGGTATCCCAGCCTCATGTTTCAGCTCAGCTGAGCCATGTTGGCTGGCTATGGACAGATGTGACATTTGTGTTGATTAATATTCCCATCACCCTCTTTTGTCACCATGTTTATATGAATGCGGTGCTTCCTTGTCTCTATTTTTTTTTTAACTGGTCAAATTACAGAATTATCAATAAATCTTACATTTGTTTATAATCGATTTTTGCCATTTTGATAAGGTTTGCATGTTTTGTCACTAAAATCAAATAACTAATTCTTTAAACCCATATATATATATATATATATATATATATATATATATATATATATATATATATATATATATATATATATATGGTCTGGGTGAATACTCGATTCTGATTGGCTGCAGGGTGTCCATTAAAAAGTGATAGAGGACACCTAGTAAAGGAGTTCTGGTGAAACTACCATTCGAAATTTATAAAAAAAAAAATGCACTGGCTACATCAGCTATGAGTAACCATAGCAACAGGCTGTCAATAAACGGAAGGGTTCTACGAGCTGAACAGACTGTAAATATCTCCGGTTGCTAAATAAACCGTCTGGCGTAACCAGGGAATTCAAGTTATTGTTTGTAAAAACTTTAGATATCGATTGTAAAACTAATGTTTTAAAACCAAAAAAACTAATATAAACTAATGTTTTGAAATGTGTTATTTGGCAAGTGACCATGGTATAAGCGTGTTAATGCCCTTTGATGTGTCCATTGTCTAGGTATTAATGGACTTCGGCGGAGGCAACCGTCCGGAGGCAACCTGCTCGCCGTCGTCCATACCTGACAATGGACACCTCGTCGGGCATTAACCCTTACATATGTGTATACACACACACACACACACACAACACACACACACGCACGCACGCACACACACACACACCACACACACACACACACACACACACACACACACACACACACACACACACACACACACACACACACACACACACACACACACACACACACACACACACAACACACACACACACACACAATAAGTACATACATACATTCATATATTTGTTTATGTACTAGAAATAATAATAATAATAATAATAATAATAATAATAATAATAATAATGACAGATATTCTCTTTGTAGTGGGTACGAAATATCCCCTCAAGGAATTTTGGATCTTGTGAGGATATTTTTTGCATCCCAATGAAAAAAAAAAACCACGTATAAATCATACTCATATTCAAACTCATATACTCATAAATCATATATATATATATATATTTATATATATATATATGAAAATGTTGACAGGGCTATAGCAAAAAAAAATCTCCACTGCTGAGGTGTCTGAGACGTTAAACTGACTGTCTAAATTGAAAGACATTTACAGAACATTTTTATGCAATCTATCTACAATGGAAACTAATGGTGTGTATGATGTGTTTTAACCCCAGAGGACTTTTTTTTTGCAGCACATCTCTGGCCAAATACCTTTTCCGCAAATGTTGGGCTGGGTTTTGCTTAATGGTGTAAAACGGGGTTTGTAGTGCAGAGATCATCTAGAGTATAATATCTCAAGATTGATGGGATTTGATTTGAGGTCAAGAGCTATTATTTAACATCGGTTTCTAACTGCTTAATCATGGTTAAAGAAAACAGTAAGTTTTATTTGGCAGGAGCTTCAGCTTAAGCTGGTAGACTCAATGGCCCATTCGGCAAGTTGTGCCTGATTTATTTTGATGATTTTATGTATATTTTATGACTGTGTGATGTATTTCATATGGTTTTTTCAAAAGATGGAACATGAAATCAGTTTTTTCCCTATCCTGATCAAGCCAGTTATAGAACAGATTGTATATATTCATTTTCCTTCTAGATTCCTAATACAATTCTATGTATTTTCGGTTACAATCAATCCCCATTTCAGGTGCTACTGACAGAGGAAAGTGATTTGGAGTGTGAACACTCATCTATTGCCGTGGTTTTCCACACTATACCTCTGCTTCACCCCTTATGATGGACCGGTCCCCTCGCTGTCTGCCGGGAAAATTTCTGTCAGATTTGATTATGTGGGCTGGCAATAAGAGACTGCTTTTGACCTCCAGGACTCTGCTCACTTTTTAACAGGCAAGTGTAGTGGACAGCCCTCGGAGAGTAATCAGTGTCAAATGAACCGTTGATAAATGTGTTTGGCTCTCATTTGAGAATCTGTCATGGAAGCTCACATGCAACAGAGTCCAAACCTCTTTCCAGCTCTGCCGAGAAATACCAGGTGAGCTGACTGCCAAGACCACCAAGCCATTACTGTTTTTAGCTTTGCGGTTTTTGAGCTTTAAGTTTTGAGTCTTTTCTTTTTCTGGATGACACACTTCAAAAGTATATACATCAACTGGACTTTGTGGGTTTGTGTATTATCATGTGTAAGGGAGACTAGTCATATGAGAATATGAGTTTTTGAATCTACAAGGTTTTCTCTCGAAGCAGCTTTGCTGGTTTCAAACACCATGATCAAAAGTGTTTTAAATTAGAACCATTTTTTGTATTATTATTATATCCACCAAAAAACTGAGAACAGTAGCATATTTTTGTCATAATTTTAACTGTTTTAGGTCAGGAATATTTTTTTTTTATAAATGTCAAGTCAAGTCAACTTTATTTATATAGCACTTTTTACAATACAGATTGTTTCAATGTAGCTTTACAGTGATAACAAGAAAATAAAGCAACAAAGTTGGGTTCGGTTGTACAGCAGATCTAGAATAAAATAGTGTCAAGATAGGGACTGAACACGTAATACACATGCGCGTCACCGTTTTCACAAATTCGCAAAGTCACGGTTTTGTGTACAACTTTTTTTTTGTGAAGTTTTCAGTTGAAAATGGTGTCCTGTGACTGGCCTCCTACTGCTGTCGTTGTTACGATGCTACAATGCTTCTTGTTAGCATGTTGTGTGGTTTCCAGTGTGGTTAATGGTGGTTGCTTCCTGCTTATTGGAGTTTCTCAGCTTAAAGGCACACTATGCAGCAATTGTGTTTTTGTCAAACAGCGACCCCTAAAGTCGCTGTGGAATACCTGCACTGTTGTAAATAGCCGTATACCCGCGGCTATAGAACATGCTTTAGAAACGTCGGGCATGCAACAGACACTGATAGACTCCTAAGGTATTGACCAGGTAATGTTTCACGATTTCATACAAATATTAGGCCACTGCATAGTTTACTGAACTACTGATGATGGTAATAGGATAATAGTAATGTCAAGTGTTAGACTACTTTATTATAATAATACTACTCTACTGCGTTTGCTGGCTTATAACGTTTTTCACGATTGCTGATAAATCACAAGTATAGTCTAGGCCTACTGTATAATTTCATTTGTGTTTTTTGATTGTAATGTAAACATTACAAAATGCCAGATGACATCAATAAAGTACGTAGCATTATTTCATAGCATTGGCCGTATATGATGTCATTAGACACGATTATTGCAATTTATCATAATACTTTGCAAATTGTGCTCGTTTACAACCTCTATGTCCTGATAATTATGTGTGATATTGACAACTGTCTTCATGATAATCGCAAACATGGATGAATGAACAGCATCGGAAAAAAATGGCATACTACAAGCAAGCGCAAGATAATACAACATAGAACGCAAACAAGTTTACAAATAAGACATTTACTTACTAGTTCATCAACAAGATCGCCAGGTCAGCATCACTGCATCACTTGCTTGACACGGGGCTGGACTCGCTTGACACGGGGCTGGACTCGGTTGACACGGGGCTGGACTCGCTTGACACGGGGCTGGAATCGCTTGACACGGGGCTGGACTCGCTTGACACGGGGCTGGACTCGCTTGACACGGGGCTGGACTCGCTTGACACGGGGCTGGACTCGCTTGACACGGGGCTGGACTCCCTTGACACGGGCTGGACTCGCTTGACACGGGGCTGGACTCGCTTGACACGGGCTGGACTCGCTTGACACGGGGCTGGACTCGCTTGACACGGGGCTGGACTCGCTTGACACGGGGCTGGAATCGCTTGACACGGGGCTGGACTCGCTTGACACGGGGCTGGACTCGGTTGACACGGGGCTGGACTCGCTTGACACGGGGCTGGACTCGCTTGACACGGGGCTGGACTCGCTTGACACGGGGCTGGAATCGCTTGACACGGGCTGGACTCCCTTGACACGGGCTGGACTCGCTTGACACGGGGCTGGACTCGCTTGACACGGGGCTGGACTCGCTTGACACAGGGCTCGACTCGCTTGACACGGGGCTCGACTCGCTTGACTCAGCGCTTTTGCACCCAGTGCTGCATGCTTTTTAGCTCGCGCCAACGAGTGATAGCCCGACCGAGTGACTCTTATCCTCAAACTTGCATTGCTGGTTTTTCCAGCGGCGGGGCTGGACTCGGTTGACACGGGGCTGGACTCGGTTGACACGGGGCTGGACTCGCTTGACACGGGGCTGGAATCGCTTGACACGGGGCTGGACTTGCTTGACACGGGGCTGGACTCGGTTGACACGGGGCTGGACTCGCTTGACACGGGGCTGGACTCGCTTGACACGGGGCTGGACTCGCTTGACACGGGGCTGGAATCGCTTGACACGGGGCTGGACTCCCTTGACACGGGGCTGGACTCGCTTGACACGGGGCTGGTCTCGCTTGACACGGGGCTGGACTCGCTTGACACGGGGCTGGACTCGCTTGACACGGGGCTGGACTCGCTTGACATGGGGCTGGAATCGCTTGACACGGGGCTGGACTGGCTTGACACGGGGCTGGACTCGGTTGACACGGGGCTGGACTCGGTTGACACGGGGCTGGACTCGGTTGACACGGGGCTGGACTCGGTTGACACGGGGCTGGACTCGGTTGACACGGGGCTGGACTCGCTTGACACGGGGCTGGACTCGCTTGACACGGGCTGGACTCGGTTGACACGGGCTGGACTCGCTTGACACGGGGCTCGACTCGCTTGACACGGGGCTGGACTCGCTTGACACGGGGCTGGACTCCCTTGACACGGGGCTGGACTCGCTTGACACGGGGCTGGACTCGCTTGACACGGGGCTGGACTCGCTTGACACGGGGCTGGACTCGCTTGACACGGGGCTGGACTCGCTTGACACGGGGCTGGACTCGCTTGACACGGGGCTGGAATCGCTTGACACGGGGCTGGAATCGCTTGACACGGGGCTGGACTTGCTTGACACGGGGCTGGACTCGGTTGACACGGGGCTGGACTCGGTTGACACGGGGCTGGACTCGCTTGACACGGGCTGGACTCGCTTGACACGGGGCTGGACTCGCTTGACACGGGGCTGGACTCGCTTGACACGGGGCTGGACTCGCTTGACACGGGGCTGGACTCGCTTGACACGGGGCTGGACTCGCTTGACACAGGGCTCGACTCGCTTGACACGGGGCTCGACTCGCTTGACTCAGCGCTTTTGCACCCAGTGCTGCATGCTTTTTAGCTCGCGCCAACGAGTGATAGCCCGACCGAGTGACTCTTATCCTCAAACTTGCATTGCTGGTTTTTCCAGCGGCGTCATCCCCCCCCCCCCCCCCCCCCCCCCGAGCTTTACTACCAGGATGATTCACCCTACTATGAGTTTGTTTACCACCGAAATGACTTTGAAGCTGTAATATTAAGGTACAATTGTTGCATAGTGTGCCTTTAATGTGTTGGTCCTTGGCTATGGCTTTCGCAAGCACTACTATAAATTTGAGTGAAAAGTCTGGGTTTTGTGAATGTGCATTCAAAGCTATATATGATCTGGTATGTTTTGATGGTATTGTAAGTTATTTACAGTCTGTTAACCTTGTGATCCCTGTTCAAATCTCATCCAATCTGTAACATGGTGTCTTCTTTCATCAATCTTTTGATTTCTGCTTGTCTGTTTGCTGCTCTTAAACTTAAATTCAGTCAAACACACACTTTATGTACTCAACAGTCCTGCGATATATATATATATATATAATATATATAATATATATATATATATATATATATATATATATATATATATATATATATATATATTTATATATATTCATATTTATATAAGTGAGACTGGAGTAATGATGCTGAAAATTCAGCTTTATCATCACACAAATAAGTTACATTTAAAAATATATATAAAAGAGAAAAAAGTTGTTTTAAGTTGTAATAATGTTTCATGTATCACTTTTTTTTACAATATTTTAATCAAATAAATGCTACATTGGTACCAATAAGAGACGTCTTTGAAAAACATTTAAGGATTCTTACTTTCCCCATAAAAAAAAGGTTACGCTTTATTTAAGGTAATGCACTTACTCAAATAATAGTAATACTAATTAACTACATGTACTTAGTTACAGGGAGAGTTATGGTTTGGTTTAAAATACTTTAATACACTTAAAATAAAGTGTTACCAATTTTTATTTTTATATTCACATCAATTTCCAAAAACTCATTTTCAATTTAAACTCATTCTGCAATTCATGGTGAAGAAGATGTTCTTTTGATTCTATTTTGTGCATGTTCCTTTAAGAATGCTCAAGTTCATTGCTTTGAGATGACACCGCATCTGTTAGATAATATGAAACCCGAGAGCATTATTAGAACCTAATTCTAAAAAGTATTCTTAAATGTAAGCATAATTTCTTTGTGGTTCAGTCTGTCATGTATTTCATTAAGATGCCATTATTGCCTCGGTACCCTGACTCCACTCTGTCAAGCTGTAGGGGCCGACTGATAGATAGCCCCACCATCTATTGATGTGTTTATTCCCCTGTTAGCTCTCAGTCGTAGATGGAAAAATAATTTGTTTTGTGAGAGTAGGAAGGCACTTGCTAATGGCGGAGTGTGTGTGGGCATTCAGCATAGTGCTTTATGACATCATAGCTGGACAAGATGTGCTTCAATGATTACAACCATGCCATTCTTTGTATAAGAATTTTGAAATGTTTTTATAGACTACTGAGCATTTGCTTATTTTATCTTGATTCTGTGCAGTCGCATTCACAATCTTGGTCAATTTTTTTATTTGGCTCTATTAGCTTCCCTCAAAGTCAACCTAACATCAAAACAACCCCAATTATGTGCATGTTCCTTGTCTAATTGTGAATGATTCATTGGTGCATGTTATTCCAAAGAACAACATGGTTTGATTTTGTAATCTTTAATCAAAATGTAGAAATTGGCTGTTCCTCGGAAACAGCACTGATGTCATTTAAGTGATGCAGCCGTTCGAATAATGTCAATGTCAAGAGCCAAATAGCTAGTGATTGTTTTAAGAAACAAACAAGCATTTAAAACTTTCTCATTTTCTGTTTCTCCAGCAAAAGTTTTGCTGTCCCCCGAGAAACTTTGAGTTTGCTTGCAAAAACTTAACGTGAAAATATTGCCTTCCCTCACAAAAAAAAGTTTTGCGAGGGAAAGCATAGTGTCTCGGGGGAAAGCAAAACTTTAGCGAGAGAATATAACACATCTCTCAAAATGTTAGAGCATTGAAAGACTGCTGTGAAATATTCATACAGTCATTTTTTATGTAAATTTATGTAAAATAATATCTACATTTTCGGACTATTTTCTTTCTCTTTTATACGGGGGTGTCACTGGCTCTGCTGAGCATGGTCTATGATGCTTTTGTCTATGAGTGAACGTGCAGAAACAGACCGTTCTGAGAACAGCTCTCTAAATGAAGATTAATGCAGGCATTTGGGTTCAAGGTGATATTTTATTTGGAATTAGCCTATCAATTTGCTAATGCACAACTTTGGAGAGTTGCTCCAAAGAACAAGGTGACAGCTGTTGGAAATGGATATTGATTATAAAAGGCTGCTGGGTTTTCTTTTTACTTTTTCCCCACCTTTTATCTTTGTCTTTCTCTTTTGGTCACGCTGTAATGTCTTATGTAGCGCAAAGCATGATGGATGGCCGAAGCAGATTTCAAGGCTTCGCGTCAAAAGCGCACTTTTGAGGATACCTGATCGAATTTCAGCCCTCTTTTCTGTGGAATCTCTTGGATATCATTATTGATTTTCAACCTTAAAGCTAAACCATGAAAATGGACCTGTGCACAAATAACTGAATAAAAATAGACTCTGGTTTAAATATTTCCTTTTAGGGCAATATAGGATTGGCACATGGGACTGCACAACTAAAATCATAATATCATTCATATGTAGTTACATTCATGTGATTTTTGCATTAGCAAACCTGCATAGTGGACCTACATTTGGGTGTTTATTCAACAATGGAAACTTTTAGCAATGAAACTCCTTACACTCTCACTACTGAAGTCCGCTGCCCCGTGTCCACCCAATTTGTCTTGTCATTTTGTTGTAGGAAGATCAATAATTTTTCCACAACATCTTAAATTATTTATTATTAATATTCTCTGGAGAAAATAATATTTGTAACATTGGAATAAAATGGCTGATTTGCTTTCTTACTAAAACTAAATTTCATAACATTTTATGTATTTCATTTCACACAATTAAATGTCAATTCCTCACTTTTTGCATAATTTGACAAAAATTACAGCTTGGTAAGACACACCATAGAGTGGACATTTGGGTCAAAACAGACAATTTAGGAAATTAATACTGAAATGGTATATGCTTATTCAACTCTTTATTTAGACCTTAATTTTTATCTATGAGTAAACATGGAGGAACAGACCTTTCTGAGCGCAGTTTAACTGACAGCATCAAACATATATTCAAAACTTATAGTTCTACCAGAAAGACTCGGGAGAAAGATTAAATAACAAGCGTATATTTTTTGACAGCTCGGGAAGCGTACATTTATAAAGTTCTTTGGCGTAGGCCCCATCCATAGCAAAGCGAGGGTAGCCGAATCTGCATGTCCTGCCTGAAGATGAAGACAGGGGCGCAGCCGACCCCCCTGGAGGTAAAGGAAGGGACCATCCTGGTGGTGGTGGGGAGGATGAAGGGGAAGGTACCATCTTGGTGGTGGTTGGGGAGGATGGAGGTAACTGGCAGCGACAGTATCTGCGAAGTCAGACACATGTAAGTACCAATTTTTTATACTGTGAGTGTAAGCACCTGATTGGTTAGAAGACAGGTAAGGCGTGACTGATTGAGTAGTCCTGACAGAACTTCCGCTAAAGCTTTCATACCTGTTGCTCAATTGTCCGTGACGTCTAAAAATAGATTCAAAATCGAATGTTTAAGAGTAAACATGTTAAAGATTAGCCAAAGGGCTGGCGATTCTTTAAATGATAAGCTGATAAGGTTAGTTCAGTTTATAGCAGAGCAACCCATTTTATGTACGATATTTCAATACAAATGTTCAGAAAGGATGCAGAGGTGGTATGATGTGTTGGGTCAGATCATGGCCGAGACGTCAAATTTCAGGATTCCACTCGGCGCAGCCGTTATCAGCTGTCAATCTGTCAATCAAAGTTAACACGTCCTTATTGTCATACATTTTATATCTAAATACGATCTAAACTAACGAGTTAGAAAAAAATTCACCCCCTCACAGTTGTCAGGCACTCGGAACCTATGAAAAATTACAATAAAAGTCCATGGGACCAACCTGGAAAAACATGAATTTATGCTGTGAAACGGACATTTTACATGGGGTCTATGGACATTGCTCCCTTTTGGGACCTGCCCCTAGTGGATTTTCGATGTATTGCAGTTTTATCAAGCAATAGCTCCTGCACTCAAACAAAAATGCTTCTGAGGAAAATGATACCCTCATTTTTTCATGCATTAATTTATCATGTGATATTTGCAGATGTTTCTTTATCAGGATATTGATATTTTCTTTATTTGTTTTTAAAATAAGCATTTTAATAAAATCTTAAGACATATTATTGGAGATACAGAGTGACATCTTTTTTTTTGGTAAGTAGTTTTCTTTACTGTTATAAAACTCTCATTGAATTACATTACACGTTATCAGAATGACTTTTTGGCCATAAAGAAAATCAGCAACTCCACCAAATTCCATGTGTTTGCTTAGTTCGGGCCTCTGAATAAAATTACGAATTTTTGAAGGATTCTCACTGTATCATATTATTTAAAAAGTTTCAATAAACAAACCAGACTATTGTTTCACATGTCAGGCTTTACAGGGTTATTGATTTGTAAGTCAGCTGCTATAAATGAAGCTATTTATTGCTATATAAATTAAGATATTAATGGTTAAAGGTTAGGTTCAGCCCACAGGAAAACCAAAAACATCAGATACCAACCCATATTGTCACTAACTGTAATCCATTAATGGCCCAAATTAATTTAACCCTTAAGCCATAGATCAATAGGATTGATTATGATAATCTCATCATTGGTAAAAGGTCAAAGGTTAAATGAGTTTAAAGACTGGTAAAAAGGATTTAACACTCTAACCAATGCTCTAGAGATTTATCTTTAGGAGGGTTTGTAATTATGTGATATGAGTCTCTTAACATGTCCTTTTGCAGATCTCCTTAAAAATCATGTTTGAAAAACCAAGAGAGATGTTGTATATTGTGTTGTCACAAAACAGTAAGTGTGAGTCTGAATAATGTGTTCATCTTTATACTGTAGCTTTCCTCTGTTTTCAGTATCCAAAACCTTGCTGACATTTGGAAAAACGTACACATAAGTCCACAAGTCAACAAGCCAGGTCTCTGAGATTCCAGAATATCAAGATATGTTTGATGCGGCAGATGTGTTAGCTTGAACTGACACACAGAATTCATGACGGGGTACTTATTGTTGACACATTGGGGGCAGAGGAGGAGATGTCTCCTGTCTACACTGACTGACTGTATTCAGACAGGCCTTGTGTGGAAAAAGTCAGATATGAAACTCTCATATAAGCTGATGTTTTTCCTCAGAAGTGCAAGAATGCAAATTTTTGTCCTTGAAACGAAAGTCAAACAAGTCTTGTTGACTTGTATTAAGTGCACAGATTTAAGCCTTGATTGCATTATCGGAGGTAATCAAAGCAGTTGGAAGCTCTTAAGGTGGCACTTGTGGAAAAAGTGAGCAGGTACAGGGAATGTGAGGGATGGTATGTGGGAAATTCCGACTGTCCTTGGGTCTGAGCCTTTTACTGCTCCGTTAGTTTGCCTGTAGCGCAGGCAGGGACTAATTAAGGGTTCATTTCATTTCCAGAATCAAACGGAATTTGTCAAACACTGCTAAGCGCTTACTAGGCCCTGTGGTCCTCAAAGTTTCATCAAGTGGATGCTGCAAGTCACAAAACACTATTCAGCAGATTTTTAAACAAGGTGTTATACGTTTAAGTGTCTGGAAAGGGGAGGCTGTGTGTTCTCAGTTTTTAACTTGCAATGCTTAATTTTCCTCCCGAAGTGCCGAAACCAGCATCTTTAGATCAGGAAACTTTGATTCTGTTCATCTCTCATCCAAAAATGAATATGTTCTTGTTTTGACATCCACTCTGATTATGTCTGCTATTAACCTTGATGATTAATTTGATTTCAATCATTTTCAACATTAGTGGCATTTTATGACTAGTCTATTTTATGACTTTTTGGAGTTTTAGCTCATTGTTTTTCATTAGTAAATTCATTCATAATGGTAGTCAACTTGAAAACTGGAAGAACTTGAAGAGAGGGCAACTCTCTGAGAAAACAAAGGAAATTAACATTTAAATTTCTCTCTTGAGCACCATTTGAGATGTAAGTCTCACCTCCCCCTCTCTCATGCTGCAACACTCACTGTGTCAAGGAGGGAAATCTCTGCATATCTTTGCCTTAGCCCGCCATTCCCACTTCCCTTTCTCTTACCTGAAATTCACCCACAAATCTATATGGTTTAATGTGAATAATTATCATACAGTATTACACATGTTTGATATCATTTGAAATGTCTCAGTGCGACTGGTACAAAGGTTTCATTCCCAAAGTAAAACAAAAGGTAATGAAGTTTTTAAGAGTTTAGAGATAACTTGCACACAAAAGGGTGATTTGTAACTCAAATTAGCCTGTGATGCTGGAGTGACGGAAGATCTCAGCTTCTGTATTTCTAATGTCAGGTTCGCACCTTTTTCTATTCCAGATTTGATGTTTGATCTATTATCTTGAACTGAGTATGAGGCAGATATTTACTGAATATAAATTGGTTACATTTGACTTTTCGATCGAGTAAAAAGAATATGTCAAACATCGCTCACAGTCTAATGTGCACTGTAATTAACCTTTTAAACCCTTTACTGTCAACCCGCTTTGATATGACATAAAAACACTATACAAACTTAAATGTTGTAAATCAAGAATGCTTTGGAATATAGACTTAAGTTGGTCTTGTTTTAAGAAAAATCAGGCAGATTATTACTAAGTGAAAGCACTTCAAAATTAAAGTATGCAAAAGTGTTGAATTATAATTTACAGTAAATCAAAATATAGTTTATAATTTATATTTTATTCTATATAAAATAATATTTTCAAATATGTTTTACTATCAACATTACTATTAAATGAAAGCTATATTAACCAGTTGTGCCAATTTAAAGTTGATTTCAAAATTGAATTCCAAGATTTGTTTGGCTTTTACAAATGCCACGGTCCATTGATTCCATTGAATTTAATTGATGCATTCTGCATAAAATAAGTAATAATTTCTATCCAAAATATCATCTTCACTAATATGGATCACTTGAGACTCAAGACTTGACAATAGTGTTTTGTCAAGATTTAGAAAAAAGTTGATGATAAATTTGAAATGTGCCCATAAAGGGAGGGCCTAATAAAAAATTACCGTTTCTATGCGTAACGCAACGTCCATTTCAAACGGTTTCAAGGAAATTCTGATTCTTAAGCTTTCAAATGTACCTCATTATGATCTACTAATATGTTCTCTATATAAATTACAAAAAATTATATCTTTATTATAATTATATAATATTAACATTTTAGATGACTCATTAATTCTAGTTCGACGAATAAGTTTATCTTTTTCCAATGAACAAATATAGATTAGTTTTTATAAGAACTTTAGCATAAAATAACAAAAGGGTTTCAATTTTAAAATGTAGCGTCGACTTTTTGTGACAAGGACAGAAACTCCTGTATGACATCGTATTTTTTGAGGCGCATCTTGTCTAATTCTTATTCTGTCATTGATAGTTTTAGAAAAAATGCAACGTGAAAATATCTATTTAGGAGATTAGAGTTTCCAACGATATATATTTGTCATGACTAATTAGATTTAATAGTTAAATAGTGAAGTAAATTAGTTTGCCCTATTACGATGCAAGTACAGTTAAGACTTTAATTTATGGAGTCAGAAGAAATAACGAGTTAATACATATGAGAAAATGTAATCACTTTGCCACGCGAAAATACAGTAACATGCAGAGACTTTCACCGTTCTATCTGAAAACCTCCACTGGGCCGATTGAGACGGGTTTATAATGTTAAGTTGTCAACTTGGATATTTGAGTTGACTAAACTTAAAATTTTAAGGAAGCATTAACACTTACTTTTTTTAAGTTGAAACAACATTTTTTACAGTGTAAAATAAACTGCATCTTATCACTGTGCACCACCAAATTACATATGAAAAGGCAATTAAGCCATGTGTTGACATTTCCAATGTGAGGGTTGCGGAAACTGCACTGTAAAAGATATTTTAGCAATTTAGTTATTTCAACTTATTTTTTTTAACTAGATTGTCCAGACAACAAGAAATTTTAAGTTTTCTTGTCCTCAACTTATCGAAATAAGTTAGTTAAACTAAAAAAAACCCATGCAAAAAGATAACTCAAAATAATGAGTTAACTTTTTTTACAGTGTGTCCACAAACCTGTGGTTGATTTGTATGCATCCTTAACAGACACAAAACCACACTGAGTTTAATGCAGTGCTCCCAAACTGCCTTAAATTGGTTATTGATTTAGATTTTTCAGAAAGCAACATTGCATCCGCTTTAGTCAACAGCTTGTGACATTTGTGTTCACAACAGCCGTGATAACAAAAAAAAAAAAAAAAACTGAAAAAAGAAAACATCCAAAAATGTGACCTGGAAAAACGAATGACGACCATATACTCTAATTGAAGCAGGAAATGGTCAATCTGAGAGCTTGTTCAGATCTGATACAATCACAGCTTTCAATAATGGCAAACACATGCTATTTTACAGCAGCGCGACATGCTGAATTCATTTCCTTTGTATTTTTGCTCAGCATTTGCTGTGATTCAACAGTTCTGTGATCTCTGTGCCTGTGACACTTGGCTGTTTTCATAAAGAAACATCTCCAGTTTCAACACTGAAATGCACATTGCTGTATTTCCTTTGTATAATCACATGGCATGTGTCCAGCAACTATGTCCGTCTGTGAGGTGTGTTGCGCACAGTCCAAAAGAAGACGTGAGACCATACTGTATCCTCATAAACTGTGAAATATCTTACGTATTGATTTGCAGGCAATAAATATTCTTTTGGCAAATCAAGAAGCTTAAATCTTTAACTTATATTGTACATTATGAGCATATGAGTCATAGTCTTTAAAATGCATTAGCTGTCTTTGATCCCATTGAGCAGGTTTTATTCTTCAGTTTTAATGGTACGAGTCTTTATGTAGATCTTAAGGACTCGCAGTGGCCTCGTGCACGCTCAGGGCAGCTGGAGACCTCTGGACCCTGAGAGGAGGCTTTCTGGAGAGGCTGTACAGTGGAAAACTTCTTTGGGAGGCACTCTGCGTGGCTCCAGGCAATACAGGACTCAGTGGAGAATATAATGGAAAAGAGAGAAGAGATAGCTGACTCAGGATAAGATGCAGAATGTAGAATAATAGAGAGAGAGAGAGAGAGAGAGAGAGAGAGAAGGGGGGGGGGGGGGGGGGGGGGGGAGATTTATGTTTATGTTTGTGTGCCTGTCTCAGTGACCTACATATCTTGAAAACGTTGTACTAAAGCAAATATGAAATCTTCTCTAAAATGTAATAACTATTGATTTACAAGGATAGTTCAACTGAAAGTGAAAGTTCTGATATCATTTACTCACTCTATAATATTTCAACCCAAATTACTTGTTTCTTTTGTGTAACATTTCATTGGTACTCTGTTACCAGCGTCTCATGATTTTAATGACATTAGGGTGAGTAAAATGATAACTGAATTTTCATTTTCCGTGAATTATTCCTAAGGCACTCATAAGGTGAGATGCTAATATTTGCACCAATATTGATCAAACCATTTACACATTGTAGTTTATTATTTATTTATTTATTTATTAGATGGATGGATGGATGGACGGATGGATGGATGGATGGATGGATGGATGGATGGACGGACGGATGTCACTTTTTTTTATTTGTCTCACCGTGGATATGTTTGTGCTATATTTTATGTGATTTTTTTTTATTCATAAAATAAGTTATTTAGCATAATGTCAAAGCTGCTTTGTCCATACATTCAAACTGGATGATGATTCATTATTTTATTTTTTTATTTGAAAGTTACTCTTCACCTGTTGACCACAAGCAGACATGATATGCATGTAAAAATGCATATCATTGTTACATGGTATGCATCAGAGTTATGCATATAGGTAAAATGATTCAAACATTAGTTAATTTCACCCCTTTTGTTCATTGTTAATACATTTTACATTTTTTTAGTTACACTTTATTTTAAGGTCCTTAAAACTGACCTTATAATGTGTAATTATGCAATTAAGTACTGAGTAATATTAATTAACAACATGTACTTACTAGAGTAAGGGTTAATGAGTAGGGTTTGGTATATTAGTTGCTTGGAATTATGCATAATTTACTGTTATTACTGTGGTAAGTATATGTAAAACAAATACACAGTAAAATAAAGTGTTAAGGCTCAGCCCCTATATCTCCCACCGCTGGTTTACATGAAAGGACAGAATCGGCTGTCATTTCTATTTCAATAGCTGCAGCATGTTACAGTCCTGAAGCTGATGTTATCATATCAGCACAACCACTTCCTCTAGCATGTTTTCTCAGACATAAGAAACAACACACAGCAATTTCCCTGTTTACCGTGTCAAAGACCGGGGTGCTGTTAATCTCAGCAATACATACAAACATTTCTCATTCAGACAACAACAGAACTCTGAGAAACCACCTGGTTTCAAAACCCCGCCAGCAAACATACACGCTCAAATGCGCACACATAATAGACATGCATTCTGGCACGCTACGTTTCTCTTAGCTGGTGTGTTTGTCTATTCTCAGAACCCTGCATTTCGAGGGAAAGTAAATAAATAAGCTGAAACAGCGATGCTGGGAAAACAAAATGCTTAAGTACTAAAATGAATGAGTAGGGTCCCATGGAGGGCTTGAGTGAAGTGGTCTACCCAAAAGACTCTGGTTTTCCTCCGTCTTCGATCTGGTTTTCTTCACCAGAGGGCACGTGATGGCTCTTTATTGCACGTCTAACCATTCCCAACATTATGTCTTACAGATGCTGCACTTTCATGCCTTCACGATCCAGCAACTCACTTTAGGGTTTGCACACTGTGTATGCGACCACTGACAGCCATATGTTCAGAGGATATTGATTTGGATTTTCTCATCTGAAAAGGAGTGTTTGCATGCGGGAAACTGAACAGGAAATTTAGTCCTGAATGATGTCATTCTCAAGAATCTATAAGAGGATTTCTAATTGTGTGTGTTTGAATGCGAGTACGACTAGCTGATGTGAAACAGAATTTGAGCTGAATCACTTCTTGAGTTCTTGTGTGGTGGACAGTTTTATTGTGCGGGTTGATTTGTGTGGTATCAGCTCCTCAAATGTAAACACATCCAGATATGTCCAAGAGCAATAAAACAGTCTTTAAGCAAAGACAAAGAACTCTCATAGCAGGACGAGAGGGAGTTCTTGTGTATTAGTTCATTACTTCAAGTGTAAAACGTTTTATGGTTTCTAGCACTGGAACAAAGCGTGTTTATTGATGCAAAATGAGTTTCTGGTGCCGTGCTACAATTTTTACATTTCACAAACACTTGTTTCAAGATAAATTGGAGTCATAAAGTTATTCTCTCATGCATGTTGCATGTGTTCTTCCTAGAGGAACTTAACCGGGTCTTTTTTTTGTCTAGTTCAGACTAGTTTGGTGCTGGTGGACTAGCATAGCCATGCTGTTAATTTGTGCTTTAAATTCCCCCAAAAAATGTTTTAATACTTAATAAAGAAATATATAAGTAAATATAATGCAAATGGATCATTTGTAACCTAAACAATATATTTAAAAAATATATTTTTGGCTTTATTTATCAAGAGTGCATTAAATTGATCAAAAGTGACAATGAATACATTTATAATGTTCCATAAGATTTATATTAAATACATTTGTTAATAAATGTAATACATACATTTGAATAAATATAATTAAATGCTGTTCATTGAACTTTCTCTTTATCAAAAAATCCTGAAAAAATCACCATTTCCACAAAAATGTAAAAAAGCAAAAATGCAGCTCAACTGTTTTCAACATTGATAATAATAATAAGAATAAGAAATGTTTCTTGAGCACCAAATCAGCATATTAGAATGATTTCTGAAGGATCATGTGACTGGAGTAACGATGCTGAAAATTCAGCTTGCATCACAGGAATAAAATACATTTAAAAAATATATTCAAATAGAAAACGTCTCGGTTACATATGTAACCCTCGTTCCCTGAGTACAGGGAACGGAGACGTGTCGTCGGGGGAGTTCCCTGACGAATTGGGATCACGCTAGGGAGACCAATCGACTTCGAGTGAAACTAAAACGAGCCAATGAATATTGGCATGCAAGATTTGCATTCCGCGACCCGCCTACCAGAGCGGGTATAAAAGCCGGAAGCAAACGCATCCAAAATGCTTTTTCGCTGAGGAGCCGAACAGTGTCCAGTCCTCCGCGAAGGTACAGCAACGTGGCGAGGGGACGACACGTCTCCGTTCCCTGTACTCAGGGAACGAGGGTTACATATGTAACCGAGACGTTCCCTTTCGTCCTGGGAACTCCGACGTGTCGTCGGGGGAGTTCCCTGACGAATTGGGATCCCTACAAACACACCATGGTGCTGACCCCTTCCAGCGCCCAGCTAAGCTACCCTGCAGCAGTTTCTTGAACAAGATGCGGGAGCTAGCTAGGGAAAATCACACTGCTGTTCCGCAAGACCCACTCAGTGGATTTGGATAACACTGGGAAAGCGTGCCCAACCCGTAGGAGGGAACGCTACGGAGCCCCTGCCCGCCCGAAGGGAGGCACTGGAATACACGTATGTACTAACCCGTGGGGTAGTGAAACATACGGAAGTCCTTGAGGTAGTCCCAGCCCGAGGGGTGGGAGCGTACTCAGCAAGGACGACAGAGGGGTCTGTCGAGAGGAAGACACGGAGCTAACCCGGAGGGTAGCTGGAACGTGGAAAAAATGGGTCGCCGAAGGGACCACTGTCAAGGCCACCCAGTCTAATAGCAACTCCTACGAGAGGTAATAAACCTGGCACCGGCGATCCGCCTCGCCTGATGCCGAAGGGGTGATGGAGGAACTCACGAGGTTAGCCGTATGTTGGGGAACCAACGGAGTAAAAGACGCACGTATCCGGCCCACGGGGCGGGAATGGCGTAGCAAGCCGACATAACATAATTCCTCGCGCTACCGGCCGTAGCGAGTACACGGGAGGAAGCAGGTTCAACACGGAGGCTATAAAACCTAGCGAACGTGTTAGGTGTCGCCCAGCCCGCAGCTCTACAGATGTCTGTCAGCGAGGCGCCTTGCGCCAAAGCCCAGGAGGAGGCAACACTCCTAGTAGAGTGTGCCGTCAACCTAGGTGGGCAAGGCACGCCCTGGGACTCATAAGCCCGGGCGATAGCATCCACTAGCCAGTGGGACAACCTCTGCTTGGAGACAGCCTTCCCCTTCTGCTGGCCTCCGTAACAAACAAAGAGCTGATCCGAGGTCCTGAAGCTTTGCGTTCTGTCCACGTAACAGCGCAGGGCGCGGACGGGACAGAGAAAAGCTAGGGCTGGGTCTGCCTCCTCCAGGGGCAGCGCTTGCAGGTTCACTACCTGATCCACAAACGGGGTGGTAGGAACCTTGGGCACGTATCCGAGCCGGGGTCTCAACACAGCGTGAGAAAGGCCCGGTCCGAACTCTAGGCACGATTCGTCGACCGAAAAAGCCTGCAGATCCCCTACCCTCTTAAAAGAAGCCAAAGCCAACAGGAGAGCTGTCTTCATAGACAAGATATTTAACTCGACTGAAGGCAAGGGCTCGAACGGGGGCCTCTGAAGTGCAGAGTCAAGTCCCAAGAGGGTAAGTGGTGCAGAGTACGAGGCGGATTCAGCCTCCTGGCACCTTTAAGGAATCTGATGATCAGGTCGTGCTTCCCCAAAGACTTACCTTCTACTGCATCGTGATGAGCGGCTATTGCGGCAACATACACCTTGAGGGTGGAGGGAGACAGCCTTCGCTCCAACCCATCTTGCAGGAAGGAAAGCACGACTCTGATCGGGCAAGTTCGGGGGTCTTCCCGGTGGGAAGAACACCACTCGACGAACAGGTTCCACTTCAACGCATAGAGGCGCCTCGTAGAGGGGGCTCTGGCGGAAGTGATGGTGTCTACCACACCCTGCGGTAGGCCACCTAGAACCTCCGCGTCCCGTCCAGGGACCACACATGGAGTCTCCAGAGATCTGGACGCGGGTGCCACAAGGTGCCCCGTCTCTGGGAAAGGAGGTCCTTCCTCAGAGGAATCGGCCAAGGAGGGGCTGTCGCGAGGAGCATGAGTTCCGCGAACCAAGTCCGGTTGGGCCAATACGGCGCAACGAGCAGGACCTGCTCCTCGTCCTCCCTGACTTTGCACAAAATCTGTGCAAGAAGGCTCACTGGGGGAAACGCATATTTGCGAAGACCCAGGGGCCAGCTGTGCGCCAGTGCATCCGTGCCGAGAGAACCCTCGGTCAGGGAGTAAAACAACCGGCAATGAGTCGTGTCCGGAGAGGCAAACAGGTCTACCTGAGCGGCTCCGAAGACTTCCCATATCAGCTGAACCGACTGGGGGTGGAGTCGCCATTCTCCCGGAAGAGGTGGCTGCCGTGAAAGCTCGTCGGCTGTACGGTTGAGCACACCAGGGATGTGAATGGCTCGAAGCGACCTCAGATGCTTCTGACTCCACAGGAGGAGATGGCGGGCGAGTCGCGACATACGACGGGAGCGTAGACCACCCTGACGGTTGATGTACGCAACGGTCGCAGTGCTGTCCGTACGGACCAGTACGTGCTTGTGTAAAAGCAGCCCCTTGAGGTGCGACAAGGCTAAGCGTACTGCTTGCAACTCTAGGCAGTTGATGTGCCAATGCAGTTGAGGCCCCGTCCACAGACCTGAAACTGCATGCCCGTTGTACGTGGCCCCCCATCCGTTGGCAGAGGCATCTGTGAAAACCACAGCATGCCTGGAGACCTGGACTAAGGGCACACCGGCCCGTAGAAACGCAGGGTCTGACAAAGGACTGAAGGTTTGGCGACAGTGCGGGGTAATGTTGACCCGGAACGTGCCGCTCTGCCACGCCCATCTCGGGACTCGATCGTGAAGCCAGCGCTGAAGCGGTCTCATATGGAGCAGACCGAGCGGCGTTACCGCGAATGCGGCTGCCATATGCCCCAGGAGGCTCTGAAACTGTTTCAGTGGGCCCGCTGACCTGCCTTGAAAGGACTTGAGGCAGTTGAGCACTGACTGGACACGCTCCTCGGTGAGGCGCGCAGTCTGAGCGACCGAGTCCAACTCCATACCGAGATAAGAGATCCTCTGCACTGGGCAGAGTTTGCTCTTGTCCCAGTTGACCTGAAGACCCAAGCGGCTGAGGTGCTGGAGCACCAGGTCCCTGTGTTCGCACAACAGATCTCGCGAGTGAGCTATTATGAGCCAGTCGTCGAGATAGTTGAGAATGCGAACGCCATGTTCTCTCATGGGAACAATGGCCGCCTCTGCGACTTTCGTGAAGACGCGGGCGAGAGGGCCAGGCCGAAGGGTAAGACCTTGTACTGGTATGCTCGACCTTCGAACGCGAACCGAAGAAAAGGTCGGTGTCGAAGGAGAATCGAGACATGAAAGTACGCGTCCTTCAGGTCGATCGCTGCAAACCAATCCCGGGGACGGATGCACTCGAAGATGCGTTTCTGCGTGAGCATTTTGAACGGGAGCTTGTGCAGGGCCCGATTCAAAACTCGCAGGTCCAGGATTGGTCGTAACCCCCCGCCTTTCTTGGGTACAATGAAGTAAGGGCTGTAAAACCCCGACCTCATCTCGGCTGGAGGGACCGGCTCGATCGCGTCCTTCGCCAGCAGGACGTCGATTTCTTTCCTCAGGACAGGGGCATCGACACTCCGCACCCGGGTGAAGTGGACGCCTCTGAACCTGGGAGGCCGGCGGGCAAACTGAATTGCATAGCCGAGCCGGATAGTGCGGGTGAGCCAGCGGGACGGCCTCGGAAGCGCTAGCCAGGCTTCGAGGAACCGTGCCAAGGAGCCCACTCGGACCACCGGCGTACCCGCGAAGGGGCAGCGGGGTGGAAGACAGGGACCGGACTCCGGAGGCATTACTGCGGCCGAGAGAGAGGTCTGAGTGTGCGAGGCAACACCTACCTGTTTCCACGGAGGCGAAGGAAGGAGGGGAAACGAGGAACGAGGCTCGGGGGCGTCAAATCCAGGTTTCCGCGCCTCCTTGACCAGCGGGAGACGAGAGCGACGAGGCCGAGGCGGCGTAGCTGTCATCTGAGCGCTGGGGAGAGGGGAACGAGAGCGGCGAGGCAACGAGGCGGCGCACACTGTCATTCTGACCCCCTCGGATGGGGGAGACTGAGAAGTCAGTCTCGACCGAGATAGACCCAGAGGAATTGGAAACTGCTCTTTTATTGATAAAGTGGGTACCGCTGAAGGAAGCGGCGGAAGAAAAACAAAACGAAACAAAGGATTCTCCACCCGGCCCTCCTCCGGGGGAAGGAGGGGTGCAGTAGCACCCTCCTGAAGAGCAGCAGTCAGGTCCTCTGGGCCGCCCGTCTCAGGGCCGCTTACCTCTCCTCTTACCAGGGGGTTTCGACGAGCCCCGGGCGGGCTGGGCACCTCTCTTGCGGCCGGCCGGCTGCTGCCTAGGAGGCTGCTGCTTAGGCGGAGCAGGGGCGGAGGCGGCGGCAGGAGGGCGCCCTCGGCGACGAGCAGCGCGAGGTGGAGCCGGAGGGGACGGGCCAGCAGCAGCCTGTCTCCGGGGCATGATGTGCTTAATCACCTCGGACTGCTTCTGGGCGGCGGAGAACTGTTGGGCGTAGTCCTCGACCGCGTCGCCGAATAGGCCACCCTGGGAAATGGGGGAGTTCAGAAACCTGGACTTGTCTGACTCCGTCATATCGGCCAGGGTGAGCCAGAGATGTCGCTCCTGGACCACAAGTGTGGACATCGCTCGGCCCAGGGAACGCGCGGTGACTTTCGTCGCCCGGAGGGCAAGGTCCGTCGCCGTGCGCAGCTTTTGGAGCAAACCTGGGTCGGTACCACCCTCCTGCATGTCGCAAAGCGCTCTTCGCCTGATGGACCTGGAGGAGCGCCATGGCATGCAGGGCAGAAGCAGCTTCTCCACACGCACTATAGGCCTTACCGGTCAGACCGGAGGAGAACCTACAGGCGCGAGAGGGGAGAGTAGGGTCACCCCTCCAGGTGGAAGCGGATTTAGGGCACAGCTGTAAAGCAACCGACCGCTCCACCGGGGGAATGCCCTCATAACCCTTCACTGCCCCGCCATCGAGGGTGGTAAGGGAGGAGGAGGGAGTCGATCTATGTCGGGCCGCCAGAGGGGCCTTCCATGATTTCGTCACCTCCTCATGCACTTCCGGGAAGAAAGGCACCGGGGCGGGGCGCTGAGAACCAGCACGGGCCGCCCCGAGAAACCAATCATCGAGCCGCGAAGGTTCGGGACACGGTGGAGGGTTCCACACGAGCCCTACACTTGCGGCGCCCGGGAAAGCATAGCGGCCATTTCCGGGTCCGGCTCGGACAACGCTACCACACCAGAAGGGGGCAACGCAGCCAAGTCGTCATTCCCAGAAGATGACCGCTCTCCCTCCGATGCAGCGATCGACATCTGATCCTCCGGCGGAGCCCCGAAGGAAACGACCGGGACCATACGAGATGGCCCAGCGCGCTCCTCCAAGGGCTCCAATGGCAGCAGTGTGCAGGAGTGAGGTGTCCGTGGGGGTCTTTCACCCGGCGGATTATTCCTCACTGTAACCCTCAGACCACCAATGGGATTAGCCGAAGTAGCCGCCTTCTGAAATGAACCAGAAGACGAACTAGATCGGGGAATCTCCAAAGGGACTCCCCCTCGTGAGAGGGATCTTAGTCTTGATCTTAACACTGCGACGGTCATATTCCCGCAATGGGAACATGACTCGTTCACGAAAGCTGCCTCAGCGTGCGCGAGGCCCAAGCACGAGAGACAGCGATCATGACCATCAACCGGAGGCAGAATCTGACCGCATCCAGAAACACACGGATGAAACGTCATCCTTAAAAGGACGCGATCTTCACCCGTGTTGCTCTTTCAGAGAAATACTCTTTAGTTGTGCTGAAGCACACAGGGATCAACGCGGCAACACAGCGGGGAAACTGCAAGCCGCTGTGTGCACTCAACCGAATACCAGCTGTTAAAACAGCTCTTTGTAAATACAGCGCGTGTAGTAACAAACAGGCAGACGGGAGATCGCGAAGACCGCTGAAGCGCCGTCACACCAGCACAGAGAGATCTCAGGAAACAGCAGACTCGTTGAGCGTTCAGAAAGCACAATCTTAAGCTCATAACACTCAGAGGACACAACTGGTCGGCTCCGAAGCAAAAAGCATTTTGGATGCGTTTGCTTCCAGCTTTTATACCCGCTCTGGTAGGCGGGTCGCGGAATGCAAATCTTGCATGCCAATATTCATTGGCTCGTTTTAGTTTCACTCGAAGTCGATTGGTCTCCCTAGCGTGATCCCAATTCGTCAGGGAACTCCCCCGACGACACGTCGGAGTTCCCAGGACGAAAGGGAACAGTTATTTTAATTTGTAATAATATTTCACAATATTACTGCTTTTACAGTACATAGATAAAAAATGGGCGTATATTGCCATAAAAGTATATAATGTACATGAATACTTTTATGTTAGATATTATGTTGGCTATTTATGTCAATACACGTCCATTTTGAATGTTTTAGCATATCTGTCCATACAAAAAATATCTATCTAAACATCACTCATGAATACCTGTAACAAACGAACAAAAAGTTTGCTGGTCCTTTCAACAGGGCCATTTCTGTTCTCAATTGGTTCTTTTCAAGCAATCTAAGCGAGTGTAATTTTGGCAAATAGTTCTTCAGAAGATAGCGTAATCTAAAGCAAAGTAACAGCTTTAAGGAGCCAGTCACTGGAGGACAGAGTTCAGTCAAATGAAACGTCTCCAGGCAGCGTGGCATAGTCACAGACGCAATTATTCCTTTTCTGTTTGCATGTTTGTAATTGTTTCTTTTATTTAGGAGCCCTTGAGGTCCTCTGGAGAATCATAAATTGTGTAATTAGGGGCATTGAATGGAAATCCAGAAACATTTTGCTGTCTTCTAGTCTGATCTCTCCTGAGCATCTGCAGTCTTTTAACTCGCAGCCCTGAAGCCTTATAAAGCCTTTTATTTTCCTTTGCGACTAGATGCCTCTGCAAACTGAGGCACATTGTGTAAAAATGTATTTATTTTTTTGTTTTTTTTCAGTAATTGCATTGTTCAAGATGTTTCCCCCCCTCACTGCCGTTTTCACACACTGTTGTTTGTGATGGGGTCTATTTCAGTTGGAGGGGGCTGGATTTTTCATTAACTTAACTACTTTTGGTAAGAGTCAGAGGCTGGTTTGACTGACAGCGCTGTTCGATTGCACAGTTTGCCAGAGATTACTTCATTCCATGGTGGGCGTGGCTGAGTGAAATTGATCAAGCCACCAGTGCCTGTTCCCATCTTCTGCTGCGGGCAGGTGGAAATGGGCTGAGGATGGACTGCAGTCTTCTGGAAATGGGATTGGATTGGGAGTGAACGGGGGGCGGAGAAGTGCACATTTCACTGGAAACGCACTCACGCCTTCTTTTCAAACTGGAATTGACTTCATTGATCTAAAATGCTCTGGATTTACAGTTGATTAGGCGAAAAAGATTTTGAAAAGAAAGTCAGTTTTCAATTAAGGGTTACAGGAATTGATCGGGTGGATTTTTTAAATTGATATATTATCATTTATATATATTATATTTACTGAACATTTATATCAGGTTCACCAGTTTTATTAGACAAGCAGTTTGAACTATTTCAAGAATATATAGTACTTTTCTGTGCGTGTGTGCTCACCTATATATATATATATATATATATATATATATATATATATATATATATATATATATATATATAATATATATATATATATATATATATATAGATTAGGGTCTAATTCTCACTTTTAACTCCAACTCTTGCCTCTATAAACTCCTAATTACTGCTTATTCGTTGTTAAGGTTAGGTATGGGTAGATTTAAGGGATGTAGAATATGGTCATGTAGCGTGGATACCAGCCCACAACATTTTTTTGGTCGGGAAGTTCGGCCTGGACTCGATCCATTAATGAGTAATTATGCCCGGTTCAGAAATCGTCGGGCCAATCAAATTGCCAGGGCGGGCTTTATACGATGATGGACATATAATCCATCCAATAACGTAATCATCACGTCCTCAAACGTATTTCTTTCAAAAATGCTTTTCGTGTTTGCATGCAAGTAGGCCTACTCCGCGAATCCTTAAAGGGGTGGTTCGGAATTTTGGACATCGGGCCTCATTTCCAAGTGAGCCTTAGTGTTATCTATCAGTAGAGACATTTTTTTTTAAAATTCACCCAGTCGTCCCAGTTGCGTAGTTGGCCGGTGCTAGGCTAGCGCGAATCAATGGGACCAGCTTTAGCATGCCATTAAAACAGTTTTACCCACTCCACAGTACACAAAAAGCAAATCAATTATAACGCCAGACTATCGATGTAAATGTCTGTTGAGAGAATAATGTTAGAAATCAAACTATCCTTTTCATCGCATTGCAATAGTTTTATTGTTTTACCTATATTTATTAGCACAGTCTACAGCAGCAGCAGAGTGATATGTTACCTAGGCAACCGAGAGAGTCGGTCCACACGACAATCACGCAAGTGTATTTACCTGCCGCTGACACTTATCACTACAGAAACAGAGTATAATTTATGATATATGTAATAGCAAGACAGAGGACTATGGCAACGTTTGAAAGCAATACCATTGTTTCGGACTTTGAAGACGATGAAGATGAAGAATGTGAGTTATTTAACGAACCATATATGTATGAGCCAGAATACACAGATGAAGAATTACTCGAGATGGATGCTAAAAGGGCAGAAAGAGAAAGAATGTCTGTAGAGACAGCAGCCAGTGGAGATGCCGTAGCTAGTGAACTGGGACAGAATATCGGGAGACTGGTGGTGCCAGTGCAGAAAATCTATACAAATGCCGACGGAAGACGAGTGTTTTTGCTGCAAGTAGTGGAACTTAGTTATCACACAGATAGCTAACAGAACTGGAGCTAGACGAGCTAGACACTAGTTTCCAAAATTTAAATGTATCCGGGCACAGCCCCTCCCGAGACAGACCAATGTGCATAACGGAGCACCAGTTGTCAGTGTCGATCTATCAGTTATGAAAGGGCTAATTCATTAGCTAGCTAGAGTAGCCTAACAAAAGTTATTACCTGTACATCTGTAGCTGTTGGTGCATCTGGAAAGACGGCTGGAACTGCATGCCTTGTAATAAACCTGTGACCGTTCTTTAAAGTCGTCTGGTCTAAAATGGTCACTGCAAATCCCTTTTTAGAGTCCAAATTTAGAGTCTCTGGCGGTGTCTCCTTGTTCAAGCCCGAAGAAATAATCCAAAGTTGAATCCTTTCTGGATCTTCAAAATGAAATTTGTGAAAACTTCGCGATGAACATTTATTAGGTTTGATTTTGCAATTGCGAAATGCACACCGAATCACCATGTTGCCTTTGTTTACCTCAACAATTATTACTAAGCTAGCTAGACCTCCCGACTGTCGTGTGCTTCGGTTCTGTTTACTTTTTGACGCAGTAACGTTACTACTAACCGGAGCGAAGTATAATTCCGCTGCTGCTGAGAAACTAGTTCCTGTAAATGTAATGGAATCATTAAGATGAAAAGGATAGTTTGATTTCTGACATTATTCTCTCAACAGACATTTACATCGATAGTCTGGCGTTATAATTGATTTACTTTTTGTGTACTGTGGAGTGGGTAAAACTGTTTTATGACATGCTAAAGCTGGTCCCATTGATTCGCGCTAGCCTAGCACCGGCCAACTACGCAACTGGGACGACTGGATGAATTTAAAAAAAAAATGTCTCTACTGATAAATAACACTAAGGCTCACTTGGAAATGAGGCCCGATGTCCAAAATTCCAACCACCCCTTTAAATTATTTTTGCAACACCGGCAAAGATCGTTATCACTCATTATTTTTTTCATACTTTTTCCAGAGTGCATGCAGTTGAGTTCTGTTGATAACTATGCATTGCTCAACATACGTCACTTACTGCGTTCCTCTGATTAGATGTCGGTCTATCCAATTGAGTGCAGAGTTGTTGTTTTTTCCTGGTTCGGTTAAGACACGCCTCATAATCAAAGCCCTATGGAGCAGTATCAGACTCATGTTCTGACTAGAATATGAGTATGACAAAGTCAGGCTAATGGTCATGGAGAATAAGGCATTAATATGTGCTTTATAAAGTACTAATAAACAGCCAATAACCTAGTAATATGCATGCTAACAAGCAACTAGATAATAGTGAGAATTGGACCCTAGTGTTACCATGTTTAGCTTAGATGGTCTTTTTTGATGGTTTTACAAGGGCTTGGAATTTTATCAGCTGTTTAAACCAGTTTAAATTACTTTTTTGTTAAAGATTAAATTAAGTATGTTTCGGGTTATATAATGTTTTGGACATTTTTCACATGCTGCTGTGATGCAGATCTAGCTTCATGTAACTGTCAGAATCGAATATGGAATATATGCTGCATGTACTATAATGTATCAGATCAAATCATCAGCGCTGAATTGTGTTTAATGTAGCAGTGCAGTTATTTTCTCTGCTGTGAGGTGTGTGAGACAGCCCTCCATCATCATCTTTCATCTCCATCCACGAGTATACTCATCTCTACACTTCTGCTCGTCCAACGTACCAGATCATCTTTCCCTCCAATCACTCATCATTACAGTACCAGAGTAGAAGTGTGTGTGTGTCTCTCTCTCTCTCTCTCTCTCTCCTCTCTCTCTCTCTCTCTCTCTCTCTCTCTCTCTCTCTCTCTCTCTCTCTCTCTCTCTCTCTCCTCTCTCTCTCTCTCTCTCTCTCTCTCTCTCTCAGTTTGCTTCTCATTCCCTTTTCTGCCTTTTCAGATATATCACGACTACAGGACTACTTTTCCACTTTCAATCTTCCATTTTTTTTCTTTTTTCTTGTACATGCAGTGATGCAGGAGGGACAAGTGTTTCAGTGTGCTGGGGAAATCAATGCTCGCTGAGGTATCAGGTTGTAAACCAAGTGTGGTAGAACAGTGTGATTTAAACAAGCTCGTTCTAAATCCTGTGATTGCAGTTGGTCTTTTTGACCTGCTAAAAATGTTCACAAAGCTAGTTTGAGGATTTTTCTGTGTGGAAGCAAACTGAGACAAATTCAGTTGCCGTAGCTCAAGTAATAGCACTACACTCTTAAAAAATAAAAGGTCTTTATTGGCTTCTTTGGTTTCATGAAGAACCATTAACAACACAGCCTTTCCATTATACAAAAGGTTCTTTATAGTGGGAACAGGTTCTTTAGATTAATCAAATGTTTTTCACTCTTGGAAAAAAGTACTTGAAAAAATAGAACAAAAACAAATGAATGGAATGGAAAAGTTTGTGCCAAATGCATAAATGCAATGGAATGTTAATGCAAACAAATGATAGAGATTTCTTCATAAATGTGCCGTATACTCATCTAAATAATCTTATTGCACACATATGTTGCTTAGAAACAGAAGAGATATATCAATGACAGGTAGATTTTCTTTCTGAAAGTAGAAACTTGTTTATATATATTAAGTTTCCAAACATTTTCCATGATGCCTAATCCATTAACTACACTGTAAAAGTGAATACATTTCTTATATATTAATCTTACCTCTTAGGTTGTATCAGATGAGATTTAACTGTCCCTAAATGTCAAGTACAAAAAAAAAAGATACTTTACATGTCAGTCTGCTGGCCTCTTTCTGGATGATTTTTAGCCAGAAAAAGTTTTACCTGAATAGAATTTCCTCAGAGCGGTGTCTGTGTGTGGCCAAAAGCCCATAAGCAAGTAAATCTAGATTTCCCTGAGCTCACACAATCTCATCATCCACCATAATCTTTTCCTTAATACCTCTTTTCCAGCGCTCAGATGGGGCATTCTGCGATTTAACGTTTGCAAGATGTGGCACAATGTTTCTGGAACACGCCATGAAAAAGACAGGGCCGACGCTCATTTTTCACCTCACAATCAACTGCAACCGGCAAGGGCGACTCTTCCAGAAACGAGTGCCAGCTGTGCACCAAAGAACAGCACATCTGCAGAGGGTTAGAGGAAATCCAGACCTCCACTGAGCACTAGCCGGAGAAAAAATTTCCTGTACGATGCACCAACTCCCCACAAAACCCCCAAATAATGCCCTTTTCGAAAGAGGAAAGTCAACCAAATGTTATTGAGCGGTTCACTATAACACTCACAATGGGAATACTGGCGTCCTGCCCGGAGCTGGTGGAAAGCAAGGGCAACAAATAGCGTAGATGGTGACAGCTCCCCCCTTTCTTCTATTATTCTTCTGGCATGGCAGAATGCAACCAGCGCATTCTTTCCTGCATGGGTCAACAGTATTGAGCGTGCATCTCACTGTAGCGCTGATCTAAGCGGGCACGATGCGGCCCATGCATGTAATGCAATTTAAAGCGCCATACTCACTTTTCAAATTGAATTAGGAACTTTGATAGCTAATGAAAATTTGAGGCAGGAAATGCTTTGAAAGAAAATGACTTGGAATGAAAACAAGAGGCGACTGTATGAACGGTTTGATTAAAGTGAGATAAAAAACAGCATCAACTACAGTATATTCGCTTTTAGTGTGCAATTACAAGCCAAGGTCATTTAAAGACTTCCTTGAGGTCTTTTGAAGACTGCGTGGTTGTGGAATAAGAGATGCTGATTCATCAGTACATAAGTCTGTGAAGTTCGACTTTTCTGTAAATGATGTTATGCATGGTAGAACGGTTTTCTAGCAGGCTGATAGACGGGCATCTGTTCCAACAGGCTCTAATTAACGTGTGCCGTCTGTGAAGTAACATCTCTACTGTCAAAGCCTACAGCTGATCGTGCATGGAAAAGTGATGGCTGCAGTGTGGAGTCCTGATATGTCGGTATTCCATAAAAATCTGCTTTTGTTCCTCTTTTCTCAGTCACTTTGGATAAATGCGTCTACTAAATGCATAAATGTAATAATAATAATAATAATAATAATAATATGTTTATTTTCTATAGCGCCTTTCAAGAACCCAAGGTCGCTTCACAATGTTATACAAATAGCAAACAAACAACAAGCAAACAAATACAAAGGCCATCTGCTTATGAGAGACAAAACGGATGGAAACAAGCATACACTGATTGACATGAATCAAAGAAAGACATTGTATTGTATTGCATTGTAAATTTAATGATAGCAATATTAGACATTATAAAATGTATGGTTCCAGGTCCTGGATGTTATTTGGTCAGTGCAGCATTTAAGCCATATTATATTCCCATGATGTTGTAACAACTTTGTTCACCATATCAGAAGTTGCCTTATTGAATCATTGTTTTGGTTGCATAGCAACTTTCTGTTATGTTTGGGACTATTTTCTAGCGAAAGGATGACACTTTGAAGTGAACTTGTTTAATAAAATAAAGTTTTAATGAAAAATTTTTCTTTTTTAATAAAAACTAGTGGCTGTCAAATCGATTAATCACATCTAACATGAACGTTTTTGTTTATATTATATATGTGAGTGATTTGTTTATATACACACAACACACACACACACACACACACACACACACACACACACACACACACACACACACAACACACACACACACACACACACACACACACACACACACACACACACACACACACACACCACACACACTAGTAAGCCATTCCTATAGATGTAATCATGATTAATTGATTTGACAGCACTATTAAAACAATAACATTATATAATATGATTCTATTATTATATCAAATTATTTTACCATTTAATTATGTTAATAATAAAACATTCTATTACTGCATTACTACAATTATGTTTTACTTTTCTCACTGTTCACTATAGCTAAGCCATCAGTAGCACCTTGCTTGAATTGCAGGTTGTAGTTTTTTTGTTTGTTGTTGTAATAAAGTTTTATTTATTTTTTTATACTGTGAACAAGTGATTGGCTCTCCAATATAAGCAATTAAATACAAAATATAGAAAATGAATGTATTTATTTGAAGCACCTTATAAATTGTACTGTATAGTGTACAATAAATGCCACCATGTTTATTGTATGCTTCCACATTGCACAATAAAAACCATATGCATTACCCATTACAATATAAATATACATATGTGTTTATTTAGAAAAAAAAAAGTAATTATGTGTCTTGCTCAAGAGCAGTGGTGAAATCCACCGCCAAACCGACAGCCTTTTGATAACCTAAGCAGATGTTTAACCACTAGACAGCACCACTATTTAAGTACTAAGATATTACTTTGGGGTGTAATGTAGAAAATTGTTTTATAGTTGCAGTTCAGGAAAGCCCCTACTGAAAATGCAAATTCCTGAACCATTCATTGAGTCCCAGTGTGGCTGATTTTCAATTTTAATAAAGCCGCTTACAATGGTCTAGCTGTACAATCATCAAAAACACCATTCACACGGCCCTCGCTGAACCCGTCTACAACAGCCAAGCCGTCCCTATAGATGTGTTTTGCTGAAGTGGATTAGGATGACGGCCGGACTAATCTAGTTAAACGTGAAGATCGTCTTTGTGAGCTGAAATTCTCCCACACTTCCTGTGCCTCATCCTCTACCACAGTCAAACAATAGCTCAGTGAGGAGCCGGATCATATTAAACACAGAGGACTGTCGCGCATCACATGTTCGATGTTCCCCAAGCATCTCAATATGTGAGTTAAACCGGCTGGGTTTTTTTCTTCTTTTTCTCACTGAGCAACAAATGCGATTTTGTTTACAAAAAGGAAGTGACACCGAAAAGTAAACTGACATGTATGGCATATTTTTATGAAAAACAACATCTGTTCAAACAGCATTAGCTGTGTAGGTTCAGCAGTCACAGGCTGACATGTAAAACGCTGTCAGTTTGAGCTGAGACACTGTGAGCTAGCATGACGAGGGAACTAGCATACTAGACTTCCTTTAGGAGTTTAGTAGTGATCAAAGTGCTACGGTGTGTGTGACCTTTTTGCTGTTCGCTGTCGTGTAAAGATGGCACTGAACGTTCTGAACATTTTGTTTTTGCCTTAATGAAAGTAAAGGCCTTGCGCACTGGGAGCTAATGCTAAATGTCAATGCTAATTAACCAGGAGGATTGCGTGACAAATAAAAAAAACAGCAAAATGGCCACAACTAAGAGTAAAAAGAAATTAATCTAATTCAAATTTATTTCCACAATTATCTAACTATATTTTATTATCGGATCGGATTGGCTTTGAATAAGCAAGAAATATGTGGCCAAGCGTAATGTATTAAGTGCTTCCCAGTTAAAAACATCCAAGAGAGAGCACGGTGGGAACGGATCGGTTCCCGGACAGTCGCGCCATCCAGTCACGTGACCCAAATTGAATCCTCTTCAATCTCCCTTTGTCATGTTCACCATATTAAGCAATCATATGACACCAGTAAGCAGGGCAGAAAGGACGACCGGCTGTCACTTAGGATGCTGTGATGGATCACCCCGTGATAATGTGTCATTTTACCAAACCACAAATTAGGCCCATGTCCATATATTAGCAGATGTGAACAATCGGCCACAGTATGACATATTGATTCATTTTGAAATACACATTGACATAATTTGAAAAGGTTATATAGTGTGGCGAAGAAGGCTCGAAAGGCCAAACTATGACGGATGGGGTTGTCGGGCACGTGCGCAAACTCGTACACTGCACAGATTCACTCTGAACAAATGCAGATACGCACTAACCCAACAAATTCACTTTTACTCACTCTCTTTGTAACACACACGCACATCGTAGAAAGTCCCGAGGGTGTTTAGCCTAATTACCCCTCTCAGTCATGCTGTCAGACAGGGGCTTAGGTGTCTCTTAATGTGAGTGCAGAAGGCATTAAAAGAACACAGGAGCCCGAGTCTGGATGGTGCGATATAGATCCACTTAGACCTCTGGAGGGTTCGGACAGAAGCGCTGGAAAACTGACCCCTGCCCCTTGTAAAAATTGCCCTGAATGAACGCCACACACTTATTTCATGACGGCCCTGCACACGCTCAAGGTGAAATGCAAAATAAACAAACCGTGCTGCTGATAATACCTTTTATACCTCTTTGCTTAACAAGAAAACTTCCCACACTTGTGATTTGTCTACTCTATAAACACTGTTTTTAATCATTGTGTAATGGGAACACAAAAAGCCCATGTAATACTCATTAAATGGAGAAACTACTTCCATTTCTTTCTGTTCTCAGCTGAGGCACTGCGGCAGAGAGGACCGTTCTGACACGCTATGGCAAAAGCGTACTGTTAGAGATGATTTGTGTACTGTTTGAACTTATGTAATGCAATATTATTTGTTTGAAAAACAGTCCGTAATGTTCATCTGTACTGTCTTGCCTGGTGATTGTATTATTGTGGCCCTACAGGCTGCCCATAAATCTGTCCGCCTGCCATACTAATGATGGCTGAAAAATGACTGTGTTCCATATGATCTGTGTGTGTGCGTGCGTGCTGTATAATGCACAGCAAGACAAAGGAGAGAAAAAGAGAGTGGGGATTGGTTGTAATGGCCATAACATAGAGTGAGAAGAGAGGCAGGAGTGCTTTTAAAAGATGACCTTCTCTGACCCGTTCTCTCTCTCTGGAGAATATGACATTCGTCTCTGGCACAGCGTGCAGGTCAAAAAGGCCCTGTTTTGCTTATCATAAATAAAAAATGGGACTTTTTGCAGTTACAGCCTCATTAAGATGCGTTTAGATTTCATTCTAAAAGGTGCACACATTTTCTTTTTACTTGAGTTGATATATACTAAAATCACAAGATGAGTCACAGTTTGATTTCACTATTTTGGTGTTATTCATAAAGCCTTTACAATATTTCAATAAGTCTAACTAGAGTTTGGTCAGTTTATACATTGATGTATATCATTTTTTCCTTATACATCAGGTTTTTTCCCTGAATTTTTTACAATTTAAAACAGGGCATTTTACAGTATTTCGGGTGTGCAATACAATATACATCATTATGACTTGCATATAATGCATTGCTATTGTCCGATGGATGCATCAGTGCATTTTTACACCCCTTGTCTAAACCGAAGTTTAGGTATAAAAGCGTTTGAGTCCCATGGTGTCTGCGTGTATGATGCATGTGCATGATGCAGAGGTGCATTTAGAGAAGAAGGAAAAGAGATGCCAAAGCTTCAGGTGAGAAATTAAAAATATTAGCATTTATTACAGCGACATGAAGAACCTCAATGCGTACACTCTTTTTTGCGAGCTCATAGAAACCTGCAGTGTGTGAAGAGATGATGGGCACATAGCTTACAAAAGAACAGAGATCATTCACAAAGGATCAGCCCAAACACATGTACAGAGCCAGGGCAGAACAAAAGACAACAACTTTATAAGCAATGTTCATCTATCATCTTCTATCATATTAACAACATTCCACATCCTTCTAACACTGTTTAGTCACACAACCACTTGCTTTGATTCATTTGGTGAGCAGATACAGATGTTCCTTAGCTGTATTTGCAAAACCCAGAAAGTTTATTTTGCAGTAGTAAAATTTGGAGCTTATGTTTTATTAATGGTTATTAATATTGCCATTATCAGCATCATCGTCAAATCATGTTTATATTGTTTCAATGGGATTTTGTGCAGCCAATTTCGCCACATCAGCATATTGCCTCCCGAGACAGAGTTGAATAGATTTCATTTCAGATTCAAAAATTAGCATAAAAATGGATGAGATTCTGGCCTTCTGCAATTATTTTACATATTAAAATCTCAGATTAAGAGTATAAGATTCATTAACTCATCTCAGGATAGAACAAATTAATTCAGCGAAATGCATAATCGCTTGTTTAAGGAAGTGTGTTTTTCTCTGGTTAAAATATGCAAAATTAAAAGAAAAGTGCAATAGTTGTGACCCATTAGCAATATTGGTATGATTTTCATTTTTAAATGTTTTTTTTTTTGCCGTTTATGTCAACATGGTATACGTTTAAAGAAGTTCAGCATTTGTGATATTTCAGCTAATTTTCCAGTTATATTGTACATAATCTAAAATCAGATGATGATAGATTTACCTTTAAAATTGACTGAAGGAACTGTGGTTGTGTGTGCTTAGTTAAAGCCACTCGGATTCTGCAGACACAGAATTCTGACATATTTATTTAACTCTTAATTCCATTTCAAAAGAGTTTTGAATCTAGATATTTTAGCATATTTAAATCCTTTCAGCGAAACCCAACATATTCTGAGTAGCTCTTGCGATTAGTTACAGTGTTGTGCTGAAGCATCAAAACAATAAATGACATAAAAGAAATCAAAAATGATCATGACCTGAAATATGATTATCTCTCAGTACCATCAGTTCCTGTATTTGTCTCATATATATTTAAATAAAACAGGTAGACTTTGACTTTACAGAACAACCTCACTAGTACAAAAATATACAGTGCAGCAAATCAGTCTCAGTAAATTTAGCATGATGAATTTAGTTCAGCCCAATAGATTTATTAAAACCTCTTCGTCCCTATACCACATGTACCCGCCCCTCCCGCGAGAGCGGCGCGGCGCGGATCGAATGCGTTTCCACAAACAGCAGACTAAAACAACATGTTGAGCCTGGCTTTAATATCGAGCTCCAGCTTCTCAGTGACGCAATGATAAATACTATATACATTATACTTCATGATATCATTTCTAAGGGGGGGACGAGAAAAAAGAGAGAGAACTGCACAGTTAATAAGGCATCTAAAGTCAAGCAGCTAAGGGCACCACTTGAGTGAAAAAACTGCAGTCACTGTCACCTGTCAATCAAAGACGAAGCTTAGGATCCATGCTACATTCCAGAGATGAGTTATTATCGCACATCAGCAGACAGCGGTGATAACGCACCACGCGGCCGCTAACTCCTCCTCATACTAAATAAAAGTACATCATTACAAACATTCTAGTTTTTCTCGTGTTTTTTTCGATTTTGTCTTCATTTTTTAAATCAACACTGTACATTTTATACACTATGGTACAATAGTATATGTCGTCACGCACTACGAGTGTAAACGTAAAGACGATGCGGACGTGGTGCACGAGAGCACACACACACGTTATGATGACGTAAATAATGTTTCAAAGTTGTTTTCGCTGCAGTGGAACGACGTGTCTGTGTGGCGAATGGACAGAAATAACATTTCACTTTTTATCAGGAAGTCAAACGGTTTCTTATTCAAATGCTTGCACTGTTTCAGCGACTGTTTGCATAAGGAACACAGCTATGAGTGAAGAGCCGTTATTTCTCAGCTAAACAGAATATAATTCTCTTAACTTATCTTGCCGTTCTGCGCTGGCCTCACACTTCTCCTTCGTCGTTGCGGGTGCCATCGTTGCTGGTGGAACGCAAACTTTTCTTTTCGTCTGAATATTGGATTCAGCGACGTGAATCCATCGGTGCTCAACCATTGCCTCAATTATGACAAAAATAAATATACTATAAACATCTTCTCTTATGGTACTGTGGCTTATAGTGGATGTAGAAGAACAGACCGATGTCCCAAACATGGATGTGATAAAAAGAAACAACCCTCATTTTCATGAATAGTCCGACCTTTGATATGCAAAAGATCACATATGAAATGCAAACGTTGAAACTGTAAAACACAAGCTGTGAATTCTCCCTAATGTATTATTGTTCCTTTTTTTGTTTAATAACCATACTTCATATCTGATTTGCCGTGGCCTTGTCAAGCAATTGCAGATCTGTCTCGGTGTGTCCCTTGGCTCGTAGGAAGCTCGGACGTGCATGGACGGAAGCCAGAGCGCTGATGAAAGGGTTGTATGCGGAAACATCCAGGGTGGGAACTGTACAGTGAAGCTGCTGATAGGGACTGGAGTGGGAGCAGTTGTTAACTCTCTCAGTCTGTACGCTCTCAGGCGGTGGAGAAGGCTTGTTATACTTGCACGTGTGCCCCTGTGCGTCCAAACTCTGGACGGCAGAGATAATCTTCTTTTGGTGCCCCACCAGAGTCACACCCATCTTGCTTAACTCACTGAGGAAGAAGGGACAAAAAAAGAGAAAACGTTTGAAGAAATCATGTAATAGTAAGTACAGTTTATTTGGTGTTTGGTTGTAGAAAAATTAATTAAAGAACCATATATTTAAAGAATATCTTCACTGAAGTGAAGCTATGGCAGGACATATTGATTGGCTCCTCCCCCTTTTCAAATAGCCAATAGCGTTTAGTTTACCTCACAGACTGCAAGTCGTACTTGACAGCACAATGGAAGCGAATCCGAGCGCTGATGATACGTAGTTCAATAGTAGAAGTGAGAATAAATTCTAGCCATTTCATTCCTAACCAATGTACAGTTCGAAACGGAATAAATCTCGAGGGTTTGGACAACTGAACACACTCTCTAACCCATTTTCTGGTATTTATAGCATAGGGGTGGGGCGCTTTAGATTCTAGAGAGTATTTGATTGGACAGAAGATGTGATGAAAGCTGAAGTCCACGGTGATGTTATACACATCCTTTATCCATTTTAGCGGAAGTGAGAGACTACGTTTTGAATGCTTATATCTCCTAAATGTGAATTTTGTCATTGTTTTGGAACACACCAGCTTATTCATAACCAATTCGAAAGACCGCTGTTCGCCAGCAGCATCTTCTTTGTTTTCAAGTAACGTTAGCAGGGAAATCACTATGGAAATCACGCGGAACCGTCACAACTCTGCCGTCATTGTTAAGCCCCCCCACCAACTCTATACACGATGTGATTGGCCTGACCAGAGTTTGGTTTTTCCAGCTCGAAAAGCCAACGGAGAGTTGCTAGACCACACTTTGCTGCAAAATATTTTTTGCTGCCGCTAGGGTGCGTCTAGATTTCTAGGCTAAATATGTTTGCCTTAAAGGATAATTCCGGTATTTAACACATTGAGTCTATTTTCTAGTGTGTTTTGGATGAGCTAGAGTGGTGGACTTAGAAATTTTGACAAGTCTCGACATTTTGACTATTTTAGGTTTGCCTCTGAGCGCTTCAGAGTGGCTGTCTACAGGCATACTCAAACATGTCCTTAAAACAACACTTAACATTAGTTTTCAAAACTGTGACACTCACCGAGTGGTTAGTGGTGTTCGTTGATGATTAAAACAAATATATCGGCACAATGTATGCTTTAAATCCGTGTTATTTACTATAGTGGAACTATATTTTTAGATACCTCACAACCGCGTATAAACTTCCGCTGGATATTTGAGTCTGAAGCGTTAGCACACTCCCGACCACTTGATGGCGACAACCACTTTGCCGCAGTTGCTCTGCTGCTCACGCTAGCCTTCTGTGAGACGGAGAACCGAGCGAAAAGACTTCAACCAAATGTAAACAGACACCTTTCGGTATCCAGGAGCGCAGTAATATCAACGAGCACTGAGGCTCCAACAGACATCACTGGAATTTTAAAAAATGGCAAATAAAACACGACAGAAACTGTATTTCACTACGCTACTTGTTTTGGATCATCAAAGAACACCACTAATCACTCGGTGAGTGTCACAGTTTTGAGAGCTAATGTTAAGTGTTGTTTTAAGGACATGTTTGAGTATGCCTGTAGACAACCACTCTGAAGCGCTCCGAGGCAAACCTAAAATAGGCAAAAACTCGAGACAGGACCCATTGTCAAAATTTCTAAGTCCACCACTCTAGTTCATCCAAAACAAACTAGAAAATAGACTCAAAGTGTTAAATACCAGAATTATCCTTTAAGGCAAACATATTTAGCCTAGAAATCTAGACGCACCCTAGCGGCAGCAAAAAATATTTTGCAGCAAAGTGTGGTCTAGCAACTCTCCGTTGGCTTTTCGAGCTGGAAAAACCAAACTCTGGTCAGGCCAATCACATCGTGTATAGAGTTGGTGGGCGGGCTTAACAATGACGGCAGAGTTGTGACGGTTCCGCGTGATTTCCATAGGTGATTTCCCTGCTAACGTTACTTGAAAACAAAGAAGATGCTGCTGGCGAACAGCGGTCTTTCGAATTGGCTTTGGCCGCGACCCTGGAGGACTTGGAGTTAAGAGAACGTAACTTAAGCCATTAAGTTAAAAAATGAAGATGTGTTCAGAGTTTTGATGACCAGATACGGCAAAAGTTTAATATATCAACTATCTCCGCTGGTGGAAAAACGCATGGGACTCACGCAGCCACAGCGTTCGTTGCTCTGGTTGGTTGTAGCGCTGTCCTATTGCGTGCCGAGGGATATTGAAAGACAGCCGTTTATCCGCCCCTCGGATTGAGGTATGCCAATTGTGAGTTCCCAGACCTAACATCTTGATGTAGGTCTGGCTTGCCAGGCTAAAACATATTCATACTAAAAGCTAAAAAAAACCTTTTGATTTCAGAGTGTACTTTAAGAGTACACTCTTAAAAGTAAAGGTTCTTTATTGGCATTGATTGTTCAATGAAGAACCTTTAACATCCATGGAACCTTTCCATTGCGTAAAAGGTTCTTTAGAATGGAAAAGGGTTCTTTAGATTATTTCAATGTTCCTCACATAAAAAATTGTTCTTTTAAGAACTGTTCACTGAAAGGTTTGAGGAAGCAAAAATTGTTCTTATATGGCATCACTGGAATAAACACCTTCTAGCAACTATTTTTCTCTGATGTCTCATTTCAAGTTTCTGAGTAATTGTTTTGCCCTTACTGAAAGGAGGAAAAAAAGTACAGTAATCAGAACCTATTTATGTGCTTCAATGTGGAGCACAATTTTATTACCGAAGAGATTGCTTTGTGGAAAGAACTACCCAACAGCACATTATAAAATACAAATCAATCGACTTTTTTGCATGACACATATTGCAGCTGAATTGACTTTTTATTATAAACGTTAATATTTTTGAAACCTTGATATTTTTCAGATTTCTTTGAATAGAAAGTTAAAAAGAGCAGCATAAATCCTTCAGTCTTTCCAAAAAAAAAAAAAAAAATATCTTATTCACCCCAAATAATTATAAATAATAAAATAAAATATTAAAAATAACATTTTTGGTCTGAACACAGATGTGAGTAGAGATACACAAACTTACCACAAGCTGATGTACAGTATGGAATCTAGAGAAACGTAGCCCGCGCCGGAGAAGTTGTCCTTGTACTGGCCCATACTGATGGCGTCTAGCCATTCATCCACAGTACTCACGCTGAACTCTGGGGTGGTGGGGTCTTCCCTGAAGAGGAAATTGGATTTGTATCAATTGTGGTGTGGTTTAATGGTAAAGAAATGAGTGCAGAGATGGAAAACTGTTCTTGCATAATAAATCGTCGTTGGAATTGTAGGTTATAGTGTTAAGGCTTCAGCTTCAGGCTTAAAGTTAACAAAAATCTAATCAAACTGTAATTTGTCTCGGAGTATAATGATAGCGATTTTTCAGGACCAAAAAAGCAAGTTGATCCAAGAACTTCCTTGCACTTCCTTGTGAGTCGATATCTTAAGTAATTTCATGAAAAGAGGATAAAGAGTTAAAGAGCTGCAGTTGAGGTTAAAACCCATTGTGTTCCCTTTCCGTTCTTCGTGACAGACGGGTTAGGCTCACAATGTTGAGTGACAGCAGAGTTTGAGTGAAAAACGGGGGTCAATTCAATCTCAGACCTGGGATGTATTTAACGCCCTCGTTCTTCTTTGTCCTCTTCGGACACAGAGGGATAAAATGACTGGCAGGTTGGGCTGTAATCAGAGAGACTGTGATGGGCTTGAAGAAGCGTATATCTCAAGAAGGGCTCCGACTCACCAGCTTTACGGCTGTAATGTGAACTCTGCGTCTCCGTCTCCAGCGCTCCTGATAAACCGCAGGTGGAGGGGGGAGTCTGCGCTCTGTCTCATGTCAGGTTTTACAATAGGGGTTCAGGCTATCTATACGACAATGACTTTTTACAAAGCTGGGAGATGAATGTCTGCTGGAAAAGGATCAGTGACACTAGGTTTGGTTATATTAGACGATATGGAGTTTATCAGCTTGTTGTCTCACATTAAACCAAAGATTTGAGAGGTTATGGGGCAGACAAAGAAAAGCTGGATTGGATTTTCTCTGGATTTATTTGAGCTCTTAGGGATTTGTTTTTGTGGCTTTTCAATGTTCACTTTAAAATAGACAATCCTTTGGGTTTAAATCAAATCAAATCAAATCAAATCAAATTTATTTATATAGCACAATTCATCCATCAAAGTAGTTCAATGCGCTTTACAAAAAAAAGTAAAAACATCATAATAACATAAATACAAATAAGCACAAAAAAGATCATAAGAATAAAAATATAAAAACTGCACAGTATGGCTAATTTTAAAAGCTCAGTCATAGGCTTGTGAGAAAAGAAATGTTTTCAACTTGGATTTAAAAATCGATACGTTCGGGGCACATCTAAGATCTTCTGGTAGTTTATTCCAGTCGTGTACAGCAGAGATGCTAAACGCAGCTTCTCCATGTTTTGTTCTAACTCTGTGCTCCACTAGCTGACCTGAGTTCATTGATCTAAGAGTCCTGTTAGGTTTATATTTTTCAAACATATCAGAAATGTACTTAGGACCTAAGGAATTCAGTGCTTTATAGACTAAAAGCATCACTTTAAAAACTATTCTATAACTAATTGGGAGCCAATGCAAAGTTTTAAGAACTGGAGTGATGTGCTCTATTCTCTTAGTCCCGGTTAATAATCTAGCAGCAGCGTTCTGAACAAGCTGCAGCTGCTTTACAGCTGCTTTAAACTGGTGTTGTTCTTTTTGTTTCATGTTTCCACCACTTTATCATACTTAAACAATGCTAATAAATGGTAAACAACGGTTCTTTATAACCCTGAATTAACATAATCTTGGGTTATCTGGATTATACTTTTTTTGTACACATTTTACATTAATAAAACTCTTGGGGTAGTTTTCTCATTTTCATATTTAGCGATGAACATGTAACGATGATTTAGCGATGAACTTTTTAAGTGTCTACCTCAGACACTAATGTTACATTAATTTGAATATATTTTCTAAAGAAAATATAAATATATATGCTCTGATTTTATTTATAGAAATCATTTGCAACATTAGAAATGTCTTTACTGTTTCTTTTTATACGTTTAATGCATTATTATATCAAAATATTATTTAATGGCAGTGTATATTATCTTATCTTCAATTTATATTGTTTAAAGGATATTCAGATATTTTTACAAGAAAACAATATTTTACATGATTTATTGCACTATAAACATTACATAACCAAGGGTTAAAAAAAGTGGCCTTAAAGGCAGGGTAGGCAGTTTGTGAAGGGAGGGGGTGGGAGTTTCTCTGTTGGACACTTTCAAAATACAGCAGTTTTCTGCTATTTTCTCAAACCTACCTACCCTGCCTTTAATGCAGGGTTAAGCATAGTGTGAAAAGCTGAAGCACAGGTTCATATCAGTTTCTCACCAGACTGAGCTGTTGGCAAGCTCTTTCAGACTGTTGGGGTTGCGGATGAGTTTGTCAAGAGTGTTGACAATCTGCCCAAATTTGGGTCGTTCGCTTCTAGTCTTCTCCCAGCAGTCCAACATCAGCTGGTGGAGGACCACGGGACAGTCCATCGGAGCGGGCAGCCTGTAACCTTCATCTATAGCTTTAATCACCTGAAACAGAGGCACATACATCAAAATACAATACAACGAACAAAGAACAAACCGTGAAACTGCACTCATTCTAGAGTGCAGTTTCACGCTCAAAAAGTATTCTCGTAGCTCGATAAACTTAAGATATAGCCACTGTAGTCACTTGGACTATTTTAACGATTTCTTTAATAACTTTTCGGGGCTGTCAAGTTTAAATCCCTTAGAAGCCTATGGAGGAGTGACCCAGCACTCAGATTTAATCAAAAATATCTTAATTTGTGTTCCGAAGATGAACGGAAGTCTTACTGGGTTGGAACGACATGAGGGTTAGTAATTACTGACAGAATTTTCATTTTTGGGTGAACTAACGCTTTGCTACAAAACCCATACTAAATTAA
Organism: Chrosomus eos; assembly: GCA_036326025.1. Classification (NCBI taxonomy): domain Eukaryota; kingdom Metazoa; phylum Chordata; class Actinopteri; order Cypriniformes; family Leuciscidae; genus Chrosomus; species Chrosomus eos. The sequence goes on from CM070823.1 coordinate 12,521,832, forward strand.
TGTAGGATCTTTTTCAAATGTAATAAGCTTTCTGAATATTTCTGTCCTTTTCTTCTTTTGATAACACTGTTAATGGCTAATACCAAGCACCTGGTATGCTATCATTGTACTTTAGTGGAAAAATTAAGTTTAGTAGTAGTTACCATTGTATATTAATGTAAGGAACATCACATTTACATTTATATATTACTTTATCTAAATTAACTTTTGTCTATTCCATGGCGTAAAACATTGGAACCTTTAATTGAGTCATGTAACATTCATTGGTACAAGACATCTCCTATATGACTATAACTCAATGCTATGGTTAAAACAGCATCTTGTTCTCTGCCACTTCATGTTCTTAAATCAAATTAGCTATTTTCTTTTAGACATGAAACATTCCCCTGTGTTTCAGAATGAGCACAGAAGATCTAAATCATTATCAGCGGTGCCCTGAAGGTCTTCAAGATTTCTCTGACATTTCCTCTGATGGTAATAAAGGGAGAAGTCAGAAACTGTTAGCATAATATAACAGTGAGGGATGAAGTGTGTTTCACTGGCTTGTATTAAATGCAGGAGCAGCTGGACAGCTCTCGTTTATGAGGCTCCTAAAAACCATTGTCATTCGAGCGGTTTCTATACAGACATCACCGCAGGAAGATTTTACTTGCAAGGACACACTGCTCGCAGACTCTGCCCTCCCCCCTCTCTCAAGAGGCTTCAATGGAAATGATATTAGTGGAGATATTAGATATTAGTGGAGCAGATTTCAATTTAAACAATACACGAGAGAACATGAGTGTTTCCAGTTTCTCAAGGACACTTACGTCTTGATTAGACATCTCCCAATAAGGCCGCTCTCCATATGAGATCACCTCCCACATGACGATGCCATAACTCCAAACGTCACTTGCTGAGGTGAACTTCCTGTACGCTATAGCCTCAGGAGCCGTCCATCGAATGGGAATTTTTCCACCCTAAAAAGGAAATAAAAAGATGGTGTTTCTTTTAAATCAGGTACTTTCATGTCCCAGGGGATTTCTGTCATTTTCAAAACTTAGGATTGTCCCTCATTTGTGGCATAATTTCTACCACACCAAACAAGTTTTCTAAAAAAATAAAGAGCTTGGGACTAAATATGAAACGTCATAATAATACAAAATAAAATAAAATAAAATAAATAATGTTTTTTATTGTGCGTAATTATGCACAAAATGTGAAAATACACTATTGTTCATAAGTTTGGGGTCAGTAAGATATTTTTTTTATTATGAAATTAATACTTTTATTCAACAAGGACATATTAAATTTATGAAAAGGGACAGTAAAGACATTTATAATTATACAAAATATTTCTATTTGAAATAAATGCTGTTCTTTTGAACTTTCTATCAACGAATTTGTGTCAGTTTACACAAAAATAATAAACATCACAAATGTTTTAATCACTGATACAAAAAAAGAGCACCAAATTGAGCACCAAGTCAGCATATTATAATGATTTCTGCAGGATCATGTGACACTGAAAACTGGAGTAATGGCTGCTCTTTTAAAATAGAAAACAGTTATTTTAAATTGTAATAATTCACAATATTATTGTTTTTGGTGATCAGCCTTGGTGAGCATAAGATACCTATTTTAAAAACATTTAAAAAAACGGTAGCGTATGGCATAATTGTCACTATTTAAGACACATAAAATGCTAGCTATAAAATTAGCATTACTGTAGCAAGACTATTTTATTCCAAAAATGTTAATTTCCATCATCGTCATTTCAACACAAAATACAAGCTGAGATGTAGCTGAAATAACATTGTGGTGTAATTTCCATGAAAAAAATGACAGAAATCTGCACGGTTGGACGTTGTTAGTACACTACTAAAATTAATGAGTGTGTGAAAAATGTGTTTTAAGAAATTTCATTCTGAAAGTTAAAGGAAGACCCATAAACAAACAGCAGAATAGTTACAATATTTGCCTTTCCATTCCAGAACTATGGCGGGGTCTGTATTTCCCTAAATGCCTTTTTAAATAGCTGCAGTAGTTTATAGTTAATCTCTACAGTCAAAGTCAAACAGAAGACAAACTGGCTGCACTCTATATAGACATACGTGACGAGAGTGCCAAAGAACGGCAGCAGGGCCCATGGGGTAAAATCATTTAAAGAGAATTTCAAAAAGCGATCTTTACAATTTTTTTTAATTATATAAAGTCACAGCAACATAAACGGCTGCCTCGCGTGGCCTGAAGGGTTTTGTCTCTTCATGATTTCAGAGCTTGAAGCAACGGGGCACGGGGTGCTGAATGTCAGAGACACTTATATTTTAAGAGTTCCTCCCTGTTGAAACACATTTTGTCTCAGGCGCGCACACACAAGAGCATCAAAAGGCAATCTGCAGGGGTCCGTTCAGGGTTGTACTAGCACCTCCCTCCCTTGTTTGCATGTGACAACAGATTCTCCTGCTGAGTCTATGCTTTGTCCACCCGAGTAGACACTGAAGGCTACACACACACAGCCTCGCATCCCTCTCTTGCCCTTGGCCTTCATACGCATCCACAGGGGTGCTCACCAATTACCGAGCTGAGAAGGACAGAGAGCGAGTGTAGGCTGTCCTGTCAGAAACGGATGTAATTAATACATGCTGTGTGGACAGAGAAACTGACCCCTGAGAAAGCCAACTCACTTCTCAAACATCCCTCTTCTTTCTCTCTCTCTCCGTCTCATCTTAGTTCATTCACACAATCAAACACTTTTAAAGAACATACGAGACATCTCTTTCTCTATTCAGATCAGACATTTCAATCAATATTTCTTAACTAAGGTCTTACGGGATTTGTCAGATTTAGCGTATTCGCAAAACATGAGACGGCAATGAAAGCTCTGAAAAAACACTAAATAAATAGCAACCAAAGCAGAATTTATACAGCATACAAGATGTTACAAAACAATAAACAACATACATTTTTAATTCATTTAGTTCTTCCTTCATTCCCTGTTTTTGTAACATTGACGATGACTCTAAAATAACCTTGACAGGGAAAGGTGTTTTACCCGTGTGGTGTACGCAGCTTCAGGGTCGTCCTCTAGCACTCTGGACAGGCCGAAGTCGGACACTTTGCACACCAGGTTACTGTTCACCAGGATGTTTCGTGCCGCCAGGTCACGGTGGACGTAGCTCATGTCAGACAGATACTTCATTCCTGAAGCGATACCACGCATCATCCCCACCAGCTGAATTACTGTAAACTGCCCATCATGTTTCTGCGAGAGAAAGTGATGGCACATGTTAGTTTTTATATATTTTACAGGTAGTGTACACTGTGAAAACAAAGGTTTAAATAGTAACTATAAACTGTTCTCCAGTGGCAGCAGGATGCAAAACGTATTGTGGTTTGAACTGGAACCTGTATTTACATGCAGAGGCAACTATATGTAGGTTAAATGCTTTACAATTTGTTGAAATCAGGTATCATGTACTAACAATTTTTTTTACTTTTATTATTTTACAAATCTTTATTATTATATATTATTTATATATCATATTAATATTGTGTGTAAATATACAGGGGTTGGACAATGAAACTGAAACACCTGGTTTTAGACCACAATAATTTATTAGTATGGTGTAGGGCCTCCTTTTGCGGCCAATACAGCGTCAATTCGTCTTGGGAATGACATATACAAGTCCTGCACAGTGGTCAGAGGGATTTTAAGCCATTCTTCTTGCAGGATAGTGGCCAAGTCACGAAGTGATGCTGGTGGAGGAAAATGTTTCCTGACTCGCTCCTCCAAAACACCCCAAAGTGGCTCAATAATATTTAGATCTGGTGACTGTGCAGACCATGGGAGATGTTCAACTTCACTTTCATGTTCATCAAACCAATCTTTCGCCAGTCTTGCTGTGTGTATTGGTGCATTGTCATCCTGATACACGGCACAAAACTGTGCTCTTACCCTGCTAATTGGACCTTCACAGTCTGCTCTTATTGGTTCAATGTGCAATTAATGAAGATTGGCCACCAGGCTGGTCCAATTTAGCCATGAAACCTCCCACACTAAAATGAGAGGTGTTTCAGTTTCATTGTCCAACCCCTGTATATTTCCCCACAATGGAATAATATACAAAAAATGAATTAAAATAATAATACCAATAATTACTATTAAATATTATTCAAATGAATATTAATTTGCTCATAACTGTCTGAAGATTTTCTTTCTGTTAAAATTTCTACATTACATTATTCAGACTTCATGCATTTTCAAACAGTCCATTTTCACAGTTCCATTGGTTTTGCCCCAAGTTCTGATTCATTATGCAAAAGACTCTGACCTCTGGTTTTACAGCTCTTTCGGCCATAATTTCTATAATGTTGACAGGCCTTTATTAATGTAAAACCATCTGGATTTGGTGCCTCTGTTAGCTAAACAAAAGCTCAGACATCCATTTTGCCTCAAAAACAATCTTCGCAATAAGCAATTAGCTGAATGTCTTAATCTCCATATCTGGGCAGAACACTAATCTTGTTAAAACTCCACTTTTGTACCTCCGAGCCAAATCAATCAGAAACATGCGCTCATATAGTATTTCATGCATCATAATGTGGGTAAGTTAATTACGCTGTGTTTTGTGAAATGTGGCTGCTGATTGATCGTCCGGCCTGATCAACTGGTTGTTATCAATCTACTGTCAGAAGCCACACTACTTACAGGAAGAGCAGAGAGACGCAGACATAGAGACAGAGAGAAATCATTTGTTTTTCTACTAGTAAGTGATGCTTAACTGATCTGTCTTCTAATTAAACACATGTAGCTGGGTGGCCGAACTATGAGCTATTAGCCATAAAACGGAACCCATAATTATATTAGCTTTTTATGTGGGCTAAGGGGGTATTTATGGGATTCATTATGTACGCTGCAGAAAGATCGAAAGTCTCAGACAGGCCCGTTTTTAGGGGTGGGGGGTGTTAGATTTCATTTTCATTTTCTCAAAGTGTAGGCAATTAAAAAGAGTCCTGACTTAAAGGAAAACGTATCTGTGCTGTGCGTAATAAAACTTTGTGGCCTGATCCGCTGGGTGACAAAGGCGGTAATAAATTAGTGAGGATTGCAGAGGAGACATTATGGCAGCTTGGTGGAGCGAGCGTAACCTTATTATAAATCTACCGAGTTCATTTACTCACTTCCTGTCTCTGTACGAGACACATTCGCAACACGTTCACTCAAATACACGCTCAAGTGTTATTATCGTTTACTAAAACAAAGACGGGCAACGCTTTATTTCGATAGTCCACTTTAGACATTCTACTGACTTTATACATTAAGTAACTTTACAACTACATGTCAACTTATTCTACTAACCCGAACCCTAACCTAACATGACAGTTAGTTGACATGTACAGTAGTTGCAAATTAATGAGAGTTAGTTGTCATGTAGTTGTAAAGTTACTTATAGTTAGTAGAATGTCTAAAGTAAACCATCGAAATAAAGTGTAACTCAAAGGCAAAAACTATATTAGTGAGCAGAATTTTTTTCTATATTAATAATAATAAAAATATTTAATGCAAATAATAAATAAAAACTCTTAATAAAAAATAAACTGAAATAAAACTGCAAAAATAAATGACATTATAGTGCGTGATGCAGTTTTATTCAACCATTACTCTGAAAAATGCAGAGTATTTGCAAAACCAAAAAAATGCAGATTTTGCACCATGCAAAATCTATTTTAGATGGGAATATTCTGCTGACAGAAAATATTGAACTAAAAATAAGTATATAAAAACGCAACAGAATTTTCCATGAAATGAGAACTAAACTGAAACAAACTATAATAACCTTGGAACGTTTGCTATACAACAGACAGGATGCGAGAGCCCTAATGGACAGTACGCAACTGAATCTGTGCTGCCTCGACCAGGCATCCATTCAATGCTTAATTTCCCTCCAGTAATAGACTTTCAGGGAGGTATCCGTGGCTTATACCCTTGAGCGATGCTCGTTTATTGGCTGTAGGTAATTAAATGTAAGGCAGCATCTTAAATGGCATGTGAATATCGGTGTGGACTTGTGCCATGGGCGTTTTGCCTTCCTTACCTTCAGGAAAGTATCCAACGATCCATTCTCCATGTACTCTGTTATAATCATCACGGGCTTGCCTGTAGACATAAAAAAAAAAGAAGACAAAAATACAAGATTTACCATCAGCCTAGATGGAAGGAAAAAAACATAAAATGTCGTAACAGATTGATGATTCTGCACAAATCCACACAAAAATAAATCATGGTAACGGTGTCATTAATCCTTTATAGCTGAGATGCCGAAACACAGGAATGAAGGAGAGAAGAGAGGAGGCGAAACCTTAGCCACACTCTCAGCCTCTGTCCCGGCCAGGCAACCCCATTATTCAGCATGACAGACCTTCATCAGAGCCTTCCACCATCAAAGACAGCAGTTAATTAACCCCGGATAATCCACTGAGAACCAATTAGAGAGCTTTGTTGCCATGATGGGCGGGCAGGACAGTCAATGAGAGCCGATGGGAGGGCACAGCACCTGTTGTGGTGGGCATGAGCAGTGATGGATGGTAGGTAGCAAGAGTAGGATCTCCTGTAATCTCGACAGTTTTACGCTTAACAGTACAAAGTTTGTTTTACAAATGACTGAGGCAAAGCTCCAGACCCCAAACTAAGAAAACAACATTAGTCAGTCAACTGAACACAACCGCAAGTATTAATCTATTATTGACCCGAGAAACAACCTCCCAAATGTGACATTGTAATCATAACATACTGTACATGTGTAAGTTCATTCATTTCCACAACTGTTCCAAAACCTAATGAGCTGCTTACAGCATTTTAAGGCATTATAAATGTACTTCCAACACAAAGGATCCAAAAGAAAATGCTGTTTATTCCAAAGTAGCTCATGTTAGCCAAATGCTAAAACAGCATCCAACTGGCCAACTTGTCTAAAAAGTCGATGTGGGCATTGATTGTATTAGTTCCATCACTATTTCAATCAATTTTTGTTTCTATTCTATTTATTGTTGGTGCTTCTCATTAGAGATCCACATTTTAGCTTAGCTGTGAAACATGTTAGCTTAGCTTTGCTACTATCAAACTGTATAGTGCTATGTTCTGTAAATAAAGACACCTACCTATTGTACCTTGTACCTTTTTCAAATACTTTTTGTTTCAAATAAAAGTTTGTAATGTTGTCATTCACCTCATTGCTAGTTGGTTTGGTTTATTGATTATATCCTTTAACAAAGACATTTGAGTGAAAAAGTGGGTGGGACAAGAATATTTACAAATAGACATATACAAATAGCATATTCAGATGACAAACACATCTTCTGTTCAATTCCAATAAGCGGTTTTGAACACAAGACGACATCCTACATGAATGATCACTTACAAGGTAGACAACAATGAGTCAAACAGAGTCTTACAAACACACTCACATTTATAGGCATAAGTTATACTTCTGCTGCTACCAATCTACTGCAGGGCATCATCTGCAACCTGATATTTGAAATAAAGCGACAGAGTGAAATAAACAGGAAAATTTTCCAGCGCCTTGTCGAATCCCGGTTAACAAGCTCTGTCATATCCCTCTCAATCCTCTGACCTAAATATATCACTCACAGGTCACAGAGAGTTCAACAATTTAGCGACCCTTGTTTCATTTCAGAAACGTCCATGTACAGATTTGACGGAACGAATCAAAACGTGACCGCTGGGGTAATATGACCGTGTCAAATGTGCCTGTTTATTAGTCGGTGCGTATGATTCTGGTGGTGTACACCATGGTTGTCTTTGTAAAAGGGGCATATCAAGGCTCTGTATGAACCTACGCCAAGCATAAGTAGGTCTCCACAGAGGAGGCTTATACATATACAGACACTGAATGCTAAGTGGGCATCCAGAGCTTCAGATAGCAGGAAATAGGTTATCATGTTAGCACCCAGATGAGATACATGTGTTAATGAACATTCACTTAAGCAAATAAAATGCATTATTGCATTAAATTTCATACATTACACAATATTAAAATCAGTTTACCAACATTTTCAGAAACAGGCCTAAATGACTTTTATTGGTCGATAAAGTATTTTTTTTTGCTTCATAACATAATTTATGCTTTCAGTCATTTTCACAGTCAAGCTTTTGCTTTTTTCTAATGTAAGGACCTGCGTGTTTTGATGGTTTTAAACACAATTGTAAGATTTTTTTTACAGTCTAATATATATATATATATATATATATATATATATATACACGTTAAAGTGTGAAATAAGTTCCTCAGAGATAATTTGTGAGATTCGGCCCGAGGGCCCCGAGCCTCAGCAACATTATACCTTAATAAAGGGCACGACCTTTGTCTGGTACTGGGGGGAATTGTGACTTTAAACTTTACTGTTGATCTCGGCCCACTTAGTCCCAGGTAATGGTTCAGGGCGAAGTCGCTAGCTAAAAGCACGGTGTTTTAAAATGGGTCCCCACTATGTATAGCTACACAATACGAAGTGAACGTTCTCAAAAGGGAACGTACTCAGTTACTAACGTAAGGTCGGTTCCCTGAGAGTAGGGAACGAGTATTGCGTAGCCTGGCGTGCTATTACGCTTGGCTCAGGTGCTGTCGCTTCAGTCGATTTATCGTGATTCTATGGCGAAATGGTCTGCTTCTATAGGCATAAGCCACGCCCATCCTGGTGGGTTCTGATGTGCAGCGACCCGATTGGTTCGCGAGTCTAAGGGCCTAGCTATAGGTTTGTGCAGTTGCTGCAGCACAGCTAATGAGCGAGCTAGACGCTCTGCTCTGTGCTCGCTGTGCAACTGCACTGCGTTTTAAAATAATGGCTTCGATATTCTTTAGAAAAGGAGTTTACCTTACTCTCAGGGACCCGAGGTTAAGTTAGTAACCGAGTAAGTTTTTCCCCTGTGGTGAAAATCAAGCTTTTAATGTTGTTTATACGTGTATGTGCTGTTTTTAATATGCTTTAAAACAAACCATGTGCAAATTCACAGGTCAACACCATTGCTAAGTATATTCTCCTTAAAATTGCAGTGAACCAAAGACAGTCTCAAAAAAATGCAGTTTGAAATCGTACAAATTACCTTGTAACCAATCATATCAACGTGTGATCGCCAACCAGTTGATCTTTGAACTGGAGTGAGCGAGTGGAGGCGGGGCTAATTTGCATATTCATAGAACCACGTATACTAAATGAGGCAAGGTTTAAGAGTTACATTCAAGCTATTTTAAGGAATGACAAATTGTTTCAAGGAAAAACTTTTAAATGTAATTTTGGTGATAAAATGGGCATTTTAAGGGATACAAAGTTTTTATTCCAGCTTAATCTCAATTATCGAAAATTATTATTTTAGATTTAGTTCAAGTTAACAATAACAACACTGCCCTACAAAGGCTAAGTGCAGTAACTACGCAAACAAAGAAACTGAGAAAAAGGCCTTTAAAGTTTTTTTATACCAGCCAGTCAAACATGTTATGGGTAGATTAGTGGTAATGCATCTCCGAAACGGGACATAATTTAACCCAGATATTTTTTCACAAGACAGAACACATGTCATAAAGCCCATTACAAGTCTTAACTCATTTATGACCAAATATGTAGTTACTGCGCTTTGCCTTTGTAGGGCAGAACATCGACGCAAAAAGTCTGTAGTAAATAAATCAGCAGGTAAAAAAAAACCCTATCAAATGGCATTTTTCGCTCTAAAAAAAGTCCAGTTACTACTCTAAAAAAGAACAGAAAAAAATGAGTGTACACAGAATGTGTATCAGTGTTTAAGTGCTCAGTTGCGGGCTGTTGTTCCTGCCTCTCTCAAGGACGTGTAAACACCAGCCGTGTCAGTGCTGATAAATGACTTATATCTCCACTCTGGAATACTGAGATATGTGCTCTAGTCATATACAGTATACAGTATATGCCTCTATGAGTTTGTGAAAAACAGGTTTGATCACCCCCCTCTGAGCATCACCACGGCAACTGGCTGGTTATACATCACCTAAAATTAAATCACTATCTCACTGAGATAAATGCCTTCCTCGACACCCCCAAACCTAACCTCCCATGTCTCATCTGAAAAAGGGGGAAAAAAAATTGCAATTGCTTTTACTTTTCAGAGGCAGACTAATGTAGCTGTCAGCCGCAGAAAGAGAAAGAGAGGGAACGGACCGCGGCGCACTGTGTTCTGGGAATGGCACGGCGACGGGTGGCAATCTGATGTCACTGTGTGTGTGTGTGTGTGTGACCGCTTTATCAGAAAGACAGTTGAAGCGGCAACTGGCATTGATCCTGAAAGAGCGGGTGGCCGAGGCAGTGGATCCGATCAGAGAAGCTTACGGAGCCTCCCGGGGCCCTGACCTCAGCGTAACAGCCTACAGCCGAGCCCAGAGACAGAAAACACGAGATGAACGTGCAGTTAAACATTGCGAGGGCAGATGTGAGGATTTAACAGGATCACGTACGTGCCTTTAACAAATATCAAATCTCTAATGCGGGTGTCCTCCAGATCGGAATTGGTTTCAAAGGCTGGAATTTACCAAGGAAATTCATTTCATACTCAACGCTTGACTAAACTCTGGCAAATCTTTTTGAAAGGTCATCTAGTGTTGATTTTGTACGTGGGTTTAAGTGCTAAAACAACCGTCAGCCGTGATTACAGCAGGCGTTTAACTAATAAAACACTCCTTGTTATGAGCTCTTTGGAAAACAGCTCTGAAAGATCCGCTCTTGACATTAATCTCTGGCAACCTTGAGGGGATTTTTTTTTAATTTCCCCTCTAATTCATGCGTTATCAAGAGATCATCTGGACATCTGATGTGGCATATTTTCCTGATGAGTTACAAAAAGGTTATGGCACAAGCACACGCAAGCATCTCCATCCGGTGCAGAATGTGTGCTCGCTATCTCAAAAGCGCACAAATGAGCTCATTGAGAGCTTCCTGCATTAGCATCACATGTCTTATGAACAGAGGGCAGGCGTATCTCTGTGATTTCACCCTCAAGACCTGTTCTTCTCTTTCTGCTTTGTTTCCACAAAGAGAAGAATATGTTTAACCCTTCGTGAACCCCGCATGGCTGGAATAGCAGCCATCTACAATGCAGCCAGTGTGTGCGGGAGTAAGAGTTTCAACACAGGGTTATAGATTTACATACTGTGAAGAACATTAAAACAGTACTTTTAAACTGTAATAACATCAAATTAACCATAAGAGCATAAGCATAAGTGGCTTCTTTCAAAAACGTAAAAAAAAACATCAAACATTTTTGAACAGTAGCTCAAATTTGTTTGTTTTTTTTACTTTGATAGAATGATTTTCCCAACTGCTGATCCCTCGCTACCTTCAAGAAACATCCAAAGACACAAAAAAATTATAAATCGCTTATGTTGACGTCTTGGATAAAAGTTTCTGAATAAATGTGACTACCGGTATTAATGGCCCGAAATAAAGACTAAGCTGTCATTGTCTCTGATGAAAATAACAGATTGCATCCAGGTCTACATGTGTTGTGATATCTAGGACAGATATTTTAAAAACATATCCACTTAGATAAAGCTGTCACAGCACGCAGCTGTCAAAGGCATTTTGCACAGAATCTCTTGAACTCTATACGTACTTACCGAGGAAAATTGCCATATGAATCTATTCCCAGGGGAGTCCCTCTGACCTACATGTTTGTATCGCAGGTTCCGTAAAAAAAAAAAAAAAAATACCTGCAACAATCTCAAGTAATCAATATCACATAACACCTCATCTGTGTAATGCAATGCCCCTGTGATTTAGCTCTAACAGGACTGTAGGATAATCATTAAAGGAAACAGACCTTTGTAGCAGGTGATTTGACATCTAGAGTGTTTGTGTGTGTGTGTAGGCGATAAAAAATGGCTTTGTGACATCAGATACGAGGTTGATTGGGTAATTGTGTATGGGGAGGGAGGCACACCAGCTTGAACGCTTGTGTATAAACACATGTTTGTGTGTAGAGCGGCACACAAGAGGTTTCACATGTGGCCGCAGTCGTCCCATCAGGACCCCAGCAGTGACACCCCTTAACAAGCTCAAATCAGGCAAGCAGATTGGGCTATTCTCAATGCTGGCTCACCTACAGAGCGAGAACCCCTATTGCAAATAAAGTATTGATTTTACACCCCCATTAAAGCGGCTTTATTTCTTTCGCCAGCGGTTACTGTGGGAACAGCAGAACTCATATCTCCATATATTCCTGGCTTTGATCTACAAGGTACTAACTTATAGGATTAAAGAGATATTGACCAGGTTGATACCCCGACGGCCCACTTTGTGTCCTCCCGCTACAATTATGAACAAAAGAACAAAAGACGCTGTTCTTCAACTTTACAATCTTATTGATTTTCCAAATGGTGTTTTAACTAAATGACACATGATGTACTTAGCACTGAGTTGCTTTACAAGTCCTTTCCGAGAACAGCACAAGAGACCCAGAGGTACATCGAAGCCCTTAATCTACCACAAGCGTTAACGCAATTTAACACAAGAGACTACGCAAGACTTTAAACTCTCATTGTCCCCTAAACAAAAGAGCGGCGGTTTTAATGAATGCTTTCTCGAAATAGCAGCCACTTCGTTAGGAGGAAAATCCTTTGCGGTGGAAAGAGCGCGATGAGAGGAGATGATAGCCTCCTCCAAATTGAATGCTTTTAGATTAGGCGATTGTTGGCACATAAAGGAGGAAATGAGAGATACGGAAAGATCATAACTTTTCTGACAAATGACGAGATGGCAATTAAAAGGGCTATTTCCAAAGATTTCTTTTAGTCGCACCATACCCACCATCTACATAACAATGGAAGCAATCACAGTGAGAGGGAGGGATTGGAACATTATTCTGATAAAGCACTGTTGATTGGACCTCTGTTTTGGATTTGTTGATCAGGGAGCCCACAAGCAGAAACACACACACACCACACACACACACACACACACACACACACACACACACACACACACACACACACACACACACACACACACACACACACACACACACACACACACACACACACACACACACACACACACACACACACACACACACACACACACTACTATAAAAACTACATTTACAAAAGCCTCTTAGTGTATATTACTAAAATGAGCCCTGAAAGATAAGGGAGGCCAGAATCACTTTGGAAAATGGTCTCAGTTTCAGGCCTGACAAATAATATTATATGTAACATTTCTAACATTGTTCTACATTATAAAACTACTAAACCATAATAATGAGCCTTTAAAATATAAATTAAGCGCTCAAGCATACGCATAAAGCTTGCTGTAGAGCACCGGCAAAAGTAATGATTATGAATGTGTTGGGAAAAAAAAGAGGAGACATTTGTTAATTTATTAATACACTAGTTTTTTCTTGGTCAGTGTTGGCTGCAAAGATGAAGTTGACGACGCCAATTCATCATCTACCCAGTATAATAGATGCCTATAGAGAGAAATGCAGGTCTAGTTAAACTTACCGCAGTAAGTGTGGTACTAATTCAGCTTCCGTACTCTGCACAAACACTTGGATATGTGCCTATTAATAGCACACAATTATCGAGGTTAACATTGACATTAAAGCGAGCGGCCATGTAAACTGGCTAATGTAGGCTACTACTTACGATATGATAATCATTATGAATGATAAGCAATGTTTGAGGTCGATGAATTATAGGCGAACATTAGAATGTCTTGCCTTACATAATTACCACATGGACCAACCGTATAAACGATCTGTCCATCATGGACTGTGTGACTTCGCAATTCATCCTTCGCAGCGAGTTTGACAGACGATCTGACAAATCATAACCGGCCATCCGCCGAATCTGCTATTTTGTCTGACAAAGCAGTCAGGAGAGTTAGTAGATTAACGTTGGTGGATTTGAACTTGAAATGGTGTGTACTGGCGTCTTTCCACAATTGAAACAACATTCCTTCTGATGTTCATTCATGTTTATTTGATGCTATAAATGAACTTGAAGGAAGAGAAGATCGGTTCACGAGCAGCTTTAACTGAGGTGCTACAGCGATCTGTCACGACACATTGAAGAGTCACAAAACGGTATAATTACTTGAAAAAATGACCTAATTTGAAAGTTCAGACTTTGTTTCATATCAAACATAACCTGCTCTGTCCTGTCTGTCGACGCGTTGTCAGTGTCCTCTTTGCTCCGCGATGTATTTTTCATTGCGTGAGAACATGATGTGTGGCATGAGAGCGGAATGGCTTGTCGCACATAGCAACAGTAACTAAAGGGGGCGGGTCATTGCAAGCGGTTTCTTTTCACAACTGACTAATTAACATTTGGTCGACTAAGCCTCTTCTTGTCGACTAATGTTTAGTCAACTATTTGGCGGAAGCCTTGTTTATTAACAAAAAACAGTTAAAACTTGATTGAAAAAATTGAGTTCAAGAGTTCCCAGAAGTTCCTGCACAACATTTTACATTACATTTTTGTAGTAAAATACATGTTATTGTATTAAAGACTGCTGTTTGTCAGGGTTTACATTTTTAAAAATATTTTTTCCATTACTTTTGTAGTCCTTTGAGATTGCTGGATTTTTAAGCATAATTCTACAATGATTTTTTTAGAGACTGCAGTCTTAGATTGAATGCATTGCTTTTACTAACACTGCTACTATATTCATCCAAAGAGTCTGCGTGCCAATGAAATATTTTATGAAATATTTTAGAGCCGAGCAAAAATAAAAGGACATATATCCACAATAAAAATGATTTTAATATCTTTTCATTCATGGAAATGAATAAAAATAATGACTCATTTATGAATCAGACACCATTAGCGAAGGAGCTAATCAATGAACATGCAGTGATATTATTGAGGCATTACCCTGCATATATTTTAGGCTTTTAAAGGTCGTCCAAAATGGAAGAATTGTAATGCTGAGAGCTGTTAGAAATGGATGTTTTGAATAACTGTTTGGAGTTAAAGGTTAGCGAGTTGTCCCTGCGGTTCCCTTGCCCTGTCCTCGGCCCTGCAGCCACTGACCTGCTGAGCAGTGATCTGTGAAATTGCCTCTCTTCGCTGTCATACGTGCAACTATTCACAACCGCCAAGACCAAAATATATGCAGCCATATGGACAGTGACATGACTATCAGTTTACCCTTCAAAAATCTGTAAGATGCTTAGTTAAAATTAAGATATTTAAGTATATGCCACAAGACAAATTATCACACAAATAATATCTTACACAAAAGTGTAAATTCAGTTTTTATTTGTAAGAATATGTACAAATAAATCTTGATCAGAAGTTTTACGTGTACTTACATAACAGTAAATGAAGCATAATTACATGCAACTAATCCTAAACCAAATCCTTATCCTAACACTAACCCTATAGTAAGTACATGTTGTTAATTAATATTACTTTGTGTAAATGTATTACACTGTATTTACACTGTAATTACACTGTAACAAAGAGTCAAATCAAAGATATATTTTTTACATGACAAATATATTGCAGATTCTAAAATTAGCAAACATATAAGCGGTGTACATTTCTATGCCCTCATCCTTGTTTCTAAGAATGTCTCATTTTTCCCCCTTTACATCTTCCTCTAAACTCGCTTTTACCCTGTCAAAATCAGGCTTTTTTTAGATTCCGAGAGAGGACCGGTCTATTCCATGAAGACAGAGGTCAAAGTACACCCCAATGTTGAATGCATTACTCTCACTTATACCGCTACTTTATTCTTCTGTGTGCTCCGAGAGATACTGAACTGAGCTTTAACCCTGAGCCCCTGATATTTGCTCAAAACATAAATACACCACTTATAACTGGAAGACAGGCAATTAGGCAGCGTCTGCCTTTTCAAAATGAAAAGCAAACTCGATTTACAGAGAAAATAGTTCTGTAAACTGCACAAACCAATGCTAACAAAAGGTCAAAATTAGCATTCCGCATTAGAGAGAACAGAGCGAAAAATGAATAAGAAATGTCGAGACTTCGCTGTTCATATGTGCGCTGCTGAATATTTATGACACTTAAAACACATCCAATTAACTATTTAAATTATTAATATTCATGCGGTCATAAATATGCATACTTTCATTGTTGTGCTCTATAGGTAGAGTGCAGAGTCGCAGACGTTGGTTCAGTCATAATGACACTTGAAAGAAAGGGTTTTTGTTTGGCGTCTGGTGAAAGCTGAAGTTCTTCGATAAGCTCTTCCCCATTACTGATGAGATAATGAGACTCTTAAAGGTTTCCAACACGCATAACCCAGTGTAAGTCTATCTCTGTCTGCGATTAAGATCCAATTTAGACAACGGCAATAGGCCACAAACATATACGTGCAAAACGGCAGTCAAAGATTGGAGAAACAAACGATAAAAGGAAAAACAAACACAAAGAATATAATACGCAAGGAGAAAGTGGCCTCGCATTAATTTCCCAGACAACAAATTATGCCCTAAAATTTTACAAGTATTTCTTTTTGGTTGTAAGAATATTAAAATGTGACTATAATGCTATTTAAAGGTTAGTATAACATTCCTGACAACAATCTTTTGCATTAACAACGTAAGAATGTTGATTTGTAATGTTCTTCATTTTGCTGAAACTACTTAATGTTTAAAAGCCAACAATATTACCACATTCTACTCAAAATAGTAGCAATACGTGCAAATGTCACTGACAATGTTCTGAGTGTTGTTGTTTTTTGTATGTTATATAACAAACTTAAACTCATTTTATTTCAGCTAGTTGCCAAGGGAACGTTTATCATTTTTATGTATTTAACTTAATGTACTAAAATAACTAAAACTGAAATAAAAATGAATACAGATTTATTTTAAAAACGTATAAAACACACAACAACATTAACATTGGGGAGGGGGGGGGGGGGTTGCCTTTTGGCCCAAGTAAAAAGACAAAAAAAATAAAAAAAGATAATCTACCAGGTGAAATTCCATTTGCAAAGTAACAGACCTCTTCTCATCAAATTACATAATTGTCGTCGCGCAAACAGAGCAGAACGGGTTACGTGCCAATTCAAAAAGACATTTAACACTTTACTAAAATAATATTATTTTAACGTAATATTAACGTTCTGCATAACATTCCCTAATGAAAAGTTTCCAAGGAGCCAAACGTTCCTTAATGAAAAGTAAAGTAAACAGTTAACGGGTACATTTAGACCAAGAATGTTTAGTCAAGCTTTAACCGAGAATCTAGGCTTGCTCTGCAATACATCTGCTGTAGCGAGCCGATACTCTTGTGTGGTCAGATCCAACTCAACAGATCCATTCAGGTGGAACAGTGGAGCTCTGTTCCTGTCCTCCCCAAGCCTGAGCACATCAGTGAGTATACTGCACACCTCCATCTGGCTCTTAATCACAATGCCATGAAAACACTTTGTGCCCACTGTGGCGGAAAAAGGTTGTTGGTGTAGTCACAATAATCATTTTTTTGTCACACTTGTGCTATTCAACCACGCACTGAGCAATGAACTCAAGTGTGCAATTGAAATCTGAAAGCCCTTTTGAGAACAGCTTATTTTTCCCTCAGTGTTTATAATGCAGTGTATGTTTACTTAAATGTTTCAGTCGATCATTTTAAAAGCGTTTGGGTGAAGGTGAACACGAAAGAACATGTCAGTCACTTACATCTGGTAACGACTCCCTCCAGTCGGATGATGTTGGGGTGGTCGAACTGTCCCATGATGCTGGCCTCGCTCAGGAAGTCCCGCCTCTGCTTTTCGGAGTATCCTGCCTTCAGACTTTTGATGGCCACGTAGATTTCTCTCTTGCTGGGGAGCTTCAGACGGCCACTGCAAACCTCACCAAACTCACCTAGGGAGCGACACACAGCTTTCATCAGCGTCAGACTATGACATGTTTTTCAAGGAAATATGCATAAATAATATCCACTTGACTGACTTTGGACACTGATTTTATAACTGTGACTTTAAGATAATTATATAACTTGATATTTCTTTATTTTAGTTCATTTTTCTAATTACTGTTTTTTTTTATCACAAATATAACAACATTTAGTGAGGTTTATGTTTTAAAAAATAATTTACACAATTATATTACATAATTTAAGAATGTTTATATATTTTTTTTACTGAGAAGCAAGGCAAAACACTATTATTATCAATTTATTTTGTTTTATTTCAGCAGACATAGCTGCTTACAAAATAGAAATACTTTCTATAAATAAGAATTTCATTGACATGAAATATTGAATTGGAAATATTCTATGAATATGTATCAATCAGTCCTCCATCCATCCATCCATCCATCCATCCATCCCCATCTATCTATCTATCTATCTATCTATCTATCTATCTATTCTATCTATCTATCTATCTATCTATCTAATCTATCTATCCAGAAAGCTATGCAGAATGTCAGGTGTGTTGAATTGACACAAAGAGAGTTTGGGGAAAGCTGTGCTATGTGGAGGATAACATCT
The DNA here is from genome assembly GCA_036326025.1 of Chrosomus eos. Taxonomy (NCBI): domain Eukaryota; kingdom Metazoa; phylum Chordata; class Actinopteri; order Cypriniformes; family Leuciscidae; genus Chrosomus; species Chrosomus eos. The sequence continues at coordinate 12,540,317 of CM070823.1, forward strand.
CAGTCAAACAAGTCTGGGTTAAACGTGCGTTCTCTTCTCACACAACATTTCTAGATGGTATCGTTTAATTCAGATCTCCTAAAGCCCTAAAGAACTCTGATGAACACTATTGCAGCCAGATGGAGAGAAAGAGGAAATGAGACAGAGAAAGAATGAAAGCAGCACAAAGAACAAACATTTTTTTGAAAATGGAAAAGCAGACATTCACTCACAGAGAAACCATACGCCGAGGAAAATGAGATTTCAAAGCTAAGTTCAGACGCAGAGATATGCGGTATTAATAGGTCAGTGTTTCAAACAGCAGCTTTGTGTGGGAGGATTACAGTCGGCAGACGTTGTATAATTAGGGCTCAAATACAAATCTCTATTCTTTGACATACATTATCAAAGAACTGCAACTTACGCCCTGAAAACATTCAGAAAAAGGATTTATGAAGTGAACAATCCTTAGTATGTAAGTAGCGACATTTGTATAATGTATATTTGTGATTCAAAGTGATTTTATTTCCACAATTTGGTCTACAGAAGAGTCAGACTCTCACCTGCACCTACAACTCTCTCTATACGTATATTAGAGGCATCGATTTCCTTGGCAAAATCTCGGACGGCTTGATTTGGGTCCTCATAAGTGTGGGGGTGAATGTACGTCCTGCTTCCTGGAAGTTTCACTGCAAAAAAAAAAAAGATCACATATGTTTTTCACACAGGGCTTTTGAGTCCAAATGAAAGCCAAGACACGACTGGACCATAAACCCAAACAGTCTCCTAAAAATGTTGGAAAAGATAAACTCCACAGTGAGGTTGAGCATGAGAGTTTTTGATTTATATCCCACTCTCATAGCTGGAAGAGAGACCTTTTACATTTATGTTACCTCTAAAAACAACCATTTGTTATGACAATCCATTATGTATGAGTGTTTTGTGTGTTTGTGTGCAAGCTATTTTGGCCACCGTACCTCTCCCGTTCTGAAACTGCATTTTTTCTTCATCTGGATCTTGCTTCGCTTTGATGTAGCCACAATGTCTGAAACGCATAAAAAAGATAAAAACATCACCTTTAAAAAGGTGTATTTTATAAACCAGCCATAAAATTGCCATTCAGGACTCGCGAATGAGGAAAAGAGTCCGATTATTTCCATGCTGCTGAAGGAGATGAAGTTTCCTTCATATAATAGACTCAACTGTAACATTAATCACTGTTTTCCAGTCAGTATATACTTTAAAGTCACCATGAAATCGTAATTGAAGATTCTTATATTTTTACAGAATGTTGCATTCAGATCTGCTTCCATTTAGTTAGTAACGCCCAACTTCATACGATCCAATCAATTCTCAAAGGATGAAATCAAACCCGCCCTATTGTTTTTTTCTCATGCCAGAAGTCGTTACAATCGGATATACATCACAATAGAGAAGAAAAGACTACCAAAACTTCCCTTTCATGCTGACTTTAATTGAGTCTGAATGTGTATGCCACCTAAAACATGAATAAAAGTGTTAAAATGAGAGTTTGAATAAGTGTATGCCCTGATAAAAGTTTGTCTTTGCATATATAATTGTGTGTGTGTTGAGCACACTAGCACATCTGTGAGTAGTCTCTGAGGGCACGTTGGAATGTCTAAAAATACCCACTGGTGTTCTGGGTCTCCGTGGGTATGTTTCTGAAACCGTCTGCCTTCGCCTGCAGCAATATAGTGCAACATACCCAGTATAAAGCTCCTGGAACATTTTAAACATCGCAGTCATTTGTCAACTAATTGCAGTTGCAGTTTACGCAAAAAAAAAAGTTCCCTGAAGTGCGTTTCCTGAAGGCACATGGTAATGAAATTATAATAGCAGTTTCACATTTTTAAGTGAACAAGTTTACCATTTTAACAATCCTTGCTAAGATAACCGTAAACATGTTTGACTCTGTTTCTGTTAGAAGGTTAAATATGAGACTAAAACAAGCTCAAAATTCCCTGTGAAATTAGGAGGTATATATTCAATATAGAATAAAAATAAATAAATTAAAATAAGGTGCCAGTTATTAAAATAATAAATTTTAATAAAAAATTTTAATTTTTTTTTTTAAAATTTTTAAAAATCATTCAACATAGCATTTTTATATATGGTTCCTTCCTATGGTTCCTATATAAATCCTTCACCTTTCAATTGGTTATGAGAAATTCTTTGAAAATTGCAGCTGGAGGTGTTACCAATATGGACGCCGAATGAACCTTTGAGTGTCTAGAAACCCATTCAGTCTCCTCTGTACCTTACAACAGGTAGAGAGGATGCTTGACTGAAGATCTTCTTGAACCGAATCAGCCTCCGCATCATCCCACATGTAACTGCCTAATCTTTTATGCTCCTTTGCAAACAGCATTACGCTTTAATGAGAGAAGCTATGAGGGAATTACATTTCCTTTCTTCAAGTTCTCTTCTCCCCTGTTCCTGAGCCTAAACTCCCCTCGGTAATTTGTCTCAAAGTAAGAATCACTCATGACAGCTAATCTGAAAAGGAAAATGTAGAACTCTCTCATTACAATCAAGGACTAGTACATTTTAAAATCATATTTTGATTATAATTGGCTTGGGGCGAGTTCCAAGGCTCCCGTAATAAGCGTGCTCTCCGTTCGGCACGGCGAGGGAGCGGCCGAGTCTATGATAAGAGTCGGCAGAAGGGAGACAGATGAGCTGGAGGCTTCTGGCTTTTAATTTGGCAGTAATGATGAGGAGAGGGGCCGCCCATGCCAGGGTCACAGGAGCCCAGCCATGGCCAGTTGGCAGGCTGAAGCTGTGATTGCGTGGCAGAGAAGAGTTTGAATGACTCTGTCTTTGGCAAGCGTACCTAACTCACACACACACATACACCACATAGTGGAGTCGATTCCCACCCAGTGTTCATCATGCTCCATCACTTCCGTTTGATCCTGATTTTATTTGGCTGAATCAAACACAAGCTTGTCATCATGTAAACGCCACTAATTGGCTGGACGGATAGATCCCCCTGTGCGTGCGTGTGTGTGTGTGTGTGTGTGGTGTGTGTGTGTGTGTGTGTGTGTGTGTGTGTGTGTGTGTGTGTGTGTGTGTGTGTGTGGTTATGTGTGTGTGTGACTGTGGAAACCTCGACTCATCTTGTCATTGTCAAGGAGAACGAAGAAAAAAAAGGAGACAAATGTGCCAAATAAACAAGAACGGTCGGTGAAGGTCATCAAAACTAGAAAACACGGCATTCATTAAGATCGTAACTTTCTCATGTTGTTTTATGAATGCAGTCTGACAAATGTGAAAATATCAGCAAATATAACAGCTCTTTATTATGATAGCACTCAGCTATGCTGTCAGGAAAGTGACAAGTGCACACCAAAATACTGTGTGTGTCTGTGTGTGTGTTGTGACAATGATTTTGCAATTCATTTTTCTAACATTTTGTTAGGCTGATTATAATCCAATACCATCATCCATATTACAGAGATGCTTAGAAGTACAACAGTTACATCTGCAGCACTCTAACATCTTACTTTCTGAAATAAAGGTTTTATTTTGTCATGCCATTTATAGTTTGTCATGAGTATAGATATGATAGATAGATAGATAGATAGATAGATAGATAGATAGATAGATAGATAGATAGATAGATAGATAGATAGATAGATAGATAGATAGATAGATAGATAGATAGACATTAGATAGATAGATAGACATTAGATAGATAGATAGATTAGATAGTAGATAGATAGTAGATAGATAGATAGATAGATAGATAGATAGATAGATAGATAGATAGATAGATAGATAGATGAAGATAGATAGATAGATAATAGATAGATAGATAGATAGAACAATTATAGAGAGACAGACTTTGGATGGATAGATAGCTGGATGGATGGATGGATGGTTAGATGAAAATGTGCAGATTCTCTGCTGCATACGTCAATAGGAAACATACATTTCCATTACATAGTGTGTATGCGGATATTGAGGAGCACAAATCTTCTGAAATCTGTTCTCACTGTACGTCCGTATATGGCTGACAGGCCTCTCAGGAATCTAATGAGAAAAAGAGCATCTTGTATTGACAAAACGTCTCTCCTTGACGAACAAAGCAGTGAACATCATCCTGATGAACGACTCCAATCTTCCAGTGTTCCTCCAATAAATGAGCGAGTGCTGCTTGCTTTTGTTCAGCATGGTCTCTGCTCTCTCAGTACGGCCTGAACACCATGAGGACAAATCACTTTGTGTTGCCTAATGCACTCTCGCTCTCCTTCTCCAGAACACTCTGCCCCACAGAAGAGACAGATATGAGATGTTCGGTTTGCCAGGGCCTGCTATTGTACTCTGCTGACGGGAGGGGAAAAGAGCTGTTCCCGCTCTATGTGAAGGTCTAGCATATTTCAGGCTCATGTTTCCTTATTCTCTGAGTCGCGCACTCAATTTACATATCAATTTACCTTCCTGGTCTAATATGCTGTCACATGAGCACCGTTTTTCACGACGGCTGTCCTGCAGACCATACCATTGCTTCTATAAAGAATAGTTCACCTAAATATGCAAATCCTGTCATCATTTATTCTCCCTAATGTAATTCCAAACCAGTATTACTTTCTTTCTTCCATGAGGCACAAAATAAGATTTTTTAAATAATATTCCAGCCACTCTTTTGCCAAAATACACACACACAAAAAAAAGAATAATCAAATCGGCCCGTTCAAATCACTCTCCTGAATCTATTCAATAGCTGTGTGTGATGAACATATCAAAATGATGTTGTCAAAATCTGGACATCCAACCGAGCTCTCATTGACATGTTCACAAGAGTTCATAATAGAAATAAGAATATCAGAATAATGAACAAATCTTTTTTTTTTTCAGAGGTGTAAAAGAGTACCTGAAAAACACACTTGAGTAAAAGTACAGATACCTTGCAGCGAAAACAACTCCATTACAAGTTACAAGTCACCAGTTCCAATATGATTTGGTAAAAGTCGTGGAATTTTTTTTTTTTGACAGTACTTAAGCATTTTACTCATACTGAATGTGGGTCAAATATATGCACTAGTCCTCAACACCTAAGATACATACCTGCGAAAATAAGAAACCAATCAAAATAAAACTGCACACCTCAAAATTGCAACAAACCAAGGAAGACACAACAGCCTCAGTAAAGCTCAAGTGCATAAGTAAACCAATATCCTTCAAAATGGTCTCGTCAATATAGCGGATAAATAAAATAATGTTAAGTAAAATAAAAAAAATCTAAATCTACTTGCACTGGATGTTCTGGGTTCGGTCTCATCATGCAGTCATGAACACCTGTGATTCAGCAACTGCTAATGCACTTACATTCACGTAAAGCAGGGGCGTAGGAACCGGGGGGGACGGGGGGACGGGGGGGACGTGTCCCCCCCAATATTGGAGACAGTCGCATTTGTCCCACCCAAAAATGACAAAAATATTTGCCAACTCTCACGCATTGGCCGTGAGACACACGTATTTGATTGGTTTCCCTATCAAATGTCGAGAGCGCATTATTGTAGCGCGAAAGTACATTAATATAATGCGCGAGCGTGAATCTCTCTGCTCGCGCGCAGAATATGATGTGCCGAGCGCGAATCTCCCGCGCGCGCTCTCAGATACACTTCTCTTGTAGGAATTCTCTCTCTGGGCTCGCTCAGAGAATATGCCTGCACTTAAAACGTGTTCAGTGCAATCGCGAATCTCTCCTCTTCCCCAGTTAACAATTTTAGGTTATAAGAACGTTCAATTCTCCCTTTATATAAACGTTGTATTACCGTTCTTATAATAGTCCTGGTTATAAGAACGTTATTCAAACATTCAATTCTCCCATTAGGCTATATAAACGTTCTCTTAATGTTTTTCTAAGATATAATGAAAAACGTTTTATTCACTTATTAAAACCTTTCTTAATGTTTTGTATATATATATATATATATAGGCTATAACAAGGTATATAATAGGCATATGAAGAACCTAAAACAAGAACTTTCAGATTTTCAAATGAAGACAAGAAAAAATATATAGAAAGATAATTTAAAAAAAAAGACCCATGAATCATGCCTACAATATATGTGTAATGTAGTCCACTGAAGTCGAGTTGAATTGAACCCAAGTAGTTTATTCCAATAAACCGATTTGGGTTGAAGTGACAATATGATGCAGAAAATATGATGCAGAAAAAATTAGATGCAGATATCTAAATCAGAGAATTCATAGGTTCGTCGATTGGCAGGTGGAATGGATTATTTATTTTCAACAGTGGATTTGGATGACTCAAAGTGCACCAGATTAATGAATTTAGCTTTAAAATGTACAAAATTTTCTTATGGGGGTGCATGCCCCCGGACCCCCCTAGAGGTACTGGGCTACATCCACAAAAATACTGTGGGAATAACAGCCTATGGTCGGTGAAAAATAATATTCTAATTATCTTATAAATAAGTACATGATCAGGATTTCATGTCTTCCTCCTCGTTTTGAGCTAAGAAAAACCCCTCCGTATTGTCATTGGGGACTGAGCCTACCTAAAATTAAAAATCCTAAAATCACCCCTGGTCCCCCCCAATGTTAAACTCATTCCTACGCCCCTGACGTAAAGTAGCCTTGTTGACAAGTTTGGGTGAGTAAAGGCAAAATGCATAAGATATATACTGTCAAATGCCCTTAGATGGCAATATCACTTCTTTTTAGCAGAAACAAGTTAAAGTTAGGTGCTATGCAATATACTCAGTAAAACTACAAATTAGCCAAAAAGATACTTATGTACTTTAGAAACAAATTACAATAAATACTTTACACCACTGATCTTTTCAATTATTTGATTAATTTAGTTCACATAACTGTCTAAATGATTTGTTCCCTTATCATTTTTGTTTTGTTTTTTAAACAAAGCTTATTGCATGGCTTCAGAAGATTTGGAATGTGGAATGTCAAGTCGTACAGACCACTTTTACGTTGTTTTTTGTTTTGTTTTGTTTGTTTTTGTCATTGACTGCATCCAATCTAGCCTGGTTCTACCAGACTCTCATACATTTCATTTGTACAGAGAGTCTGGCCTCGCTCCATTGAAAAACGTTTACTTCCTTGTAGGCGGGTTCTCTGTTAAAGTTAAAAACTATTGGATCTGCCCAGAGTCACTCAGGATCTGCCATAGCCAATCGCTAACGTGTGGTCATGCAAACCATAGACTGTAAAAAAAGAACTCATTCACAACAAGCGGAGTGAGCTGGAAAATCAAACTTTTCTCGAACCCCGTGGGGAGGAGGGCCACAACATCATTGCCACCAACAAAACTTAGCAAAAATTGTTCTTGCTCCGGCTTTAACTTCTGTATATTCGGCAGTTTTGCAATGACGGACCGAATAGCTTTTCGGTCTTCACGTCTTTCTCCGCTCCAACTAAAACTGACGGACTACATTGACGTCATCGTTCTCAGCCACTCCCTCTGTCCGCTGATTGGTCCTACAAAAAATTGATTTCTGGAAACGGAAGTCTACAGCACAATCCCAGACGTAGTACTGAAGGGAAATGAAATTGAGCGGAAGTGCGTAGGATGGCGCAGCCAGGCTACATCCAATCCTCATCCATTTTCACTATATGGAAAACTTTGCTTTTTGATGGTCTCTTATCCAGATTCAGATTTTAAACAGCTTTATTGGCATAGTAAAGACCAAAGCACAGTTTCAATAAATATATATATTTTTATATTTATTTTAAAGTCTTATATACTTTTTTTTTGCAAGTATGCATTAAATTGATCAAGTGACAAAAAAAATTATATATTAAAACAGAGCTAAAATGACTGTACATTGTAATAATATTTCTCAAAATTACTGCATTTTTGATTAAAAAAAAATACATGTAACCTTGGTAACAAGAGACCAATATATAAATATATAAAACAAATCTTACAGACCTCACACTTTTGAGGTGTAGTGTACATGCATTTGAAAAACTGTACTAATACAAATGTAAGAAGGAATAAACAGCTTGTTATGGTATGTTTGCCATTTTATGCATACCCTTTCAGCTATTCTTCTCTTATCTGACCTTTTCACTTTTTAGAACTTTAGAATTTCCTTTTATCTCTCTCGCTATACTTTCACATCTACGTCTTGACACTCTTTGAGGGCTAGAGTCGGAGCAGGAGCTGACGATTGTGCTGACAGTGTGCTTTCTGCTCGGCGCTCTGCTGAGCTGCAGCATACTAACGCTATTGAAATGAGACTTGGGGAGAAAGTGATCCACTGTAACAGGAACCCTAGAGCTGTAGAGCCCATTCCCATCAGCCCCTGCCCTGAGCGGCGAGCTGACTAAGGCACTTTTTGATTCCCCCATCTCTGCGAGGTGCCTGGTGTGAAAAACGGCTCTCTCCAAAACAGAATCTCTTCAGGATCAAGAACGCCGGCCAGACAAAGACAGCGGCGTGATCAAATGAAAGGAAACTTTCTCCTCGGCGTCAGCTCGGGTGGATGGGTTTTTACACCGAGACGCCTTTAGAAGAAAGTTTGATACCTTTAAACAGAGTAAATATGGATGTAAAGGGAAGGCTTTGAAACCAAACAGTCTCAAATTGAAATGTGAATCTAATGGAAGTTCAAAGGCTGGAAAGATGCAAAAGAACTTCTCAACCTTGACAAAACCTTCTCGAAATTCAAATTTTGGACAAACGACGATAAACAAGCTGCATAATGAGACATATTTCAGATGAAAAGCAGGGTTCCTTGATATTCAGAAGAGTTGATCGAGACTGTTTGGTGCAACCGGACTACAGAAATACGAGGATGGCATTCCATTCATCTCCATTAAAGCCTCCCTAGCCACATGTCCTTGCCAACTGTTTCTAACTGAATTGCAATTAGGTGAAAAAAAAAAGAAATGGTTCAGATATTCCCATGACTGCTGCTGCCCTTACCCTCGCGCTCCAGCAGTGTGTTGAATTACGATCACCTCATCTGCTTTAATTCATCCGGTGTTCATTTTACAAACACAAAATGACCCCTTAGAAATGGGAGCAGGAGAGTCGGCATGAAGTAAGCCATTCGCTAAAGAGTAATCAGTGACTGTTTGGTCAAAGTTACGACCTTTGAAATATCAGTACGTTTATTTTAAACTTGAAATTAAAACTTCCTTTTTAAGCTTGATTTTTATTTAAACGAACACGCATGTTTATCGTAGGCTTCTGCAGAATACACACATCTGACCTCTACGCTGACCTTCTCTACTGATCCGTTCCACCCTTAAAACATTCTCCTCCTCTCAGAGTGATGAATGGCAGGCGGTCTTAATGCCACTTCCTGTTTGGAGCGCGTCTGGGCTGGGCAAGAGCTGTAAAACCTGAAAGGAGCCTGCAAAGGGCACAGCATGAAGTTATTTCCTCCCATAATGCTTAATTGCTTGTTTGATTACCTTGTATTTTTTACAGCATTAAAACGGGAGGTGACCAACCTTAGCTTTTCATTTGACAATAAGCACGCGACCTTGAGATAACCACCCATGCTGATGACACAAAACAGCTACGGTCAAGGTGATGTGTGGATTTTACTTTTTATTAATGGGAGAACTAAAGAAGCGTAAGAGACAGAGTGACCTTTTCAGGACTGCAAAATGTCTTCAGCTAATTATTCATGAAGCTATGCTGGAAATCTGAAGGTTTCATAAATTTGGGTATTATTCTACGGGCGGCTCTATTTAAAAAATACTCTTTGAACACTCTTAAATATATTAGGTTGAACTAACACTTTTACAGCCTGATACCACAAGTTTTCTAATTTCAACAAATACTTTTTTATTCTCTTAAAAAGGTTCCAACATGGTGTTTTCGAAGCAGAGCCACAGAATAACCATTTTTGGTACCGCAAAGAACCTTTAACTGAACAGTTCTTAAAAGAACCATTTTTGTTTTTGTGTGAAGAACAGTTTCAAAATCTAAAGAACCTATACTTATACCAACAAAACATTTATTTTTAAGAGTGTATAGAAATCAAAGTTCTGGTGCTTTAAATAGTTAGTTAGATAGTTAACCCAAAATGAAAATGCTGTCATTAATTCAGAAACACCACCACTGTAGCCTAATTTAAATTAATAACATTACAGACAACGTCAGGTGGTAACAATGTATTAACACTACTAAGATTCTTGAATGGTTCTTTGACACACCTTAGGTTCAACTCTTCTTATGAAGCATTTTTTCCCCACTGTATTAAAGAGTATATTGCAGGTAAAAAAAAAAAATCCTCGGCGTCCGAATTGTCATTGCGATCCATTGTTTTCCTGTTGTTTGAATCGACCGCTCTCCAGCCCGTTACGTCACGCCCGTCACAACCATTTTCAGATGCGGAAGTAAAATTTTCTCACAAAAATGACTCTAGAAGATTTCTAAGTATATTTTAAAGAAAATATAGTTCCTACATTATTTTACATTGACTCATTGGGTCCTCTAACCTGCAATATGGCCTTTAAGTTACATGTGCTATATAGCCCTTTAGAGATTCAAAACGTACTTGATGGTATATTATAAGTTCTTTAAATCAGCATTTTTGGTTTCTGTGTTGCTTAAAGAGGTGACTTTCTTCCAAAACACAAAATATACTTTGACGAATGTTTCATTTTTCAAGAATGCTTGATTTTGCCCAAAACAATGAAAGTCAGAGGCTACAGACTTCCATGGATAAAAAAAAAAAAAAAAACTCTTCTTTTGTGTTACACAGAAGAAAGTAAGTCATAGAGGTTTGGAACGACATGTGAGGAAGTAAATGATGACAGAATTAACATTTTTGGGTCAATATGCTGATTTTAGAAACTTCACATCAATAACCTTCTAAAGATTAATACAGTCCATATATCTCAAATGTACAGTGAAAAATAACGCTTTAAAAGAAGATTTGAACCTAAGGTACTGCAAAGTACACAGAATAAATGTAATTTTGAAGATTGCTGGATAATAAGTTGTGTTTATACGTTTGTTAACATCTGACGCAGTCCAAAACACTTGGTATATTTCAAATTAGACGGCAGTGGCTGTGTTTGAAGCTAGAATCAAAGTAAATGACTTTCAGGGGTCTCTATTACTGATGAAAAAAGAAAATTATGTGAATGATCTCGTCAACATTCGGTAATGAGGAAATTCAACAAATGACAGCACTTTGTTCTGAATCCTTTGTTCACTACTGTCACGCCAAAGAGAAAGGGAGAAAAACAGGGATCGGATTTGTTTCCGGGCTTTAGAACATGCCTGCAATGCAGAACAAAAGAGAAGTTACAATACACTACACAACGCCTGTACAAAATTTGTCTAAAAAATTGACAATGAAGTTGCAAGAGATGCACAGAGAGGCTCTGCAATGCTCCATATTTTTGGTGAGGGAATGTTTTGGCCTGCAGTGTCCATCAGAAGGCCTGATTAGCATAAACGACAGGCTTTTTTTCAAAGATCAGACGGTTTCTAATCATCCGGTGTGTTTGCCACAGTGCTAATAAGATGGAGACGGACTGAGAAATGCCTCCCTAATGCTTTCATCACGCAGAGTGGCTTTTCAGATTAATGGCAATCGGCGACACCCACGGCTCCAGCTCACAGGAGCCGTCGACGCCGCATCGTGTGGTCATTACATTATCACGCAATAACAGATAGCCCGAATGAATGCGAAACAAAACGCCCGTCCCTTGTCTCTTGATCCTTCATTTTCTTTAAGCTATACTTGCTCTTGGCTCCTTTCTCTGCTGGAGGAGACCTGGCAGACAGCCAAGGCCTACGCTCGCTGTTTTAAAAAAAGATTTACTCCAGCCAAAGTCATTATTAGTGAAGTGAAGAGATTAAACGGAGATATGTGCTAAATTCCAGGATGTGTTTCTGATAGGTGTGGAGCAACATCTCATTTGTTAGCGATTCATTACGGTAATTGAGAATGCAGGAGAGAAAATTACGGTGATCATGATCCTGTTTTTGAGAGCTGCTTTTTATTAGTTTGATTCAGTACAGCAGTCAGAATCCAATTAATTAAGGAGTCTGACCTCTGACATGATTACTAGTGTCGCCCTAATCTATGCAGGGGCCGCAAACGTAATAAAACTCTCATTTGCTAATCGGCCAAAAGAAAATGAAATGGCATAAAGTGCATGCCTTTGTTTTTTTGTGAAAAAAATGACAGTGTAAATGAGGCTAAAAGTGACAAGAAGTTCATTTTGGTTGACTTTTAATTCAAAATTATAAATACTACGCATAAAAATCGTGACAGGTTAAGCAATCTTTTTTTAAAGTTATTATTTAAAATCATATTATTATTATTATTATAATATTATTATTATTAGTAGTAGTAGTAGTAGTAATAGTAGTAGTAGTATTGTATTGCTAATGTTGCACATGCCCTTGTGCAAATATTTATATATTTTGAAATATTATAAAATCACAAATAATAAAAATAATAATAAATGTCTAATGGGCTAAACTAAACCTGAAAAAATAAATAAAATAAATAAAAGCACTAAATAAAATTGTATAATAATAAAAAATACTATTACTACTACTACTACTGCTGCTAAATATTATTAGTACTGTCTCTGAAAACCAATCATGTTTCTCATGCTATAACCTTCAAATGCTAAAACTTTTTGTTGGTCTTAGCAAAGCTTTTTGCAGAAAGTACTCTAGAACTTGGAAGTTTACACTCTTTTCCTCAAAGAATTAAAGCTCCAGCCACACAAACAGGCCTGTCACCTCTTTCCAACAAAAGCGTTGAGATTCCCTTCCTCTATAATTGTGCTCGACAGGAGGCAGCTTGCTCTGCTTTCATTATCTCAGTGTTTACTTTTCCTTTATGCTGACTGCGCGATATTTCAGTCGCTACTCAAATCGCACCGCTCAAAATGAACTGAGCTATAGTGCAGTCCATCCTATAGAAACAATTATAGGACCGACGCTGCTGCCAAAGAGTGCTTTTACACACAGCGAGTATATTGCGGTGAGAGGCTAGTCCATCACATTAAGAGGATGGGAGAACCATTACACCTCTGGAAAAACGTGAGAAGTATGTGCGTGTATGTGTTCGCACATGTGTGTGTAAATTAGAATGCATCGAGAAAGCCCCGCTTGCAAAAGACTTGATGTTCACCATTCCAGCATTTAAAATGGGACGGCTCTTCAGTTTATAAGCAGTTCTGGCTCGAAAACGTCATTATGTCTGTTGTGCTACAATTGCAGGGTTGGAGAGGCGCTTTGGTGTGTCTGCTAGCGGCACAGATGCATCTATACCGGGGTAGAAAAACAAAGAGCCAAACGTTTATTAAATTGGTGCCATTTGGCCAATCAAAGATGTCACTTCGATGTTACCAAATACGAGCACACTAGAGGTAAAACCGAACATTTTATGCAAAAGTCCATTATGAACATGGCAGATAATAGGAGGAAGAAAATTATCGAAAACATGTTTGAGTGCATGAAGTGCTCTCAGCTTTAGGTTCTTGGGAGAAACGTTCTACTCACACGAGAGTGGCTGAGTGTATGCACATTTTCCTGTCATCATTAAGTTTTAAGAATAACCCAGGGCCTGTAGCAGATGCTTCGAAGATAATATCTCATTGACAAAGAACTTCTTTTTCTCTCTGATTAGATCGGCTTGAAAATCTTCCTGTGCACTTCATCTTTTATTACACAGACAAATTCATCTGTGCCATACTTGCATCATCAAGGATTTAAGTGAAAGATCTCTTGTAGAATCTCAAATTCACCCTGACATGATAAGCAGACTGTAAATGACAAAAGAGGTAGAGGGATTTAAACACACATTATACGCGTTATTGATCATTTTCACAAAACTTTCATGGTCACCGGAATATTTTGTTGTATGAATATCTGAACATGCAATATATCAAAAGAAAGAACAGACCCAAATGACAGTTTCAGTGCAGCTTCAAAGGGCTTTAAACGATACCAGAGACGATGAATAAGGGTCTTATCTAGCGAAACCATCTGCCATTTCAAAAATAAATAAAAAACTTTAAGTTTTGTAAGCACAAATGCTCACCTTGCTCTGTTCTGTGATCCACGTTCGTGACTCTCCTGTTCAAACTCGTTCATCAAAATGAACAAATCTTTTTTCAAGTCATTTCATTCATTCAACGAACGGCATGACTCGAAAAAAGATTTGTTCATTTTGAACCCGTCTTTTTTCCGAGTCATTCCGTTCATTCAACGAACAAAATGAACTAAATGACTCGAAAAAAGATTTGTTCATTTTGATGAACGAGTTCGAACAGGAGAGTCACGAACGTGCATCACAGAACAGAGCAAGGCGAGCATTTGTGCTTATAAAACAAACTTGTTTATGTATTTTTGAAATGGCAGATGGTTTCGCTAGATAAGACCCTTATTCATCGTCTGGTATCGTTTAAAGCCCTTTGAAGCCGCACTGAAACTGTCATTTGGACCTTGAACCGTTTGGTTCCCATTGAAGTCCATTATATGGAGAAAAATCCTGGACTGTTTTCATCAAAAACATTAATTTCTTTTCGAATGAAGAAAGAAAGACATGGACATCTTGGATGACATGGGGGTGAGTAAATTATCAGCAAAAGTTTTTTTAAAAGTGAACTAATCCTTTAAATGTGGGTAAATTTCATAAAAAAAGTAACATTTTGAGCAAAAAGCTGAGAAAATCTTGGATAGTATTCAGAATGATGATCAAAACATCCATCAATACCCAAAGCTTCACAGTCCTATAGCTCGTCCTGGGTCGACATTTCATTCAGTAACATTAGACAGTTTTGATTTATATGCTTTTTAATGTTGATGATCACATGATTTTACATATGCATCTGCTTACATATGCTATCTCTTGTTTTCGCTTATTCTTCGCCGCCTGTCTTTTGATTCAGGAGATTCTGTACTCTTTCAGAAGATGTAATAGCAGTCCTACTGTATAACAGTGAAAAAACATGGAAAGCTGTAAAATTCCATCAATGACGTGGAAGTGTTATCTCATAAATGATGGAAATGTCTGTCAATGGCGGGGAAAGAGTTAAAGCTGCAGCAGAGACATTATTAAGAGGAGTGGGCAAACTATTTATAACAATGAATGGGAAAATCGAGATGCTCAATATTGCAGCTTTAGAAATTAAAATCCCAATTTGTTTTCTCTAGAAGGAACATGCACATTTAACTGGAAGTGCAACTTGTTTTTAGCAGCATCATGCAAAGCTTTTAAAATGTTTACAGTTACTGAACCCATTGTAGCAATGCTGTATTTGAGGTAAATCACTATTCATTTATTCCAAAAGTACCTATTAAGCAGGATCTGAAATAAAATGAGTGATAAACAACATTCAGATGGTTATGTAATCCTAACATAGCACCCCAATTAGTCAACCTGCTCCATACAGAAGCAGTTATTTGTAGGCCACTAACATTCATTATACGATTTTAAACATTTCTTAACTATTTAAATGAGGGGGGATCACTGAGTTCACCTTTAAAAATGATAATAGAACCTTTCAGATAATTCATTTATTCAATATAAAAAAATACAGCAGCTATTGATAGTTATTCAAAAATACTATGCTTGCTTGATTTGAGTGCAGTAGAAAATATTAAAAATGTAATTAAAAACACAAATATTGGCACGTATGGCGTGCACGCCAAATAATTAGGCGCTCCACTGAGGATACGGCTTAAAAGAGATAATCCTAAAGGATAGAGCGAGTTAGACGTGGGAGTAAAATAGATTTTCCAACTTTCTCATACAACAAAAATAATTGTCTGGCAATGATGAGAGCAGCAGTGATGTTCGATAAGTCCAAGAGCTAAATTTGCAGGAGTTTCCCAGCCGTTAGCACCCACCTGCTGTGTTTTAATTGCTTTTTAGGGAAACAGAGTTTAAAAAAACAAAGCAAATTGTACGAATTTGATGACTGAACACCATCTGCCTGCTGTAGCACATGCCAGTTTTTCCTTTTGTCCATATATAAGACCACAAATTTTCTGTATTCTTCGGCCAATGTAAGTCCCTGGTGCACTGAACAAGCAAATTAAAATAGCATTATTTATTTATTTGCTTATTTTTATGTCAATGGCTATTTTATTCGCATTAATAGTAAAGAGAATCAAGAGAACAGAGATAATATTTTGTATGCTAATGGCTCCAACTAAAACTTTATTTCCATTAACTAGCGCACTGATTTTATATTGAGAATTTGGCTGTATGGCCGATTAGAAACATGCATTTTTATGGTATGCTAATCATGCTTGCCTGTTTTTATCCAAGAAGGCGATTGACGCTAATTAGCTGTATTTTAAACGATTATAATAAAGCATAAATCCCAGCCTCAGTCTTTGTGGTAGGCTGCAACTAATGTGCAAGAATTATAGCGGTGGAGCAAGCAATGCTGATGTTAAAATCTCTAAATTATGCATTATCTCTGTGAGCCAGGTGAAATCATCAACAGCACGAAAATGTGCTAACGGCACAGTAGCCTAAGCAAATACTGCTCATGTTCTAACTGACCGAAAAGGAGAAAGAAGAAGGGAGAGAACTGGAGACTAGAGATAGAAAGAAAGTAATACAGCTGAAAACTGAAGGTCTAATCAACCAACTGTTTATTCTCTCATTTGTTTGTTTGTTCGTTCGTTAATGTTTGTTCATTAGTTTGCTCATTCCTTTCGTTCACTTGTTTGCTCGTTCATGCGTTTGTTCCATCACTCACTCATGCATTCATTCACTCACTCATTCGTTTGCTCGTTCTTTCTTTCTTTCCAATGTGATTGTTACAAACAAAGATGGATGTACTTGGCAGCTAAAGACCTAATGGTAAGAGGAAACAAAATGGTCTTGATAGGTCAAGTGGGACTTGCATAGACCAAGAGGTGTGGAAAGGTGATTATGATAAATCTCGCCTTGAAATCCTGAGCTGCATGAAATGAAACTATTCTCAGCGTTTGAAAGTGAGCCAATGGTTCTCCTCAATGACATATAGCTGGCCGGCAGGGGTTACTGAGAGCTCTCAGACTTCTCTCTAAAGAACAGTAGCGTTTGCATAATCTTTCTATAGTATGTCAGACAGTTGTGTTAGAGTGGAGACTTACGCCTGAGGCCTGGTGTCAAGGAATAATCTCCTGGCAAACCTGCACAGTGAAATAAGAAAGAAAGAAAACATTTGGGGGCCTCGAATTTGTGGGAAAGACTGTGTATCTGCAATATGCTACAGCAGAGTGTCTAGCTTTTTTAGCATATTACTACAGTATGTTTAAATGACTCGTTCACTAATTTGTATTATGTAAGCTGTTTAGTTAGGCTGGCTTGTGGTCATGTCTACCACTCAAGTTGAGCTATTTTTACCTTGACAAATTAGGATTGACAAATTGAACAACACTATCAAGGCCTACGGATAAGCATTGACAGGAACATTGCTTGTCCTGAAATGTATTGTACAGTGCTTCAAAGGAGAGGAATTTAGTCTGAAAGAGTCCAACAGCACACTAAAGACAACAAAACTGTCTTCTAATTAATTTAGTTTAAAAATATTAGAGCTAAAAACATGACGCTAGTGATCTCCACTAATTGATCATCCTTCTCCTTTTCTGTCCACCAACACCTTGGTGTTCCTCTTCTACTACAGTATGTCTTTCATGTGTCTTCTTGGACACCCAATCTTCAATCAATCTCACAATCTTAAACGCTTAACTTGCTGTTTCTTTATCTGAGGAGCACCAAACGACACTTCAACACATTCTGTTTTTCCAGCTTTCACTCAGAACAGAGGCATGAGAGAGCTCTAATTCATGATGCATGAAGCTGCACTGGCTTGTGGGTAAAACCTGGCGGGAACCGCTCCTCTTCCTCTGCCCTACTACGATAAGGACTCGCATATTCCAGTCTTACATATTTATTGTTTTGGTTTATAGTTGAGTGGTTTGAGATTAATTATTTGTTGCGCATAAATCTATTATGTGCATTTCTACATGCTCTCAGCAGGCAAACATGGGTCTTTTCTAGTCAATACTGAATAGGGCACTCAGCGTGATAGGCAATCACCTCAGATCAATACTAATGTTTTTAGAGACTTCGGGCGAGCTTTGTTCGAGAAAGAAACCGCTATTTCATTCAGTCAGAGTATATTTATTATCAGCTTTAATTTATAGGCTCAGTACGTCTCATCCAACTGACTGCACTGTCTTTTCTGCTTCAGCTATTGTTTGAATACCAGAGATGCTGTGCAAAATGTCTCCTCAGACTTCAATTTCAAACGCTTTTTTCTTGGTTTTTAGGAGCCTATAAGACACACCTCACTGAGTGCCTGTATGGGCTGTTCAAGCTCTTTTAAAAGCTTTGCCATGGAAGAATCCACACTTCATTTTCTAATTCAAGGTTCAATTTCAATTTGACAGCAGCTCTCAGATCTAACGAACAGAAGCATTTTATTTTGCTCAGTTATTTCAGCCCTCGGGACCGGTACTACTTCTTCCAAGGCGGTTCAGAAGGACAGAATGACTGAAGCAAAGGTCAGATGATGTTAAAAGGAAGTTCTTTCTTACCGTCCGCTCACTACAAAACACGCCACCAGGAAGATAAGGAGCACAATGCCACCAGCTATGGACACCGCAAGGATTGTGGACTGGTTAGGGTCCCCAATGGCCAGCATGTCTGAAGAGGGAGAAAGAGAAGAAGAGACACATTTGTGTCAATGTTAAACCTCATGTTCCGCTGAGTTTGGCCTCAGAAAGTTCAATAAGTTCCTGACTTGATCAAAACCGACAAGAAAGATATTCAGGCATGTGATAAGGTAAGGACAAAAAGATGACAATCATAATAATAGTAAAATTACAATACTGTAAGTTTAACCTGCTGTTTGTACCACAGGTTTGTATATTTCTGTTTTAACTAGGCTTGTTTATTTAAAAAAGTAATTTTTTTGCAATATAGTGACACTGGTTGTAAAAAAAATAAAAAAATAAATCATTGGGTTTATTCATATTTTATAACAAACAAGTAATGTAATAAATCTTTTGTTCCCTCAAAAAAAAAAAAAAAAAAAAAAGCTGCATCTGGCCACTAAATATGTAGGCGAAGACGGGAGTCAATTTTATAATTTACGCATGCCATCCAAATAGGTATGTTAACAGAGGGAATAACAGGCTCGGTTTGAAAGTTTCACGGCGAGTATATGGATTTTATGCTGCCGCAATCGACTCATTACTCAAAACAAATACATCATTTATCAAGCCCGGCAACGCATGAGTAACCGCCTCTTTCTGGAAAATGAATATCTCCAGCAACAGGAATTGATTTAGAATTCCACTCAACTTCATTCAACAATCTCAGTTATGCACCACGTACAGAAAGAGATCGCAACTCACTGAGACAGGAACAGATGCACCGATCAGCTAAGCAATATGCTAAATATGAATTTCTCACAGCTATATAATTGTACCAAGGTTTTTTTTTTTTTTTTTTTTTTTTGACAGGGACAGTGAGAGACATGACAGGAAAGGACATGGAGAACTGAAAGGAAAGGACGTGGAGAACAGAAGGAACAGGATTAGGAAAATAGGAAAGCAGGATTCAAGCTCAAGTACAGTGCTTAATACACCCATGCTAAAGTTGACGAAAAATAAATCATATTTTGGAAATTGATCTTAATGCCTTAATTTAAAAAATTTGAAAAAATCTAACCTTTAAGGACACCAATTTTCCTTGTGAATGAATAATGTATCGTAAATAAATAAATGTTCTTTCTTAAAATACAGGGAGCATAAGTCAGTACACACCTATGATACAGGATACTATGCATCCTGACAATGTTCCTGTGGCCTTTGGAATTAAAATAGCCCCACATCATCACAAACCCTTCTCCATACCTAGAGATTGGCATGGGGTACTTTCCATAAGATCATCTCTCAATGCAAATCAAACCAGCTATTAGGCTAACTGAAATAAAACCATGCCAATCTCTAGGTATGGAGAAGGGTTTGTGATGATGTGGGGCTATTTTAATTCCAAAGGCCACAGGAACATTGTCAGGATGCATAGTATCCTGGATCCATGAAATAACTGGCCTTTAAAAAATAAAAATCTGCCTGCCTCTATGGGAATTTAACCAGTGTTGTGCAAGTTACTTCCAAACTGGAATACATTATATATTACATGTTACTGTTATTTAAAAGTAATTCATTACCTTACAATATTACTGTCTCAGAATTGTAATGCGTTACATTACTCCTGTATTACTTTTGAGTTACTTTCACCAAAATAACTATACAGAAGTAGAACTTAACATTCTAAAATGACTAGGGCTTTAACGATATGCGATATGAAACCGAAATCGCGACACTCTCAGATCCACGAACCTGCAGAATCCCGACACACCCCTTCCAACTCCAAGAGTTATCCATACCGTCCAGATCCAATGCTACCACATCTTTAAATTACTATTAGTATTTTAAGTTAACTTAACATTATAAAATACGTAGACCTACACCACAAAGCAAGTTGAGGATAAATTATTTAAAATTTGGGAATTCCAGCGTTATGGACATGACATTTGCTGTCAAAACTTGAAAAATAAATTCTCAGAAAATGCATTAATACCAAAATATTGAAACGTCTGTTTATCCATAGGCTCCTCCCTGAAAAGAGTCCAGACATTAGAAAAATATCAGTTTACACATGCATTTTATATTTAATATTAGGGAAATAGACAGTCATGCGTGACAAAAAAATCTTAGGAGGCAACGATTTTTGTTGTTGTAATTTTGTGAATTACACTCTGCAAATCGGATGAAGAAGGGTTGGCTCCACAGAACATAAAATATTAATTTTATTTTATTTTTCGTGTTCGCATATATGAGGAAAAAACAATGTTACAGACCTCCGTTACGGACGCGAACGCTCTGAAGCGGCACTAAAAGATGCTTTAAAACTTCCACAGAGACCTTACACAGAAGACACAAAGCCTTTCTTTAAAGTGAATTTCGTTTTGTATTAATTGTATCTTAATTTTAATCTATGTTTCATCAACTAATTCCCTTTATTTTATAAATAAGAAGTAGGCCTAGGTTAAATATAGCAGACAATTATAAATAATCACAACACGGAAGACAATTCACTCAAAAAACCGAAACTCAGCGTATAAGTTAGCCTATTCACGGACCTGAAAAATATATGTATATTGAAATGTCTACTTGTAAAACAGAACAATTCAAAACGAAAGAAAACAGACTGCTCTCTCTGCTTATGAAATGAAATGTGCATTTCTCTCTGGCGCACTCATACTGCGAAGATCGCGAGTCAGCATCGTCAACTTCATCATCTTGCCTTCATTAATAAACAAGTAAAATGTCTGCTTGCTATATTTGAAATATTCATAATCATTGCTTTTGCCGGTTCTTTGTGATAGGTGCTTTATCGGCAGCGCCGCCACCCTAATATGAACGCGTCAACACCGCATCAAAAACATGATTGCGTGATGAAAACATGAAAAATACCACATAAACATAGCCTAACTGTTTAGAAAGAAAACACAGAACGAATAGCCTAATCCGCATATACGTCCATCTCGCCAATGTGCAGTCTTCTTCATGCCATCTTCACCATTAGCCGCTTCTCCACTGGCCAGCGCGAGCACAGAGGCCGAAATCATACCTCGCTCACGGCACTCCTGTAAAAAAAAAATCGCTATACAAATATATCAGACGCTGCCATATAGTTTTTATTAACAGACTTGGACACCACACGCGGCTATTGACTGACCACGAACAGGTAATTTAGCCTGCTTGTCTCGAGGTCTTGCTGTGTTTTTTTTTTTTTTTTTTTTTACAATTAAAACTAAAAGTCTGTTGTAACTTGTAACGCAAGCCTTACTGAACATGTACCGAGTAAAATATTACTGAAAATTGATTAGTAATGCCTTACACTACTGCGTTACAGCAAAAAGTAATATGTTACTGTAATGCATTACTTTTGTAACGCGTTACTCCCAACACTGAATTTAACATAGGGGTGTTACATTATTCACTGGAAAAACTGTAAACCTTTACAACCAAACTGCATTAAACATGAAAATGCGACCAGATATCAATAACGCTGTAAAATCTAGATTCATTAAAAAAATTTTTAATCAATAAATCAATTAATTAAATTAATTTAATTTTTAAAATCAATCAATAAATTAAAAATGAATTAAAACGATACGTTTAAAATAAAATACATTAAAAAAATAAAAAATAAAACTACCAATGGCTCCATAAAGGGGTTTTAGGGGAATATTTTTCTACATTATCAGACTAAATGCATATGCTGTTTACAGTACTGTATGTTCTGCTCTGATGTGTATTGTATGAACTAATGCACACGGTGTAAGCGGTTTATGAATGTCAGTGTGAGCCGAAGGCTTAAGCATTTCTTATATAATTAAAAGAGCAATTACTACACTGGACTCGGTTAACTTTCAGCTTGGCAGATCAGGTCTGGTGAGCTCTGTGATATGCTTCCAGAGACGCTCGCTGGGCCGTAACATGCTTTAAATTAGCCGCATATACCACAAGGTCTCTGTGTTTACCGTATGTCCCAAAGCCTTTTAAAATGTGCCACCATTCTTTGATCTCCATCAAAGGAACGCAGGTCAGCTGAACACAGCTTTGTTTGTCCTCATAAGACACGGCGACACACACACATGCTCACCTCCCAGGGAGCAGAAGCAGAAGGTTTGGTAAATAAGTCACACAGTTCACCATATTAAATCCAGAGCAGTGTCCCTGGCTCAACAATGGAAAGAGTATATAGAAAGACACTGGCATGTTGGTGAGAAATTATGAGGGGTTTTCTTTTCTTTCTTTTTTTTATAAAACTGTAGAAGCAGCACATACTGTATAAATGGTATGTGTACACAAACGTTTTAATGCTGTCAATATCTAGAAAAATAACTACAACTAAAACTATCGCATAGACAAAGAAAAGGCATAATCAAGATAAAATATAGGTTAAATTTCCCAGCATAACATCACTATTATGCTATTAGTGCTGGTTTGCGGTGGGCTCCCCAAAGATGTGCGGTATGCCACTAATGAACCATCAATAGAGTGGATCAAAGAAGTCCTGAAAAAGGAAACTGTTAAGAATAGGATAAAAGCATCACCCTCATGACTGGTCTCCAGCTCGATCTCTCCACCGTAGCTGCCGTAGCCTCCGTCAGTGCGCGCCCTCACTCTGAACACATAGGTGGTGCCCGGCTTCAGGCCCTCCACTGTCATCATGTGGGCTTTGGTTTTCAGAACCGTGTAGTTCTGGTCTCTTTGGTTCTGGAACAGAAAAGAACAACAATGTTCAAACAATTTACTCACAGTAAAATTGTTTTGGTTGGATTTATAGACAGGGAACAGACAACTATGGTACATTTAGACTCGCATTATGTTCCTGTCGGAATTTAATGGTAATTTGGAAAATGTTCCTAAAACTACCGTTCAAAAGTTTCGGGTCAGTATTAATGTTTTTGAAACTAAATGTTATTATGCTCACCAAGGCTGCATTTATATGATCAAAAATACAGTAAAAACAGTGATGTTGTGAAATATTATTACATGATTGTTCAGAAATCTTTCTAAAATACTGATTTGGTATTATTATTAATCTTGAAAACAGCTAATTATTATTTTTGTTGAAATAATTGTTTTGTAACAATGTCAATTTAATGCATCCTTGCAGAACAAAGGAAATCTTACTGACCCCACATTTTTAACACGTTTAATCTTGACAAACAGTTTAACATCACACTTTATTTGCAATTTCTTTCAGCAGACGTCTAATCATCAACATGCAATTTTAAAAGTTTCAACAAGCCTCTGTTAAATATTACTGTGATGCTATGCTAACAATGTTAACAATTCAATCTGAAATATACTTGTTAAAGCTTTTTAAAGTAAACGGCAGGGTGACTGTTGAATTTCGAGTCTGTGCAGTAGAATAGTGCATAAGAGGATTAATGATGGGTATTTTTTCAGCAGCATTTTAACATTCTAGCCAGCAGGAGTCATATTTTGAGTCATTTTAGGGAGGCAGATGCTGGGGTGCTAACTGTCGAGGCCAGGGCTTCCATTTACCCTGTTTGACATTATTATTGGTGTGATTATAGTTACATGAGTCAGACATCTGCAGTGGTGTGTGAATGTGAGTCTATGAATACAGTGTGTTGATTAATTTGATAGTAATTACCTTGTCTGCTAGCTTTTACATGGCAGATTTACTTATTCTATTCTGCATATTGTACACAAAAATGGCTATAGTTGGCTTTGTCTTACAGTCAGCAGTCTGGATAGTCATTTCATTTCATTCAAGCAATTCAAGTCTAAAAAATACTATGTGAATCTAAAAATATCTTACAATATGATCTTATAAATTGATAATCTAAACATAGAATGATCAAAAGACCACTGATATTCCTCAAATAAATCAGCTTCCAGTCACTAAATCAGATCAACGTTTCAGCCAAAACACCCTTTCAAAACAAATAAATCTTTTCCAAATATTAAAGAGCATCCCGTAACCAAACGGGTTCTGGGAAAGACTTGGTCCCTGTCCACCACGCCCAGAATGAACCAGGGCAGAGCAGGTTTGTGTGTGAGAGTGTGGGACCATTCCAGTTCCAACAAACACAGCATGAACCACACGATCTCCAATGCCAGACACCCATCCTGGCATTCAGTCTGAGCTGACATCCCATAATCGCACAGCAACCAGCATGTGTGCCAGACTACACTGGGTCAAACGATAGCATCTGTGCAGGTTTGATGTAAAAAACCTTCAACCGTCAACAGACAGTACGTTTTGAATGGTTAGAAGAGATGATGTATTTAACTTGATGAGAATGAAAATTATGTGTAAATCAAGTCATATTTTTATTTAATGTATTGCATAAAATACTTACATTTTAGAAATAAATAAAACATTTACATAAAAGAAAAATGGAATTGATTATTGGATACACTATCCCTCAAAGCCTCGATTTCATTACTTATTAACAACATGCATGTTCTCCTTTAGTCTGGATGTGTGTGTATCTGTGTATGCAGGTGTGTTACAGTATTATCTCTGATTGTAGAAATATAATATAATATAAATAATATTTTAAGATATGCCAGTGCAAGTTGCTTTCAGTTAAACTGCTGAAACATGCATTTTAGTCTGGGACTAGGCTTAATCCTTGTCTGTGAAACCGGGGGTGAGTGAGTATACAGGTGTGTTTCTGTGAAGCCATTCTCTCTGATCGGTGACATCAGCCCTGGTTTCATTCTCCCGTTATAATTAAAGAGCTATGTGTATGTGTGAGCAGTCAGCTGTGGCGTACAGGGTCTACTGATTGCTTTCATTCCCAAAGGCACGATGATGCTTCAGCCCTCAATTACACATGCCAGAGCTGCCTGGACAACTGCAATCGTTGCAGCTTTTAATGGAGGTCAAAGAAGCATGTTTGTAATCTGTGTATGAGGATGAAAAGTCAGCTTGTTAGAGTAGAGCTGATGGAAATTAAAGAGGAGAAAAGAAGAAGAAGAGTAGATGAGATGTACCTTCTCATAGTAGATGACTTCATATTCCACTATGACTCCGTTTGGTCTGTCGGGTCCTTGCCAGGCCAGTGTGATACTGTCTTTACTCTTTCTCTCTTTCAGGATCACATTCACTGCAAACAGAGAGAGAGAGAGAGCTATAATGAGATGATGTGCATACAAAAATGGTACATGAAGTACTCAAGACCACCTCAGTCCAGTCGCAGGTTTCTGACCCGCACGGTTTGATTCCAGTTACACTTCTATTGCTACAAAACCAAACCACTGAGAGCTCAGGATCCCTTTACACACTCGAGAGTGCTTTACACACATACACACAAGTGCTGTGAAACCTTTGTCTAAAGAGAGACAAAGGGGAGCCACACAACAGCAGGTAATTACAGTCCTGAAACACAGTCTAACACCTTCTCTGTCTCTCTCGCCTGTCCCTTCATCTCTCACTATAGCAGGATGGACAGAGGAAGGGAATGAGAAAGGGGGGGCAGAGACAGCAGGTCTGATATTTTGTCAGATGGTTGGAGGTAAATTCTCCTGGTGTCCTTCACCTCCTCTGTGCTCTGAGATCTGTGAACAGTCTTCAAAATTACACCAGACATACCACACACAAACACACACGATGCACACACGTACACATACACGCGCACACACGCACACGTTTCAATGTTTTATGGGGACCTCCCATAGACGTAATCGTAATGGTTTATAGGCCAGGCTATATATTTTACATCTACACACTATAAGTAAAATTTGCATTTTAATGATAATTTATTTCAGACTATTCACCGTCTTTAGGGTTCTTGGACTTGCTTGAGGTTCTTTGCAGTTTAGTGTATTTAAAACGTAGACTAGAATACTTAGTTTTCTAAAGAACTAGAAATTAACAAATTATAAAACTAAATGAAAAACAATTAAATAATAACTTGTGTTATTTAAAAAAGTTTCTTCCATTGCATCAGATTAATGCAAGAAAATCCTTTTTGTGGATTTTTTTTTCATAAGAGGGTGTCATTAAATGTGAATTTTTATGAGCAAAATTCATTCCTAAATTGCTCTAAACTATACAATATTCAGATTAGGGTTGGTTCACGATTTGACGTGGCTGAATGTATAAATCATTGGGATCTTTGACCCTGTTCTGACACTAAGCACTTCTCTCTCAGCATGTGCCTGTTCTGCTCAAGAGCCTCCCTCTACAGCCCGACCAGCTTCATACATATTTAATACCTCAGCCGAGCCTTACACAAGCCCAATGCCACCATATACACATTCACAAACACACATTTAATGAGAACACGCCTGCCCTGATGACCCTTGTCGGCCCGTCAGGGGTGTGAGACAGGGAGTTTTGGAGGGCAGTTGTGTCTTTACCACATTTTAGCACCAGAGAATGAGTCCTGCCTGCAGATAACATATTCGATGACATGTATTATTTAGAGCATTTAGAATTCTATGAACTTATGAACTTCCACAAAGGTTGTGTGTGTGAAAGAGATGGGAATCTGGTCGAAACAACAACCCTCTGGCTGTACTGAACCGTTACTTTGGCTGTTATTCATTTCTGGAACCTTGAGCAGAGCAGAGAAAATAAGGAAAACAATATGATGCATCACAAAGACAAGCTTACAAACGCAAACACACACCCGACCCAAGGGCTGTCAAACACTGGAGACTTTTGAGACATCTCATTGAATAAAAAAAAGATAACCTTCACTGTCAGCATAAAGGTTTGGGATGCATAACATTTTGTTAAGAAAGAGGGAAAAACAGAAAAAAGAGACAATGACTACACACGACTCACACACGTTGACTACACACATTCCTTCAAATCATATTTTGGAGTGGGTTTTGTTTACGGAAATCTAATGAGCGTTTGGCATTCATAAATGTGATATTGCATCCAAACCAAGACCGACACAACGCAACGTTTGAGCGTTGAATAATTTATCAGTCCTCACTGGAAGCAAAATGCATGCACAAAGTGACAATTTCAGCCAATCAGAACATATTTGATGCTAGATTTTTAACCAATCAGATCAACGCAACAAAAATATATACCAAGCAACATTTAAAAATGCCAATGGAACAGAGACGCAATCTACCTGTCTGACCGGTGGTGATGTTGACAGTGACTTGTTGTTTAAGGGTCGGGCTCAGATCGGACACCCCGTTCACCGCCTCTATGATGAAGGTGTAGTTGGTGTTGGACAGCAGATCCGTGATCAACACTTTAGGGATCGAGAGACCAAACTGTCTAGGTTTGAAATGTACGTTGTTGCTGCAGGGGCTGCATGTCTTCCCGTCGCCGGCACACTTCCTGCAGTGGACGCTGTATGTGACGTCTCCTCGCCCACCGCTGTCTCTCGGAGGACTCCACTCTAGTGTCACAGAGGTGTCGTTTAGGGTGGAGATGGGGTTCTCGGGTGAAGATGGAGGCCCTGGGAGAGAAAAAGAAAAGATATAGAAATAAAGAGTTGGCTTTTGCAGTTTTTCTGAATTGCTAAAACACTTATCCCCATTCTCTGAACCAAATACTCAATAGTCTAAACCAATTTGTGGAATAAATCACTCTTTCTGTAAAACATTAAACAAGTTCAGGTAGTTAAAACACTTTTTGGAAATGCACTCATGCACTCTTTTTTCAAAACTCTAAACACATTCTCACTCACTAAAACACATTTTGCACTGGGATGCACTTATGTTTCAAAATGCTAAACACAGGCAGGCGAAAGTTAAAAACAACTGCAATACAGTTGACTCAAAATTGTTCACACTTATTTATAATGATGTGAGTAAACCAACTGTACATAATACAAGTCAGTTCAGAGTCCCAAAATGTTGTACTGAATGTTGATACCAACAATGGATGGAGACAATATAAGAGGGAGAGAAGGAAGAGGATGAGCGCGAGCGAAGAAGAGCAGGTGTGGAGAATGTTGTCAAGGCTGGATCTGCTTTAGGGTTTTTCCCTTTGCCTGCAGAGAGGACATTGTTTGTGATGTGGAGAAACTCCTCCGGCCGGACCAACATGAAGACATTATACTGAAGCAGAATCAATCTCTCTCACCGACCTTGATTTTGCAGTTGCACAACTCTTCTGACTGTACTTTACTGTAACATGCTTTTCATTTAGAGTTTTTTACTGTAATCTTTTTGGCTTTTGCAGTTGGGTCACTATATTTTCACTGTATCCAAGTGGTGAATATACAGACATTCGATAGGCCTACTATTCAATATTCAGTACAATACTATACTTGCAGTGCAAAATTTGCTTACTTTGTTACAATATACTTTTTTCTGTAACTGCATGCTTTGGATTCTGTGTTCTCCAATTTTGAAGTAGTGTCCAATGAATCTGTAGTGTTTATAATTTTGACTCGCTGTGTGTATGATCTGAAAGCATTGTTTGATTTTAAGTACAGATAAAATGGTTTTGAGGCAATTGTATGATTT
The DNA here is from genome assembly GCA_036326025.1 of Chrosomus eos. NCBI lineage: Eukaryota > Metazoa > Chordata > Actinopteri > Cypriniformes > Leuciscidae > Chrosomus > Chrosomus eos. The sequence goes on from CM070823.1 coordinate 12,569,319, forward strand.
TGCCATAAGAGTCAGAGGTTCTGTGAATGTGGTTTGAAAATTTGGTTTTGTGTTTAAGGTTTTGAGAAAGTGAGTGATGGTTTCAAGAAATGTGTTTTAGCAATTCAGAAAACCTGTAATTCAGTTTGTGTTTGAATGAATCTACACCAGTGTTTCTCACTAAACATTTTCTCAAAAGGCAAAATAAATAGGTTTAACAACATTTTAAAGGAGAATAAACCCCTTCCGATACCTTATGATGTTCAAGTGCTGATGTCAAAGTCTTTATGATCAAAGGGTATTTTGGCTCAGATTAATTTGTCACTTGGGAATGTACTAACACAATATTTGGCCCAGTGTTTGTTCCATGGGAGATCACACATCTTATGTTAATCACATTTACCCATTTACAAAACAGTCAACTTTCGTATTGAGCAGTTGTGTTCCAGAAGTAAAAATCCCATTCATTTTCTCAATAAAAATTGATAGATAAATCTCTATAATTAAAACATCTTATTTTATTTTTTTATATTTAAATATGAATATATTATAATAAACCAAAAACCCAAAACTCATAAATCAATCAATATCATTCAATTAATATGCATATAATTTAATTTCTCTACAGATAAATCTATCTATCTATCTATCTATCTATCTATCTATCTATCTATCTATCTATCTATCTATCTATCTATCTATCTATCTATCTATCTATCTATCTATCTGTCTGTCTGTCTGTCTGTCTGTCTGTCTGTCTGTCTATCTATCTATCTATCTATATCTATCTATTTCTATCTATTTCTATCTATTCTATCTATCTATCTATCTATCTATCTATCTATCTATCTAATAGTAATATATTATAATACAAAAAAATAACATCTAAACAAATGAGTTATTATTGTTCAGTTAATATCAATATCATTCTATTTCTCGATAGAAACTGACCTAAATCCAAATAATCTTAAATTCCATTGGCATGTATTGTATTAAATATTATTAATGTTTAAAAAATACAAATAAATGATCTAATCAATCAACATCATTAAATTTCTCATAGAGAGCAAATCCATATTTAACAATTCAATTTGTGCATGCAAATTAAAATATTTTTATTCTATTACATTAAAAATAATGATTTTGATTTAATACTTAAATTCTGTAAGCAATTATCAAATATAATAATAATAATTTGTTGCATTATATAGCGCTTTACATAGAAGGAATCTCCTCAACCCACCAATGTAACACACTCTGGAGATGCCCAGAACACACTACACAGTTACTGGTGCTTACTGTGGAATGACAGTGATGAAGCAATCATAAAGACATAAAACAGACAACACATTGAGCAACTTTCATGTACTTTTCTTACATTTTTGCCAACAAGAAATTAGGAAAATCCCCTTCTGTGCAGACTTCGCTAAAGCAGCACGGGGAAAAAAATATAATAAACCAAGGGCTCTCCAGTTGGTTTTGCGGAGCTTTCATTGAATGCTTCCCACTTTGCTTGCTGCAGTGCATTGGGAAGCATTCATCTAGCCATCAGGGCTGATAATGAGTGAGGGTCTGAGCAGTTGTAGGGCTGATAGTGCTCCATGGTATTTCTATTTTCTTTAACGTCTGCTAACTGCAACTATGCACAGCTAAAGTTTTTTAACACTACTGCGTTCAGCAGGGTTCTGTTGAAATAGCTCTCTCATGATTGCAATAAAACATGAAAATACAGCCAAAAGAAAAGAATAGATGAAGACCCAATGCATCATATCCCGGACACAATTGTTTTTGCAGCCTCAGTAATCAAACCGCTCAACTCTCTTCCAGACAGTGAAGGTTGCTTTCACCTCAAGGTTTGAAGAGTCAGTAAACGATTTCCAGATAGAGAGAGTAAATGAGCAGAGGAAACGAAGGGATAAGGTGAGGAGTTAAATGTCTGTGGTGGTGACATTTCACCAGATCTACTAGCTGGGAAAGGGGGATTCCTTCGGAACAGATCAGTGTGTGTGTGTGTGCGTGTGTGTAGTGTGGTGTGTGTCATGTGTGTGTTATGTGTGTGATGTGTGTGATGTGTGATGTGTGTGTGTGTGTGGTGGTGTGTGTGTTGTTGTGACTGTTTTGCGTGTGTGGTCGTCTTGGATGAAGTCTAATGGTGCACAACCTAAAGTTCGCCTCTGAGCTAAAGGAGTGGTTTTTAAGGGTTAAAAGTCTATTATGTTCAGTTCAAACTTTGTGTGAGTAAATAAAAAAGAAACATTAAAAGATAAGATTTCTGTTTCAAATGTATGGTGTTCTTTTGAACTCTCGGTTAAATCAAAGAAACCTAAAACAATGTATACCAGTTTCCACAAACATATTAAGCAGCAACTGTTTTCAACATTGATAATAAGAAATGTTTCTTGAACACCAAATTACAATGATTTCTGAAGGATCATGTGACACTGAAAACTAGAGTAATGGCTGCAACAAATCAGCTTTGCAATCACAGGAATAAAATATATTTGAAAATATATTAAAATAGAAAAGTTATTTTAAATTGTAATAACATTTCAATTTCACAATATTACAGATTTTACAGCATGTTTTATTAAATGTAGAATTAGGTATAATGCATAATGGTGTTTTTTAAACTGGTTTTCCAAATATTTTGGACTGAAACACTATGATGTTAATTAAATCTTAAAAACTAGCATAAAAAGTCTAATTTGAGGTAAAAACAAAATTGACATGCGCATAAACTAGGATGTGAATGAGATGTTGTTCACATGCAAGTGTGTGATTTACAGCTGGTTTCTCAGTAATCACATTAGCACATCATTTTTATTTCCTGGCACATGATTTTCATATACAGTACAAACAGTCTCATTTCGCTGCTGTTGCCCTAATTTATTTTATCATTACATTAAGTAAGCAGTGTGTGTGTGGGGGTGGGGGGTGAGTTTGTGTGTAAGTGTGTGTGTGATGTACTACAACTGAAGGTCATTAAGTAAATCCATATGTTTAGCTGCATGCATGATTTGCCTTATCAGATGAATGAGTCCTTTAATTAGGATCTGTCATATGGGGTTCGTTCTTTCTCTTTCCTTTCTTTATTTTTCATGTCTCTCTTTCTTTCTTCCACGCTTCAATCGCAAGCACACACACACAGATATATATAGGTAATGACTCACTCTCTTGGTCTATATAAGGTGACCTCACCAGTCTTGTAAACGCAGAGCTAGACGTCCAATCTGACGTGATTTATGATGATGAGACAGTGATGAAGGTGAAAATGTACTGAGCTCAGTCTATAAGAATAAATAAGAAAAACAGCCTCCAGCCCTCCATCCATCCATCCATCCATGCATGTATAATTAGAACTATCCTTTCAACCAACTTTCCATCATTTTATCCATCTATGCATTTACCCCTTTTTCCTTCAGTTCATCCATCCATCTATGCATCCATCCACCCACACATCAGTCCATTTTTCCATACACTTATACTATACATTCATGCATTCATAATTACCTCCCCCTATCCATTCATCCCTCTTTCCATCGGTTCATCCATCCATGGATTGCTCTGCCTATCAGCATTCATGCATGATCTACCTAAAAAAGATTTAGTAGTACTGGATCACTCACGGGTGCAGGACATTGACCGCGGGTCCATGTCAGCTCTGTAAAATCCCTTCTCGCAGGAACACTCGGAGGCTTCCTCCTGATGGGAGAAACTGTGCGGAGGACACTTGGTGCAGTAGGCATCCATGGAAGAGGCCTTGTAGGTGCCTGACCTGCAGGCTGCAAAACAGAAACAAGAAGACTGAAAGGTTAGATATACAGCTTTACAGAGCACTCCTAGAAAAAAAAGAAAAATAATAAAATAAAAACCTAAACAAAAAGCAAAGCAAACCATTAAACAAACCAAATTAAACAAATCGAAACACATTTCAACCCAACTCAACTTTTATTTATAAAGCACTTTCAAAACCATTAGAATGGACCAAAGTGCTGTCTATAAATAGTTAATAACTCTAAAATACATAGAAACATAAAAAAACACCAAGAAAAACATACAACCAATCACTCGCAGTTCTCAGACCTAATCAAACGCCAAAAGCTTGAAAGAATAAGTAAGTCTGCAAGCCCTTTTTAAACATATACATGCAAAACAGAAAACAATAACAAAACAAAACAAAAGTCATACCAGCTTACGGTAGAATGGTTTTTAAAGATGATCTTTTAGATTCACCTCTAATGTCCACAATTGACCAGCAGAAAAAAAAAAACATGTTACCCAGCAGTCATTAGAAGCTAATAATGAGTTTGAAGTGGAACTCATTGATTGTCTTACCAGTGACAGACAACATTTGATAAACCTGTTTAAAAACAGTTATTGTTTTTGTAATTTCCTTTTGCTGGTGGCACAAAAAGTACACACTTCAGCTGTAAATAGACATTTATTTCTTCTTTTTCAGAGCTGTTACAACATCCTGTGTTGTGTAAAATGGGTCAGTCAACACGGACTTAAATAAACATTGCAGAAAAACGAGCCCGAGTGCAGGAATTACAAATAGTTTCTTGTAGCAGAGTGTCCCTAAAGGACTTCACAAAACCAAAACACATCCTTGAAACCTGGATTCAAATTCCAACATTTCCCTGTCTCAGAGTACACCATGATTATGTTTACAAACCGGATAACCTGACTCTCCTCTCAAACTGTGGCCATTTCTGTGAAGGGAAAACAGTTCGCTTTCTCTGTTCTATTTATCTCTCTGTCTCTCTTCCATCTTTTTCACATCTGCATCTCACATTCATTTGTTTGCCTCAGAGCCCCAATGGATGACCCAATTTCTGAAATATGTGAGGAGGAATTTAGCCTTTTACCCAATTACAAATGCAAAGTGTTCACACAAACACATGCTTGAAAGATAGAGCGCGTAGAGGAGTAGAAGGTGGCGAGTAGGCCTTTAGCATAGTGTTAGCCTCACTCTAGCTTATGGCGCCAATAAAAACACCACAAAGGGCTTCTGCATATTCTAATATATGTAAATTTAGAGGCCCGTGTGAATGCTAATGAATTGGAAAGGGCATATTTATTTGATTGCTTTGCTGCATACAAATCGTCGAGGGGATGTTGGTGGGAGGGAGGTGGTTTGTGATGGTGCGTCTCAGGGGTAGAGACGTAAATTCATGGTGCAGTTAAGGCGAGAGCGTTAGCAATCTGCACCGCGAGCAAATTAGACAATCCTGCCGGCCGCCGAGGTCAAGCCATCGCTAGTGTCGGAAACGCAATTCAATTGATGGATCAATGCAATGATGAATTTATCCTCGTCTTGATTGCCTGTGTGAGTGGTGAAGGTCACAGATTTAATCAAGGCTTGCAGCTCCCCTGCTCGCCCATAAATCCACACCCGGCGAAGAGCGGCAGGCTAACCCTGCACCGCCATGATTCAATCTCCACCTCTACCTTCCTATACATTCTCACATCATTCGCTGCTGTCTTGCTTTTCCTCTGAAAACATGAATAGAAATAAAAAGTGTAACTTTCACAACTTTCCACTGTTTCTTTGATTTATCACAGGAGTCATTAGGTTAACTTTGCTGTTGTTGTTGTTTTTTGAAGGGGCAAGACACGTACACCCCACCACATCTCAACATATCAAAACATGAGTTCTATAGTTTTGGAGAGTAACTAGCCTACACTGCAAACAATTTTTTTTTTACTCTGTAGGTTTGTTTTTCTAATACACAAACTTTCATAGATGTATTTACTTGAGAAGCAAAATGACATGGAATGAAAATTGTGATCAGCTTTTCTTCTCTATTTATGACATATATATATATTAAACATGTAGGGTGGGATTTTGTCTATCGACAATTGATTGGACTATTGAATCATTAACGTTTGCTAATTGCTACAATGTCATGTGAGTAACAGGTTGCTGCCAGTAGGTCTGTTATCTCTTATGTTATATCTATTTTCAGAGTACGTTTACATGACCACGATGTACTAAAAACGGAAACGTTTTTCCTTTGTGCTTTTCGCATACAGGCAACAACGTTGTCAAAACGATCCCCGTTCACATGAATCAGCGATTAAAAACGTTGTATTAGGCTATGTATGCTAGGCCAGTAATTGGTGCTCACTTTGTAAAGAAAAACTACTGAACATGTAATATGCATGTATTACACAAATATATTTTCACAAATGTTTGTAGTTTACATGGAGACAATAACAGTACTGTTTTCAAAAACTTGCACTTTGAAACACGCTTTCAAAAATTTGCATTTTAATTAAAAAGTTTAATTAAAATGGTGACACTTGTGCCAACCGCTAGGCTACGGCTCAAACACTCTCCCAATATGAACACCTTCTAGAACTCTGATCTCAGTAACTAGAATCAAAACTTGTCACTGAACATGATCATTGAGATGATGGCTAAGCCGCACCTGTTAGCAAAGCACAACTAAACCATAGCATTCATTTATAGCACAATGCTTTAACTGATAAGCTAGAAAAACATACTCATTTACTCATACTCATTAGACTAGAACTAAATAGAGAATGAAGGAATCGAATCAGCAACCTTCCAAATACCACCCCTTGTGTCTTAAACAGTACACTACACCACTAAATCCCATTTCATTTTTCTTATTCAAATAAAAAAGTCAGCCAAAAGGGACATTCCATGGTCTCCTAAATAGTCCAAACAAATAGATTCTAATTAGGTTCAAGAGTGTGTTAGTATTGAGTGTGGTGGGCCTTTTGTTGGCTTGTAGTGGCTGGAAAGAGAAGGAGAAAGAGAGAAAGAGATGAGTAGGGCTCTGCTCTTAGAAAGCCTAATCAGAAGCGGAGCGTCTGGGGTGAAGGCTGGGCACCGTGCCGCTGTACTGGAGAGTTTTGGCCTGCTGATGAGGGGTGCTGGCTGTTCCTTCCTGGCACTGGTCCATTGCGTTATATCAGAACTCCCAGGCAGCCTGACCAAACACACATAGGCCCTTACGGCCACAGGAAATTCCCTTCCGAGTAACAATCTTTGAAAGTTTACAAAGTGTTTCTGAGAGAAGAAGTCTATGACCTCCAGCATCTGTTTAGATGACTTTCAAAGACTCAGCTTTACCGCAATCATTACAGTCGTCCGTGCTGAACTCAAGCAGGGAAAATAATATGACTATGGCGAAGATTAAATAGTCATAATTTGTTCATTCAGCCAAACCCACATTATATTCAACACAAATGATTTCAAGCAAAGAGTGAAACACTAGAAATTGCTCATATTGGAGTCATAAGGCTCAGGGAAGCCTGATGTTTATTTGAAGAGCAATGTTAGACAGAATTAAAGACATAAGTACTATTTGAGTAAGGTTCTTCCCAACAGCATAATTTCCATGTCAGGGAGAATGAAGGAATGGTTATCCAATACTTGTCTACTAGTGAGTTTTCAAATATTTATTTTTCCAGCAGTGCTTTAAAAATAATTCATTAATAATACATTTATAATATTAAAATAAATAAAACAAGCCAGCAAGCACTGGGGCAAGTACTTATTTTTTATATAAGCTTTAAGATTTGTACATGCTGTGATTTATAAATAAATACATTTATAACATTTATTTAAAAAAAAAAAATATAATAAAAAATATATATATTATATATATATATATATATATATATATATATATATATATATATATATATATATATATATATTAAAATGAATCCTACAAACATACTACTTAGGTTATAGCACCATATTGATTTTCTTTTTGACAGGAATAAAAACGAGACAAATTGTTTAGCTGAGGAAATATTTCTAAAAGACTTTCAGTAGACAAAAACTTCTACAAACTTTGTGAAAATAACATTTAATCTAGAACTATTATACCTCACATGCCATTGCAAAGACTAATCCTCATAGCCTTGTTTCAATCCGAATACAAATCTATGTGGCGTCTACCCGGAATAAAGTCTATAGGACTGAATTGTGATGACTTTAGGAGACAACTTCTGGGGGAGATTTCTTTGTGCCACTGTATTCTTTTTGGAAGTGTTGGAGAGAGAAAGTGTTTTGTGTGTGTGTGTGTGTGTGTGTGTGTGTGTGTGTGTGTGTGTGTGTGTGTGTGTGTGTGTGTGTGTGTGTGTGTGTGTGTGTGTGTGTGTGTGTGTGTGTGTGTGTGTGTGTGTGTGTGTGTGTGTGTGTGTGTGTGTGTGTGTGTGTGTGTGTGCGCATATCTACTATCTAGTGGGCCAGAGGTTGAGAGAAGATCTCACAGAGCATTCCTGCATGAAGAAAGACCCAAATAGTCACATGTGATACCAGGAAAAAAACCAGAACCACTGCCTGAATCTACTGCAATAGTCCAACACTGCAACACTAACGCTTAAAAGAATGTTTCTCGCACTCTTCTTATCAGTGGAATAACTTACAATTTAGACATACTTCATTTTAACCTAATATGATAATGAAAAGTACAACCTGTATCACTTTTATAGACAACTCACTACCTTACAAACTTATGAGGAATGGAGGTGGTACACTTGGGACCGCCAAATCTACGTCTATGTTTTTTGTATAAGACAGCCCAGTCGTCACGCATCGCAATTCGCAACGGAGAGATTGTTCACTATTTAGGAATTCTGACTGCAACAGTATCTTCCCACAGTATGCGCTCTAACACGTACAGTAAATCAAAAGACAAGGGGAAGCGAAAACTTCAGAAATCTACATCTCGGATATCTCCAGGAGGTTTGCCCCATTAAAAATTCATACCCATCTGACTCCCGCTCTTTGTTTATGGCAATCAATAGCTTTTAGATATGATTCCTGAATGTAAGAGAAAGAGAAAATGTGATGGGGAGGTGAGAACTGATGAAAACGATCCACTCGCGAGACAACGTTGTTTATGAGACCAACTTAATCGTCATTCTAATTTACCGAGCAGCGGTCATCCGTGGAATTTGATTACGGCATTGCTCAAATATTTTATGGCGAGAGCATTTTATGATGTGCGATAATTGTGTGCTGTGTTATAATAATGCTTGGGGGGAGGAAAAAAAGAGAGAAAATACGAGAGATGAAAAGAAGAAAGAAAGCAGGATTTATGTTAAGTATGCATCCATTTAATGAACATGAAATGTCTTATCTCAGCAGTACTGATATCATAGTCAACAGTCAAGTGAGTAATCAATTACAAAATGAGTTCATGAGTTCACCTTTCATCTACATATCCTGATTCACTTCCTCCATCTCTTACACAGAAGTCAAACTGGACCCGACAGCCCAACGTACGCCCCTGATGAAGTATGACCCGTTTGGGTAAGCCGACTGCAACGCTGTCACATCGCATCGATGTATCACTGATTATAATCTAAACATATTTTCCCTGTGCTAATTGGCTATCACAGCAGTAAACAGGCAGAACAGATTTCAACAACATCCCTCTTTATCCAATCAGACGTCAAAGCAGAGGTGTGCGTTTTTCAATTACTGCCCTTTGTTCGGGTAGAGAACAAATTCACAAGACAGAAAATTACAAACCCCACAGCTTTCGCCGTGCTCATACATAATGCATCAATCTGCGTTTGTCTTTTTAAGGAATGACAGTAAGTAAACAGTGCTCTGGTGCCGGGCACGACCCACGCCTCCTAAATAAGGGTGTTCGCCAAAGCTACCTCGCATCAGCTTAATAAAGACAATGTTATTTGCATGGTGAAGACAAGCGCACGCACATCTCAGTTAATTTTTTCGGCCTACTACACGATTTTTCCCGCTAAACTAATCGCTCATGAGTTTACCAGAGATTAACAATGTATGACAAGTATCAAATGATGTATGATTGGATGTAGCTGCTAATTAACTGCTTTTTATAACAAGTGCATTGCTGCTGAAAGGTAAACGTGAAAAAAAAAAAAAAAAAAACTGCAGCAATCCGATGGCTAGTTGAGCAAATGGGTCTAAAACCTCTGTAGAATATGGATGTGTTTCCACAACAGTCTAGGATATGCTAGGGTTTTTTCCCCAACAAGTGTGAAATTCATATGAAATACAATCACATCCTGAGAGAGCAATACCTGGTCCCCGGGCTAAACAAGTGTGTGTGTGAGAGAGAGAATATACCAGCAGAGGTGTCTCGGTGTCTCTCGCTACCTCAGGCAGAGAAATAGAAATCACACACTCCTAGATAACTGTGAATTACATCCTGGAGGATGACATCATTACTGGAGCACACACACACACGCACACACACACACACACACACACACAAGGTAGGTAATCACCAGCAGTGAGTTGCTTCCTGGTCTGTGTGTGATAAGGCTGTGTGGAGACTCTAAGAGCTGGTGTTACTGCATCATATGATATCAGGACGTGCACATCACACTCAAGGTGGAGGGTGAGGGTCCATCTGATTGCCCACAAACACACGGGGAAAGAAAATGGAAGAAGACACTCTATCCGGGCTTAAGATAAGCCTTTCTCTAAACACACCCACACTGGAAATGACAAATTCAATGTAATCGAATCGTCACATCTGAAATCTGCTATACTTGAGAAACATTTGACACTATTTTCCCTCTATTTGCTTGTCTGTAGAATAATAACATGCATTTGTTTTAGCATTGTTGTTATTGTTAAACTCCCCCTGTAGCAGTGGCGGATCTAGAAAATTTTGCATGGGGGGGCAAAGGGGTGGCAAGAGGTCTTAGCAGGGTGGCAGGGGTAGACGGTGGGAATCCCTATATGTGAATTGCTTTAATATAACAAACACAAAAACACAGTAGTTAGTTTAATCGTGCCCTTACACACTACAAAGGTTTTTAATTCACAACAGGAAAAAGCCCAGTGCAGTGTTCAAACAAAACAAAACTTTGCATCTTTTAAAAAGTAAAAGTATAAAAAGCAAAATGAAAATATTAAAAAAAAGTACAATAATTGTGTCCAGGGACTTTTAGCCTTAATGGTTATGCTCCAGCTACTTTTTTCAACTACTCTTGCCAGCAAAAGTCAATATGTGAATTTTATCCTTGTATTACATTAGGCTACACTGTAGGGCCAAGTAGCTGGGTCATTCCTGGTATGTGGTGACATTTTGGCTTCAAAATTCTTCAAAATGAGCTTTTCTTGCATAGTATATGTCCCTTATGCCATCTTAGATTTTTTTTTTTCTTCTTGAAACAAGCAAAACAATTTTTGATGAATAGAATATGTTTCACATTCCACCCTGTTAGGTTTATAGACCTAACAGGGTGGAAAATTCTGAGCTAAGTCAGCCATAGCTCTTTGAGTGATCAACATTTAGCTAGCTAACCTTCTATGAACATAACTTTTATAACTATGTCAGATTTGTTTTTAAATGTTTTGATAGGACAAACATTATCCATAACATAGCCTAACAGGGTGGAACTTTAAGGGTGGGACAAGCAGGATAACATTTCAAAAACTAAAAAAAAAGTTACGAGTGAGAGTTGAAGCTTACTTCAGTTTGTACAGTTGAATTCCAGCAGATAAAGAAATGAAGTCACTTCTTGAAAATGGTCTCAATGAAATTGCAGTCGGATTTAGAAGGCAAAAAAGTACATAATAACAGGGTGGAATGACTTCAGGGACGCAGTAATTGAAGAAAGTTTTAAGAAAAGACCTATATTTTCACGTGATTTATATGTATGATTAGAGGCAATTTAGCCTAGTCTATAACATAATAAAACATATTTTGAGGTTTTTGTCATTTCATGGTTTATATTTCTTGCAGAAGTTGATTACTGTGCACTGAGGACATGATATAATTGAATGCATACATCAATTAAATTATGTAAAATACAAAATATTATTTTAATGTCTATTATCTCTGTTTAAATGGTAAATAATACTTAAATCTACAATTTAAGCCATTTACTATAAATATGTGACTCATTTTAGAGAAAATATGTGTAAATAAACAATTGGGACAGGAAAAGTCACCGCATACCAGGAATGACCCAGCTAATAATTTGTTATTAGTAGCCTATAACAAATATAAAATCAGAAATATTTATCACATCCACACACGCAGTTATATTTAGACTACTTAATATAATAATCCTGATTTTATTAGTTATTTCCCCAGTTTTAACCTGGTTTCATTGCTGTGATATCTGAGAGGAATTGGATTTGCTTAGCTAATCAAATGATCGATCTCCTAACTGGCACTGTATTGTGTGTTGTAACGTAACGTCGGCGTAACAGCGACCATCAGTAAATGTTATTATGGATACAAACAATTTATATTTTTTATTAAGCTGTTCTTGTCTTTACTAAAATCAAAATTAGGCCAATCAAATGGAAGAGTGCTCTTACAAATCACGAGGAAGCGATTTGACCGCTGATTTTGGCTAACGTAATAGACTCGCTGTTTTTGCTGATGCTGAATCGTCTTTAGCATACAATACATTCATTACAAATGTAACTTTAAGTTAAACATTTGTTTAACTACACATGGGGAAACTCACTTCACCTTCAGGCTCTGGGGCAGCTCAGTCTCTCCAGTCGGGTTGCAGGGCCACCGCACCGCAGCAGACTCGCTGTGTGTGTGTGTGTGTGTGTGTGTGTGTGCGCGCGCGTGACTGAGCGAACGCCGCTCTGCACGTTTGAATCAGGGACGTACTAAGTATTTGAGGGGCAGGGGGGACGGGCTTTAATAAAAATTTAATTGTTCACTTTTGGTAAATGTATCGTTTAGTTCACTGTTTTGAGAAGCTTGCGGGTTGTTTTTACAAGTACAGTTTTTGGATCACCAAAGTTAGGGGGGCAGCTGGGGGGGCAAGGCTCTAGAGTGGGGGGGCACCTGCCCCCCCTTGCCCCCCTGTAGATCCGCCCCTGCCCTGTAGTCAATCATTTTAACCCTTTAAAATCACCTATGATTACCAAAATGACATTAAAAAAAGAAATCGTTCATTTTCTTTTTGTCATGCCTTAAAAAGCTTGAATGTCACTACACCCTTGCTTAATTTAGTATACGCAGCCCTATTGATATCAAATCAAAGATCCGCGCTTTGACGTGATTGGTGACAAGGTAATTTGTAACGATTTCAAATCGTGTTTTTGAGACTGTCTTTGGTTCACTGCAGTTTTAAGGAGAAAATACTCAGCAATGGTGTTGACACATGGTTTCTCTTAAAGCATATTAAAAACACCTCATAGAGGCTATAGGCTAAACACATTAAAGCTTGATTTTCGCCACAGGGGGACTTAAATTAACAAATATTATGTTAGTTTCAGTTAATGTAAAGTTAAAATAAGATAATAATATAATAATAAATAATAATAATAATAATAATATATATTTAACGAAAATTAGAAATGTTGCCCTGGCAACTTAATTAAATTAAATCAGTATAAGCTGAAGTACAAATTACTAATAACTGAATACAAAAATAAATTAGCATTAAATAGAAATGTTTTTTTTTTTTTTTACACAGAACAACTTTACTGTACACTACACAATTTGGCACGTAATAAGTCAACCACCTATTAGTTTAATTTTTATATTGTGCATACTGCATAGCACACACACTGCATACTAATTCATATAAATTGGGGTTGTATGCCACTTTGAATATCTCCTCACAGCCTGGAAAGAGAGATGTGACTGGCCTCTCTGTGGCCGTCAGGGCAATGTCATTTTAAGATAACTCTCTCATTTAATAATCCCCTCCCTTAAGCAGAATGTTTCTATGGGATTACGCAAGACCTCTCTATTGAATTTCAATACGGAAAGATTCAATAGACACAGGGTGGGAGATAATAGGATTTGACTTGTCTTAAAGCCTGAGGGGCCGCTGCAGGGGTCGAGGACATCCAGCACATAAACACAACAACCACTTCCTCATAACTTCCTCCACATTTTACAATATCGTATGCAGAGGAAACATGGGTCAGGCCATTACAAGTATCTGATCCAGCCGCAAAATGCACTTCAGCACATAACCTCTAAACTCTAATGAAAAGACGGCTCATTCACTGATATCTTTCAAAAGGCAATGCAACACAGGTGCTAATGTTATTTAAGAAGAAACAACTGGACTGTATCAGCTAGGCTCGGCGCAAATCACATTCAAATCTCAGGATATGAAAAACATGGCACACAATTGTTCCTGCCTCTAATAAACGTCGGAGAGATAAAGGGATTCAATTTCAATGCCGGCTAGTGTTAGATTTCCAGGAACTCTTTTTGTCATTCGCTGGCACTGCCGGGCCTCTATACCTGCATCTCCATTTACTGTTTATGATTTCATAAAACCATTCCCTGAACGTATTAGAGTTGGACATTGACATAAGGAGCTGTTCCTGAAGGGCTCTAAACAATGACAGGCCTCATTTGTCATGAGAGAGTAGAGTGTATCTGGCAGACAAAGGAGCAGACGGATATCTCTGCAGGAATGAGGGTGGCGTAGGGGAGTGAGATGTAAAACCAAATCTCTTTGTTTTCCTCTCGGCTTTTGATGCCTATGACAGATGTGGCGTTAACGTTTCGGAACAATACTGTGCATGTGGTGGACTGCTGTAGTGACAACATAACTAGCAGCACTTCCTGTGCAGGAACATAGAACCTAACAACCTAGAACAAACACAATTAGCCGTTCACACACCTTGACGTTTAGAGTGCTGCTATTGCGCCATGAAAGACTGCAAGTGCCAAACGGAGTTCAATCAAAATTCAGCTAATGTGTGCTTCGATTTTACAAACACAGGTCATCCAATCCGAATTTAGAAACATAACTATCCGTTTTATAAATACTTGTGATAGTTCAAGCTAAAAGGAAGATTTTGTAGAAGAATAAAGAGAGTCATACAGGTTTGGCACAACATGATTGTGAGTAAATGATGAAATTTTATTTACTTTTTTTAATAACAGCTAGTAATGTCTCTGAATTCTGAGTGGATGTTTTAAGGATTCAGTCTTCCTCCATTTATGCCCAGTCAAACTCAATTCATTGCTAAAATCACTCAGGCTCTTATCAGCTCTTATTGTGCCTTCTGGAAACTTCTGGGCTGAATATTGTCTACAGCTGTTACCTCGCCAGACTTATGAGCTCTCCTCAAGGGTTACATAAAAGAAAACTGTGACCTGAAATGTTTTGCCCGGTTAGCAAGCACTGAGCTAAAGCTCTGGAGGCCAAATTGAGACATTCACAGCTTGGCTAAATGCAACCTGAGTGCCTTCATAAGAGCCCAAATCAGGGATAAATCCTAATAAGCACTGAAGCAAACCAAATCCCCACACCACTCCTCCTCTCGCTCTCCTCCTCATTCCCTCTCCTTCAGCTTCTCTCGGAGGGAGTCTGCCAATCAGCTGAGAAGAGGACAGCTCTGACAACATGACTCATCTAGCCATGAGGGGGCCACACAGGCATATTCAAGTGCTCTTTATATAAATATAAATATATATACTACATTTAATTAATTTATATTTATATATATATAAAAAATTAAAAATTAAAAATAAATATAATTAAATTGCTACAATTATAAATAAAAAACATACTATTACTACTAATAATTTGATCAGTCACTAATTATTTTTAAAATATGAATAATATAAAATATTATAAATATATTAAATGCATAAATAAATATTTATAATGCCTTTTTATACACACGTTCGGTTTTCATGTTTTATGGAGACATTGTAGTATAGACAATGATTCTTATACTATACAAACTGTATTTTATACTGAGTATTCTATCCACTTAACCTACCTATCACATAAAAATTCATCATTTTTACATTTTTCAAAAAACATCATATACTATGATTTATAAGCCGGTCTCATGCACTGTAAAAAGTAATACCTAGATCTAACTTATAAAAAGTGAGGCAAGCGGCTGCATTGAATGTTTTAGGTTGAGTCAACATGCAGCCTTTTTTAAGTATATTGAACACTTTAACATTACTTAATATGAACGCAATAAAATCAAGTTGAGTTAACTAATAAATACTAGTATTACTCAGTTAGATAAACCTACTTTTATTGGTACAGGTAATGTATTTATGGTTTGCTACAAGTAACCTGCACTCATTTTAATTAGGTTTTATGAACTTTATTTTCTTAGTAAAATTAACCTAATCATATGTGAATGAACATTTTAATCGAGTCCTGGATATAACCTCAGAAAATAAATCTAAATGTCTATATTTTAAGCACTAAAGTGATTAACCTATTACAAATGCAATGGAAGAAAAAGATGAGAAAATAGATTGAAGACAAAAACATTTATTCAATGTTAACCAGTGTCACTTTTAACAGTTATTACAAAACAGCAAATAAATGTGGCCGCATATGTTCAGTATAATATGAAATATCCAAACTGCCCAATCTGTAATGTTTGGATAAAGGTAAATGTGAGCCATAAAATCACATTGTATGTATCACACTGGAACTGCAAAGGTCGAGAGCATAGGTAAGTCCAAACAGGAGGCAGCATGCTTTAGACAGGTTTGGCACACCTCTGACCACGGGCTGTCCTTCTATCATAGTACCAATTGTGTTGGGATGATGGCACATGTACACTTTCAGTGGGCAACTGCCAAGCTCAGTGTGCACCTCTGTTTCAGCATGATTCTATTGGTGGAGACAAAAAAGAATCAAGAAAAACAGGTAATGAGAGGAATATAACAGACCGGTAGAAGACATAAGACAGAAAGTCAAAATTGTACTTTTGTTACTAAAGGTGGTGATACTAGACGAATACTGTGACTAGAGCATGTGACCAGAGTGAAGTCTATGACAATGCCATTCAGAGTGACAATGCAGAGTGTGGTACTAAACTATCATAATCTACTGTAGCATGAGTGTTGTCTTATTCTGGTTCAAAGGATGCATTACAATGAAACAATGCAATTGTCCCTGATTGGTCATCACATTATTGTTTATTAAGCTACAAAGTTTAAATATCTTTCAAGAGCAAACGTAATTACCCCATATCATCACAATAGTAATACACCCACAAAGCAAAATTATGTTCAAAAGACGTCTTTTCAACGTCTTTGTCACAAAGTCGTACGTTACAAAGACGTCCACTGAGGAGCCAGAATGAATGTTTTTATTGATATCTTTTGATATCTTTTTTTGACGTGTTCTGTAATGAACGTTCATGTGACCTGTGGAAAATGTGGACATATTTTCAACATAATTTAAGGTTTCATTTAGACAATTTATGCTGTTTCTGGAACAAATAAACACTCTCAGGATGTATTAAATTAAAACTCACATTTATTTCAATGTAATTTATAAAGACTGACTGATAATAAGAAACTGCTCTATTTGGTGATTTTTACTGGTTGTGGGGAGGAGACAGAAAGGTGATCGTATCTGCCTTTTATTGTTGGTTGTACATAAAAACATCAAAAGAAATGTAATTGTATGGAGCCCACACTATTGTTTGCAATTTTACCTATGTTTCACCTGTGAATAGTTAGGCTATAGCTGTAATTGTATAAATTCTTAAGTTTTTCTTACCTGGATGTGAAGCTTGAAGACCCCAGGTGAGGTAACAAAAGCGCTTGGGTATCTAAAGACCAGGAAAATGCATGTTAGAATAAGGTACAAAAAAACAGTGGTAAATGTAGTTTAAGTACTGGGTTAGAAATAATTTTAGTTTTTTTCCAACCAAAACTCTGTCACTCTGACTATGCAGCATTAAAAAAACGTGGATACAATCTCTAAAATCAGACAGACTAACAGTCTGCAGTGTAATCTGTACATCTGCTTTAGTAATGCAAAAGTACATAATCTCTGATTGCAGAGTCCTGTCAAAGACACGGCTACCTTGTTTTGCCTGCTGTCCATAAAACACCATCTTACTTTCCTTTATTTGCCCGTTCAAGCTTGAAAATTGCGACCGTTTCGATCGTATATTATCCCGAAATTGAATCTTTGCAATCTAAAAATATAACTGAGGGCATTTGTGCAACTAAGTATTGCCTACATACATATCTGCGTTTTTAAACACGTCCATTCTAAATGTTGTTACAGTGGCGATAGCTAATGTTAGCAGGTGCTGCTAGAAATAAGCATTAAAAACATATTGTAGGCACGACAAGGCCAACTGCACTAATTAAATTTCAACCGCTGTTGTCTGTCAGCCGATCGACCACACTCCCTAGCACTGTGCAACCATCTTAGCTTTCCTATGTAGGATAGCTTACAGTACAATGCAAACCTAACCTCAGCTCCCTGGAGTAAGCGATTTTGAGTGACTTTACATCACCAGTCATTTGGCTAAACTTGCTCGACAACTTACCTTGTTATTCAGATCCGCTGCAGCGATGAAACCGTTGAAGTGCCGAGGAAGATACTGCGTCTGCCTGGGAAAGTCCGCACTCCGCACCAATGAAAAAGCGGGATTCCAATTTTAAAAAAAAATTAAAATAATTGCGTTTGGTGAACGCACGTGCCACATCGACAGCTGCTCAAATAAAATAGTGCATGTCAACTCACTTTTATAACATTTATTGTACACAATAACCACATACAAATAACTACCTAAATAAATTGCATTGGTTTTATTCAAAATATATGGTTATATAAAAACTTCTATATTTTAAGTAAAGAGGAAGTATTTTGATACTTTTTAGTATAAAACTAATAAAATAAGCTAGATTACAACTATTTAAAGTATATAAAACCTACTTTGTGGGTGTAGCACTTTTTACAGTGTGGGCACTAAAAACAATATCCCCACAAGGATTTCGGATATTGCCCCCCCCCCCCCCCACACACACACAGTCAGGTATTGCCGATAGTAAAATAGCACTAAAATACACTAAACAAGATACTTTAATGGAGAGGAGCGTAATTCAACATGAAACTCTGCTGACGGCTTCACAAAAACCCAGAGATTCTTCCTCTCTCGCCATTTTCATTCACCTGATGGGCAGTGGGCTGGCGGCCTGATCTACGATATTGATTTTGTGTCATCCAGGGGCGGACAGACTCTTTGAAAATCATCTTTAACCTCTTCTCTCTCCTCTTCATGCTAAGCCTGAACGTTGCAGTGCATCAATAGAAAATCAACATGTCCCTATTCCAGGCCAGCCAGAGCACCAGATGAGCTGAACTAAGGGCTTTTCTCTGTAATAGCTACAGGCGGCCCACAATCATGCACAGGGCAGTTATTCACCCGGGAGTTGCTTCAACAAAATGCATTTATCTCGTCGGCTGCTGTTTTCTGAGCTAAACGGGTCACTGAATAATTATCTCTGTCAATGGAAAGATTGCTGGTTAAAGAAAAAGAAAAGGGGGAAAATAACAGCTCAGGCTTGGGGTGTAAAAGAGTGAAGACCTAAAACAATCAGCTGTAGCAAAGGAAATCGAATGGAAAAGCATACGAGTAGAAACTCATTATCAGATGAAACCATTTATGGAGCGCAACAGTGACCACCCACTTTTACAGCATGTACTGAAGTAATTTATGCATTTCATCCCATTTTAACTAACATTTGGTAGCTAGTTAATGTTAGATTTGTTTCCTTGCAAGGCTGCAAAAACAATCCTTATTTTTTCTTATTATGAAACAAAAACAAATTACATTACCTTACAAAATACATTAATTTTATTGTACTAAAAATATTTGGCAAAAAAAAAACGTACCGGTAGTTTAGGATCCAATTCTCACTATTAACTAGTGGCTTATTAGCTTGCATATTACTAGCATATTGACTGTTTATTAGTATAAAGCACATATTTATGCCTTATTCTGCATGACCATATTGTACATCCCCAAATTCGACCCATATCTAACCTTAACCACTACTACAACTACCCGACTAGCAATTGATAAGCAGTGAATTAGGAAATGATTGAGTCAAAAGTTAAGTTAATAGTGAATGTGTTCCCTAAACTAAAGTGTGACCAAATATTTTTTTAGAAATTGAATGGGTTTCTCCAGATCCTTATTATGCTCTATATCAGTGATCCCTGACTCAAATAATAAATAGCAAAAAAATACAATGAATGAATGCATGAATGAAGTTCAGGTTTGCTGTTGACAAAGGGTTCTTGAAATGTATCAATGGGTATGTGTGGGTAAAAAAAACTGTTTTACTGAGACTTCTCTTTGTTTTATCCCAAAGAAATGATATTTAGCTGAATTAATTAATTATATTTAGCTGAAGTTTGAATGGAGACCACTGCTACAACAGTTCTCTGTGACCTTTGCCCACCTTATCCCAAATTAAGTCAGATGAATTAATCTGGTGATTATCCCGCAAAATGTCCAAACTGAGCATCTGTGAGTCAGGGGGGCTGAATGGAAATATCCCAGACTCCCCAGGTCAAGCTCTGAGTGACATTGCAATGGATAAAGCAAGCACAACTCTCACACATGACCAAACAAACATGCACACAAGAATATTTGATGCAAAGGTGCACTTGTAAAAATAAATAAATAAAACGTAAACCAGAAAACCTTAGTGAGTTTACATTGCCCCATTTAAGCAGAGCACCATCCCAATACTAAGTAAACCCTTTCATATTATTTAGATCAGTGAAGGGGAACATCATGTCTCTCCTGGCTCGCTGGTTTAGGCCAATCCACCACAAAACTTCATTTCCCATCAATCACTGGGACAGCAGTGTGTGGGACGAGGCATTGCTGCTTTGACTCTTGGCACTATGGTACAAATTGTTCTAGAACATGTGTATACAGAAACATGATATTTTTCATGATTCATTCTAGTCTAGTCCTGGTTTAGTCCTGTTCTTAATATAGTATTATCCTTAATTAGTATTTGGGTGTGTCTCATAAAAAGAACTGTAAAGAAATGACATATTTCATCACAAAATCAAAAGATAATTTTCAGAACAATTAATCAGATTTGAAACCCCTCAACTCATTCTCAGTAATTTACTGTATGTTTATTAACAAAGTTCGGGAGGAGCACGTGCAGATAATTAACACGAGTGGAGAGCACTCAGCAATCAATGATAAGAGGTGTATATATATATAATATATATATGAAGAGTTCAGATGCAAAAGCCTCTAAATGCCATCTGAAATTTTCTTCTAAAATGATCATTTTTATCAAGCTCGTATATTTAAGTTCAATAATTTCACTTAAATGGCAAGAAAAATGACCCATTAATTGTCATTTAAGTGAAATTACTGAATTTAAATATACGAGCTTGATAAAAATGATCATTTTAGAAGAAAATTTCAGATGGCTTTTAGAGGCTTTTGCATCTGAACTCTTCTATTATATATATATAATATATATATATATATATATATATATATAATATATATATATATATATATATATATATATATATATATATATATATAGGTTACAGGGTTAGGTTATATTATTATAATATATTTTATTTTATAACCTACAATAATGTTTTATATTATTTTTATTTTGGGTTGATTTAATCATGTTAAAAATATATTTTTGGCTTGAATAAAGCTAGTTATTGCCACACAACAGGGCCACCAAAAATGATATGGGACAGTGTGTAAACACAAGTGTACTTTATGTGTGTGTGAGTATTATAAAATGCTTAAAGTCTAAAACAGTTTCACTGATACAAAAACATGACCTGCTGCCCAGATTTCAATCAGTCAAACAGATAAGCAATAGGTTTAGAAAAAAAAGAGAAAAAAAAGATATGTAGACGGGGAGATAGACAGGAAGTCAGAGCTCCAGCTTTGGTCTCCGTCTGCCAGTTTGTGGTTGTTATTCCTCTTTGACCTCTTGGCATTGTGCTGGTCATTTAAAATTAAATAAATATTAGTGCAGGAGCTCCTGAGGGGTCAGGGTCACATTCTGACAGACAGTCACAACAGGAGGCAAACACACACACACACGCACACACACACACACACACACACACACGCACACACACGCACACACACACACGCACACACACACACACACACACACACACACACACACACACACACACACACACACACACACACACACACACACACACACACACACACACACACACACACACACACAATCTTTGAAGACATTCCCATCCCATAACTAAACGTAAATGTTGATGTGAATGCTAAACGGGCTGGGGAAAAAAAAGAAAGAAAAAAAAGCACAAGCATAGAGTGAGGCCTGGAGTTTCATCCCCCTTTTCCCCCAAACACTCTCTGCAAAGTGCTCTGGAAACATAGGAGCATCTAACTGTTTGAAAGGAGATGGGACGACGCTCAGAAAAGACAGCGAGAGAGAAATATAGGGGATGAGCGAAAAAGAGCTTCAGAGAACTAGAAAGGAATTCAGTGAGGTAAATCCCGGCTGGGCGTCTCAACCCCAGTAAAGCTTCGGTCCAGATACTCAGCAGTGAGCCACACTAATCACTCACTAATTTCATGCATGCCTACAGACACTATAATCACCCAAACACACAACAAAACCTTAATTGATCCCAGCTGAGTTTCTGCTTATGTGTGTATAGCTGGACGCAGCATGTGTTCAGGAACGGAGCCTAAAGAAATGAAAGAGAGGATGAAGAATAAAGAGTTTGTGTGCTGGACAGCCACATGTGCCGGTTCTATGGAACGTCTAAGCATGCTAGAACTAGAAGCATACTAGAGTCGTAAGGACCATAGGACTATTCACAACAAGAGCACTAACATTTATGCCTGTCAAAAATGGAAATTACTGCCAAATTTCCAATCAAATAATTAAAGATTTTGCTCAGGCTCTACAAAAAGTTGTGCATACTTGAATTTTTTGTTAAATAAACAAATTAAATAAATTAAATAATGTGAAATCTTATTCTCATTGCTGGAATTAATAATAAGAAGAATTTATAATGACAATTTGGGAGGAAAATGTGTGTGCCATAAAAATATAATAATGCAATAATGTCCAAAAGCATATACACTATAGTATACTATACTAAATATATAATATTTAAACGTGATAAAAAAATAGCAATGTAGTCAGGTTGATTCCGTCAAGTTAAATGAATACATTATAATAATAAAAAAATCATTTGTAATAATAATGTTGGAGGAAAATATGTTTGATACTGCCATGAAAATAATGTCATAAATTCACAATGCAAAAAAAAATTGTCTAAAAAGAGAACGTCTAATAATATATTTTTCTATTATTTTTTTATTATTATTATTATTATAAATAAATAAATGCAAAGTACAACCAACACATATTGTATTAGTCATTGAGGTTGCCTGTCAAGTGAAGAAAAATAAAACGTTGCATTCTGTTTCAAATCAAAGGCTTGTTGCAGCATTGTTACTTCGTGCTAGCTAATATATTAACTAATGTTAACAAATGAGAATTTCCTGTAAAGCGTTATCAAAATAGCTTACTAATAAAAAAGAGTGCTAAAAGACGAGCGAGGATAGGGATGATTCAGGAGTGAGGGATGCAGAGAGAGTGAAGGGAGCTGGCTGTGTGATCTGTGTTGTCATGTGTGAGAATGAGCAGTAAATATTTAACGCTGCGGGCTGGGACTCACGTTGCTGCGGCAGGTGCTACAGTCCTGTGCCTGCTGTCTGGAGACCGCTCTCTTTCTCTCTCTACATTTACATATATCTCACAACAACCAGATGCTTTCTTACCAAAGTAAACATGCACATAATATGTCGTGAAACTCAGTGTTCAGCAGTTAGCACAAAATGCAAATCACACACATGCGTTGTCCTTTCTGGGGGAAAAAAGGCAGTGTGTCATTTAAGGACAGACTTTATTTTTTTTTTATTCCTGTGCTCAAAACAAGTATGCTAACACCGAACTGCGCTTCAGCAGTTAGACAGTTTGCATGGTAAACAGGAGCAGCGCTATGCAATATGCACGCAGTGACATATCATCTGATGTATGTATCATAGTGTATTTCGCTAAAGCTAATTCACAACACTTGTCCCTAGTAAGACTTTTAGTTAAAAATAAAAACACATGCAGTTTTGCACATCCCTACTGCCATGTAAGTTTAAGTAGTTTTCTGTCCATGTACTGTATGTTTTCTCAGATGAATGCCAAGGCTACTTCCCGCTCTGTGCCATTTATAGGATAAACTCAGCACCAGTTAAGTAAAGGCCTATAAAACGACAGCCCAGCTTTCTGCAAGCACTCTGAAACCTCCTTCTGAGCTCTTCTGCCCATGAAATGTCTGACATGAAGAAATACAAACAACCCCCTGCTCCTCAAACCTCACATCTCTCTCACTGGGAGAGTAGTCAAACTGTGCTTCTGAATTCTAAAGAACTAGCCTAATTGTATTCTCTGCTCAATGGTAACCACTAGAAACACATCCAGTTGGTCCGATCAAATGTTTTAAAATATCATTCAATGTTCTAAACAGTATGCACTTTTAATAAGGATTCTAGAGAGAAGGAATGCCAAGTGTCTAGGCTAGGGGAATATATATATATATATATATATATATATATATATATATATATATATATATATATATATATATATATATATATATATATATATATATATATATATATATATATATATATATATATATATATATATATATATATATATATATATAATGATTAAAAAGGATTAATTTATTCTGTGGGAAATATACATTATACTGTATTTTTATAATTGCATGCATAGCTATATTGTAGCTTATCTATTCAATATATAATAAAAAATAAAATTATAATAACATAATTATAATAATATAATTATATTATATTATAATAATCTAATAATTACAATATGACTCAAATAATAACAATAATAAATAATCATAATAGTAATTAATATAAATATAATTATATATAATAAATAACTTTATGCATACGAGTTTGGAATAGAAGGGAAAAGACGAGACGACTTGTTTTTTTTTTATATTTGGATGAATTATCCCTTTTAATGATGATTAATTTCCAAAAGGAAAACATTTTGGAACTTGGGTGTTTACCAAAGTAAATATAAAAGAACCTAGGCCTTCCTTTTCCTTGCTTATTATTTAATCTCTTTTATTTTCATTCTCAGTTAGGAAAGTCGATGAAACTGAATCCAGAATAAAAATAAGTTTTGGCCGCTGTCATTAGAATGTATCAGTTTTCTGCAAATTACATCCTGATTTGACCCCCAGGTCCACATGGCAAGTGATGCTTCCTTTTGTCGACGGACAGAGCAACACACGCATGCACACGTTGTGTGAGAGAAAACACTGATAACAGGTCTGACCTGACACAATATCTCATCCCTATTCACACATTCACACGCCGGCAAACTCCAGCTCGAAAGCTGGCAGATTGTCTGCGGGGCATTGTTCCTTTCATCTTCAGATGGGAGGTTATGGATTTCAGATTGAAAACTGCACACTGATTCAGATGAAGCATATGCTCCCTCTGTCAGAATTAATAGGAAAAGCTTGCTCCTTTCAGTCTGGCTGATAGGGATTTTAGTGTCCGTTTCTTTGAGAGTACAAATGAACCCTGATGAGCTCTTCCTCGTTGATAAGCGCAGTAATATCCGGGTCTCGCCCTCCTCGACGGGCTTTCTATTGTCCTGGACTGATTTGACTCATGGAACTCTCCAGGAGGCTTTCCAGACGGGATCTTTATGAGCTCAATACACCGATTCCAGAAGAAAAAAAAAGATGACACCCCTGCTTGTCAGGTCTAGCCTGTTTGCACTGTAACTATATTGCAGAAATAAAACTGGTTATCAGATATGATTATTCAGAAAAAGTCTGATATTGAAAGGCAAAACTGTCTATCCATATTTTCAAGCAAACCAAGGAAAATATCAGCGGTCACCAATTTAGAGTTAACTTGTACACTGTATATTGCATTGTTTAATTGTTTAAATAATGTTTTGTGCCTTACCCTTACTTGAATTTCTATAAAATCATTCACAATTTATTTAAACGCATTGTAAAAAATCGTGACCCAGAGTCAGCTCACTTTAGGCAGAAATTATGATTCAAAACTCAATACTTGAAAAACTTGAAAATACTTAAAAGGCAGTAAAGTTTTGATATCCATCATAAAACTATTGCACCAAACCAAATCAACCTAACCTAATGAGAACTTATGTAAACTTAGCACCTAAAAAAACTAAAACAGGCTAACCATATAAATACAGTGAGATGTTTATTCAAAATGGGGTAATTTGTAACACTGATTCATAACAGTTTGTGACAATGTTTGACCAATTAACTACAGTAACCATGTAAATGATGTAAAGCAGTCTTGCCAACCATAGTATACTGTATGTTGTCTATCCCTATCAGCTATAGAATGATCAACAAGTGGAGAAGTCAAGCCTAAAAGCACCTCTCTCTCCTTGACTTAAATGCCAAGAACACGTCGAATCCATGCAATTGATCCAATGATACTGTATTAGAAGGCACTGGTGATCCTTCAGAATAGCCTATTCACTTATACAGACATTAATATAAAGGCTTCCTGTCTGAAGACAGTTGTTACCAGGTAGAGTCAAGTTCATTCAGCTACCCCTCTGACACCATGTCATTCAGGGTTAAACCACTGTGAATAGTCTTCGCACAATCTTTACACATCTAATGGTCTTACCATGACTAATGCTTCAAAGCAAATATTGGCCTCTATCCTGTAGATATAGTAGATGTAGATATACTGTAGATATGGGATATAGAAAGCAAGGATGCATTTGATTGATCAAAAGTGACAATAACATGTATAACATTACAAAAAAATTATATTTTAAAGAAATTGTCGCTGTGGTGTTGAAACTTCATATCTCCAAAAATGCTGTTTTTCAGGAAATGAAAAAAAAAAAACAGAATTTTTGTAATTAAACACCATGTTTTCAAAAGTTGATATTGTTGCTTTATATATGTTCAGACACTTTTGTCATTATATTATTAACATTTTATCGAAATATAGTTCAAATGTCTGAGGTTTTTGACCAGAGAATTTTGGACATATGTTTTGTCAGACATTCAAACGGCCTGAGGCAGTAAGTGCACCAGCTGTAAGTGCACTTGCACTTTCAACTTACAGGTTATAAAGTTTACTGTAGCTATATGGACACTCAGTTTATTAAGTCCAAAATCTCATAAAAGATGAAGTGCTTCACACAGGCCATTTAAGACCGTATTGACTATGATTCGACGAGAAATGCTCAGACTCAGGCACTCTTCTCAGCTCCTCAAATACATAAAACATTAGCTTTTATAAATAAAGTGGTTCTTGAAAACACTATTTATTCAAAGAACCAGTTCTTTTGCATTGCCAACAAGCAGAAATGGTTCAAACTGTATGGCACTTCATTTACAATAGAGGTGGGTGGAGTTTTGAGGTTTATAGACAGTTTGAGTTAATCACAGGCTCTTTTTTATTACTTTTCATTGTTTAAATATTTGCAAAACCCACAGAAAGATGTAACGGTGACCAACAATGATTTAAAGATGAAATATGGAGACACAAGGTTTCTGCCAGACAGCGATGAAATGCTGTTCTTTTGAACTTTCTATAACATCAAAGGATAATGGGGGGGGGGGGGGGGGATCCACAGAAATATTAAATATTACTGTTTTCAACATTGTTAATAATAAGACATGTTACTAAATCAGCATACTAGAATGATTTCTGAAGGATCATGTCAGGGTTTCCGCGGGGCATTAAAAAGCATTAAAAGTCATTAAATGGATTTTGTGAAAATTAAGGCCTTAAAAGGCATTAAAAAGCATTAAATTTGATTCTTACTGGCATTAAATTTTTTTATAGTTTTGAAGAGAATTTTATATAAATTTATTTGAATATAGCCTTCATAATTAATAATTTGTATTTGCTGTCGCAAAATATGTACGTTCGTGTGATAAATACGCGGAACCAGTTTAGTAATTGCTTCCGGCCGGAGCAAAAAGTAGTGTGATGCGGAGGTGACGCACGTCTGTTGTACAGCGGTGGACAGGTCTGAACCTTGTAAATAGTACATTGTGTTTAATTTGTCGTTTAATGAGATCTAATATATGTAGCTAGTAGCGAGAATAGACCCGACTGTTACACGCATGCACAGGTCCAGTAGCAGAACTTTTGCCAAGCATGTCAGAGGTTTTGGCAGGCAAACAACGTATATTGTTCTTCTATACTCTTTGACGCAGGGCTCTCAAGTGTCACGCATTGAGCGTGACAGTCACTCGTTTCGGTCTTTTGTCACGCTCACATTGTATTTCTCACGCTGAAAAACTATTTATAATATATTGAATATGCCGCAGCGCCCCAAATGTCTCTGGCCGCGCCGCTCTCACTATGAAACCGACAGGAATCAAGCGCGTCTCCTCTGCAGTTCTTAGTCGATCGAGCCTGCCACTTATCAGCCAATCAAAAAAAAAGAAAGGGTCTACACATTAGCCAATTAGAAAATAGCACTATTGTATCTGGGTAAGATTCAAGATAAGTCATGATCTCCTGTTTTAATGTTACAAAAAATTCACAACTTGTTTGACACAATGGCAACTTGACTGCTGTTAGAGAAACGTTTCCCAGATAATTATCATCAGTTTTAATGAGTGTCTGTAACTTAGTCAACAGTTTTACAGCCTGTTCCCTAACCCTAACCCAGCCTGTTCACTGACAACACCTGCTCAGAACAAGTAGTCTAGGCCTAGTCATATTTTCGTCATCGCACGGCACGATGACTGACATATTGTCACATTATAAACATTTCTCTCTCCAAATAGGCTTAATAATTTTGCATAGTCGATGTGACACTGAAGACTGAAAGTAATGATGCTGAAAATTCAGCTTTGCCATCACAGGAAAAGATTACGTTTTAAAATATATTCAAATAAAACATTTTAAATAACAATATTTCAGACTATTTTTACCATATTTTTTATCCAAAATAAAATGCAGCCTTGATGAGCATTAGATACAGGCAAAAAAGAATTTAAAAAAAGGATGTACAGGTCCAACCCTAATTCAAACACTAAAGCTGCTCTATATAAATAAACCGTGGTCTGCAGGATGGAGGGTGGGTAGAATGAACAGCATGGTGCAGCTGATAAAGGGGCTACGAGACTTGTGAACATGTTACTGTGCGCTCTTGGGACAGAGGTTATGAATTATTGAGAGAGATGAACTTAAAATAAAACGGGGCTGGAGGTAGCTTGAAGACCAACGATGTGCTGACGGGCTGTAGGACACTTAGTCTTTTTGTGCCGCGTTCCCTCACCGTTATTTAACTGTATGCATCCCCCATGCTAGTGAGAAACCAGGGAGAGTTGAGGTGAGGTGAAAAATGCCAGGCAACAGCCAAGCGGTCTTAACGTCTCTATACCATTTCCAGTAATCCTTTCTAAATGTCCCTGTAAAAACAATAAAATGCCAAAAGAGGTGAAGCAAAACCCATGTGTAGAGTAGCAAAATAACAGTAATAGCATGCTTCGGCCGACGACATGATCAAAGGCAGGCGCAGAAAACCGCTCTCTATTATTAGCACAGCGATGTCCAACTCGCAGCTCGGTGTAATGAAGCTGTTCAACAGCACCACTACCATGCTCTGCTCACAGTATGAGCACAGATCGCAACAGCGAACACAGACACTGCTCTGCTACGATTACCACTGATTAGCTCACCGCCTCTCAAATGCTGTACGCTAATAACTGCTAATACTAACCCCCGCGGTGGTCGGTTTACAGAGATCACAAATCACTTAGCAGTGAGTACTGATAGAAAGCACCCTTTGATATTACAACTGGTATTGTTGTGCTAATGAAGTAAAAGGGTACATCAGATTAAGGACATTAGATGCTTTGGTTACATGCTGGCTTGGTGATATTTCACAAAGGTTTTCGTGGATTGATTTTGTTTTCTTTTTTTTCCCCATCCAGGGCGTAAAACTGGATCTCCCCGCAGGGATCAATAGTGAATCTCTCGGATTCTAACATTTGGAACTTGTCCATCATGCAAAGCTCAATTTCATCACACAGGCCCCAAATGTCACACTGTTTAGTGATATTTTCGACTTAGTAAGAAGGTATTGGGTTGTGAGAATATTGTTCAACAGATGAAAACTGCTTACACCAGTTTGAAGATGGTCTAATTGGATTTAGATGAATAATACAATGGTTAATCTGGTTCTTTCAGGACCACTATCGTCAGTTTGGATTGGCGGTATGGTTCTGTTCTGGGCAAGAACTCCCATGAGCATCCATGCACCCTACATGGATAGAGCAGGGCGAGCAGCAATAACCCCCCTTAGGTAAGCAGAACAGAACCAGCATTACAATATGACAATGATGTCTACAATTATTTATGTACAACACCTTGTCATTAACTTTTTGTCATAAAACCAATGTGGCTATGGTTTTCCAAAGTTATCTAGCAACGCATTTTTACTAGCCACATTTTTGTTGTTGTGAATTACCTGATTAAAGTGACTATGGTGTGCTAAATTTACTTGAACTGATTACAACCCTTTTTAATGTAAAACATGTACAACTCAAATCAAGACTACATAAATGTATAACAAATACAGGTCATTATCTTAGCTCTGATAGGTTGTGTTTACAATCTTTTATAAAAATAAAACCATATATTAAGATGAAAGACATAAAAAATTAGCTCTCAATTGCTTAATAAAAGTGGTGCATGATGTAGAAGATTGATGAAAAAGATTTTAAAAAAATGAAACAAACTTAGCATTAAAACACTGTCTGTTTTAAATATCAGAATCAGACCCATAGGCTATTACTTTATTGAGTCCGATGGGAAATTCTTTGTACAAGTTGCAATGGAAAGGTCAGTCTCGAAACTCACGAAACAAATGCATGCATGGTCCGGAATCGGACACAAATAGCTCCACCGGCGTCAACGAGTTAGGCCGGCGACTCACTGACTGCGTGGCGTTTTCTGTGTCTATGCACTATAAAGTCTGTTTAAAGCAGTATAAATGCAGTCCATTTACCATTTGCACACCAGAAACGTGTCTGATGTGGCTCTGCTGGCGACGTACAGGGAGGGCTATCTCGGGAAATAGGCACCGTTTATACATTTTATACATGTTTAACATAAATATATAACCTACTACTGATACAGCAAAGACAACGTCGGCAGTATAGACGGCAAAGTATGCTAGCCTACAGATTATTTCGTTCTGTATTGACAGGTGCGATATTTAAAAATCGATAATTAGGCCTATTAGCCTATTTATTATTTAAATTATATTTATATCTGCATTTGTCAAAACCTATAGACTTTCAAACATAAAAATATCATTTATTAATATGTGTTCGTGTCAAAATGACATCTTTTCCTATTCTATTTCGTCTGGAAACGCTTCCAACACGCTTGCGTGTCGCGTGAAAAATAGGCGTTGGTTTTATTTCTAGCATGCACGCGTTTTCGGCGCGTTTGAGACGCGCGTGTCACGGAGTGCAAGCTCTAACCTGTTAACATGGGAGCCGAAATAAAAACGGAAACACCACGCAGCTGAGACGCGCACGCAACACAGCCAGTGCGCTCTTTTCAGATGCCTTTTGAAAAGACTACAATGATTCAACCCGCCAAAGTGGCTAGTTGGAATGACTGCGTTACCCGCCACGAGCAAAATCCACCCGCATTTGGCGGGTTGGCGGGTGTTAATGTCAAGCCCTGTGTACAACATAATTCTATAACATTAGTCTGATTCAAGGGGAATCAGAATGCCAAATCCTGACTGATGAGAGGAGGAGCTTGGGATGGAGGAGGGTAATTGGCTCCTGAGAAACACGATAGCTGCTGATAATACTGAAGGAGCTTATATATGTATACAGTGATAGGTGACAATTCCTATAGACGTGGATCAGCTAAGAGTTGATGCGAGCTTGACTAATGTGACCCGCCAGAACTAACTCTACGCTTGATTTATTGCTGCAGACCTGGTTGACATATGTGTTTGCATAATTAGCCGCGTTTCCACTGCCGGGCCAGGGCCGAGCAGTGCTAGTGCGTGCCAGGGCCAGTCGCGTTTCCACTGTCACTTCCGGGGCTTGAGCGGGGCTTACTCGGGGCCAACGGCCAGGATTTCTGGCCCGTCGAATACCTTGGGCCAAAGCGGGCCAGCTCGGGCTAGAGGCGTGCTCAAGGTAAAAGGCAGAGTTTATCGGTGTTATGGAACGTTATGATCTGAAGCAAGATGCACATTTCACCTTTTTATATCGCGCAAAATAATCGCTGCTGGAAATGGAGAATCGCCTGTAGGTACTGGTCTGTTGAAGATACCAAAGTTCTTCTGAGCATTTGGGCAGAAGAAAGGGTACAACGTCAATTTGACGGCGTGTGCAGAAACGAGGACGTTATAAAATACATCGATGCTGAACTTTCTAAGCTAAGCATTCAGCGAGCAACGCTCAAAGTTCAGGAAAAAATAAAAAAGTTGCGGGCGCAGTAATTGTACAAGGCGATTAAAACGCAAAATGGACAAAGCGGAGCTCAGAGAAGGAACTTTCCATGGGTCGACTTGATGGACGGTGTGCTGGGTCGCGAGACAATCGGGACACTATTGCAGCCATGGCCGGTGAGTTAATATACATGCTATCTTCCTAACTTAATAAATAAATAAATTCATAATAACCGCTGAAATGGGTTGGGTTGTATGACGTTTGATCCAGAAAGGCGTGTTAGGGGCAGGGTTTAGGGCAGCGCTGTGGGGCTACTGGCCCGGCGGTGGAAACGCAAGCCCGGTGCTTGAGGCCACTGGCTCGGCTCGGCTGTCTGTTAGCCCTGGCCCGGCCCTAGCCTGGCAGTGGAAACGCGGCTAGTGATGCATACTGCACAAGAAGATCGCAAACTCCAATCAGACTGCCTGGAAAAAAACTTCCAAGAATCAGTCCGCATGGAAATTAATGTACGTGCCACCAGGCTGCTACTGTATATGCTCTGTTTTCTCTATGTTATCATGTTTGCCCTGCTATCTGACCCAGTTCCCTAATATGGTTGATTAGTTATCCCATTCACTTGTTATGCTAATTATCTTGTTAGTCCTCCTGATTATTTAAGCTCTGAGTTCTCCTCTATTGTTCATCCATTCTCGTTTGTGTTATGTTGGCTGTTTATTTTTTCTCCCCTGAGCATTTTGTCATTAAAGACTGTCAATTTGATTCTCATTTGTTTGTGCGATTTATATTTGGCGACCAACCGGCACTTAACAATAACATTTTTGAGGAATAATTTATCCTTGGATTTGCCAACATTTGTAAAATATGTAGCTTTAAAACAGGCAAAATTAGTAGTATCAAATTAAATATGTTCAGAATTTTTTTTTAAATCTGTGAAGAAATTACCTCATGCACTACTGGTCAGTATGTTGTATATATATACACAAAGTGACATTGTTACAAATGTCTATTTTTAATAAATTATGTTCTTTTAAAATTTATTTTAAAAAATATTTATTAAAATAGAAAACAGTTAATTTAAATGCTAATATTTTTCAGAATATTATTGTTTTTACTGTGTTTTTGATCAAATAAATGCAGGCTTGTTGAACATAAGATACTTCTTTTTTTTAAAAAACATTAAAAAAAAACTTTTGAATACTATTACTGTGGTGCTGACAAAATCTACATGTGTTTCCGCTAATGTGTTTTCTGTGCAATCACTCCCAAATATGTGGATATCCATATCGCACCAGTCTGTTAAGGTGAAATCACTGAAATCACAATTAACTACCTGCAAATTTCACATAAAAATCAAATAAAGTAACTAAAATTAACTTAAAAAGATATGACTATATTCAGTACATGAAAGTTAGATGGTCTCTTCTTGTCAAGGAAGCCAATTGTTGTAGCCTAGAACAAGCTGCAAAGTGACTTGTGCAAAAGTCTGGCCCTGCAAGAATAGGAGACCAGCCAAACGCAGCATGAAAATACACACAAATATACCTTATCCTGCTCATACAGTAAATGCTCATGGAAACCGTTGTTTCCAGCAGGGTTGCTGAGTCGGTTTTCCTGCGGTGTGGTGGCAGGCAGAGGGGGTGGGTGGCAGTTATAAATCTATGAGGGTGAAGCGTTGCTTGATGAAGCAGGTGCAGATCTTTACCTCCTCTGACAGACTAATCAATCCAGAGCAATACTTATCACCTGCTTGCACTCTCCAATACATCACACATGCACATATCTCATATCACATGCTCTGCTCCTGCCTTGACCACATTTAAAAAAAAAAACACTCAAATGTTCAAGCATGTTACATGCGATGTTGGTGTGATAACAGAACTATAGTACAATCTATTTAATAACAGACATGTCAGCAGTGTCAGAGACACAAAAGCACAGAAAATTTAAAACACATTCAGGTTTGAAGATGACGGAAGATAAAAAAACCTGGCCTGTATAGCTTAAAGTAAGCTTTTCTTTTGTGATACTCTGCGTCCTTGAACTTAAGTGCCAGAGCGAAAATGTCGGAGCAGGCAGAGAGCAACCACACTTCACAGAGGACAAAAGGCTGCAGCCTCCAGGAAGGCAAAGTGGGGATCTGAGGTGCAAATTGGGTTATGAGAGAAACAGACTGCAGGCGGAAGCACCGGAGCCTTTGCATTATTGATAACATAGCACCACAGCGGGCCTCGTTCGTACAGCGAGCCGCCAATTCTCAGGGCTGTGATTGGTGTTGTCAGCACAGAGGTCAACGAGGACACGGCCTTCAGTCTGACAACGTTCAAACACATCTGGAATTTATCGCCACGGATCAGAGGAGTCAATTCTCCATTTCCTCCAGGAATAAGGCAGCTGGCTCCCAACATGCTCCCAACATACCTCCAACTCTCCAATATCACCATTCTTTTTTACCTGTCCTTGTCGGCTTATTTCTTTTCTTCTGCAATCCCACAAATCATTTTAAAATTGACCTTTTTCACATCTCTCTCACTATTCATTTTTTTGTAGAACACTTCAAAATAAGTGTCAATATGATAAACTGATAATTATTTTCTTTTTATGGTCAATAACTAATAAAAAAAAAAATAATATCAAAGTGAACTACAATACCAGTGAATGTACCAGTGAATCACAACATTATAAATGTACACAATATAGAAAAAGGGATATTTATTTTGAGATTTCATAATTTGCTAGAGAGAGAGAGAGAGAGAGAGAGAGAAGAGAGAGAGAGAGAGAGAGAGAGAGAGAGAGAGAGAGAGAGAGAGAGCAACAATTCTGCAATATCAGAATTTTTAAACAATCTTATTTTTCATCTCCTCCACCTATAATTAATGTCCAATTTCACAATCCAATCAAATGCCCAATGAATTAAATTCCTGCGCTACATTTTTTTCCCCATTTCACTTGAAAATGTATCAGATTACGAAAGTAAAATGGGCTGCAACCAGCGTTTCATGTTGACCTTTACAAAAATAACTGTGGTGTTCTGCACAACTATTAAGGCTGCATCGTCCCATGGGGGAAAAGGCAATCTATATTTGGACCTTAGATTTTCCAACTTTACATCCATTTACTGCTACGCACGTTCTTCAGCCGTCTTTTTCCCCTAACACTGAGGAATAAATGTTATTCATTTCACTTGCTCAGAGTCAGAATAAGAGGAGGAGGAGGAAGAGGAAGAGAGGGTGATGTAGTCTGAAAATGAGGTGCAGCTGTGTATTTGATTCCAGAAGTGACTAACACTGAAGCTTTGTGAAGATCTGAGCAAAGGGGGGTAGGCAACGGCCCTCAGACTGTTATTCAAGGAGTCGTTCCACATCACCCATCAGTCCCCCTTTACTAAACATCTGGCATGAGGTAAAATTGCCCCTATGCGCACACAGAGCTTCAAGAGCTCTCTTTCAGCGAGAGGTCTCCGACTTCTGACTGACCCTCTACCACAGGAAAGAAAGAAAGAGCGAGAGAGAGCTCAGGAATAATGTAGCTGCTCGGGGAGCACTTGACCTTCAAAGATCCTCCGCTGTTTCAGATGAACTTAACAGGGATCAGGTGGGTCTCGACTGACTGCTGCTCCACACTGCCACACATACAGATTTAACACACACACACACACACACACACACACACACACACACACACACAACACACACACCACAACACACACACACACACACACACACACACACACACACACACACACACACACACACACACACACACACACACACACACCTCCTCTGATATATGACAGGGTGAGAGGAAGAGGGGATATATGAACATAATCTGACAAAAGATGATTAAAAATGTCCCCCAAAAGATTCAAATGTGTTTTGCAGGACTAAAGAAAAACCTTTCATAGCATCTGTTTTCATCTTCTAACATGTTCATATATCACCATGAGTTCATATATCACACAGAGCTCTCTTTTAAAATATGAAGTCTGTTTTTCTTATGAGCTACAAAGAGTCATTCCCCTTTGAGAGATTCAATCAAAACTACATAGAGCACATATCTGAAACAAAGACTTGATAGACCTCTGTATTACTGTTAAGACAGTTACAGAATTTTGGTAATACTTTGAGGGGGGAAAATACATAAAACCTTTTTGACGTTTTAAAATAAATAATGGCCTTTTAAGGTTCTTTACAATAAATTATGCAGGGGCGTAGCAAGCTTTTCAAAAGTGTGGGGGATGGATGTGAAATTTAAATTTTGGCATTAACAGCTATTAATGACTAAAAGCTTAAAAGGAACTTTGTTGTATATGCTGGGGCACAATTTATAATGATTGTTCTTTCCCACTTGATTTTGTAAAACTATGTTGTGTGGACCTCTGTCCCTCTGGGGGGTTCGGGGGCATGCTCCCCCGCAATTTTTTTGTACATTTTAAGGTTAAATGCTCAATCTGATGCACTTTGAGAGCTCAAAATTAAGAGCTTCAACCGGGTTCGACCCATGACCTGTGCACATTGAACAAAGAAAAAGCATTGACTTGTACATAAAGAGGGCTCAAACATATTTTTAGTTATGATATAGAGTCTCAGTCTACATTACATTATCACTGGTGTTTTAGAATGCCAAACATTTATTATAATAGTATAATGATTTATATAATTTATTCCTATGATGGAAAATCCATATAGCCTATAAATGTATGCTATTGTATAAATGAAAATGAATATTTCAAAAGTATATTTTATATTACGCTATAGAATAGGAAAATTACAATACTTTTGTCCTAATTTCTTCACTTAAACCCTTGAGCTTTTATTTTGGAGAAAAGTGTGAGCAAAGTGCACACTTTTCTTTAAATCACCAACACAAACAGAATGCCTAAGTTACTTAATTAAAGTCTTGTGCTGTTTAGTAGTCTAAAAAACGAAATATAATACCGAAAACACTCGACATGTCAACAAAACATAAACATAACATCTTCCCAGACACATATCAAGCTTATTTAAAAACATCGAAAGCATAAAGACTCATTCAAAGTACCTGGAAAAGGGAGATGTAAATGTAAACCATAAGTTCCTGCCTCGCCTCCTCAGCACGAGCAGACAGAGAGGCGGGACTTAAGGCAGAACAGCCAATCATCAGCCGGTCTCACTCAAAGCCGGTGTCATTTTTGAGAGGGAGAGGGAGGGGGAGAGGAGGCAGCCGCAGCGAGCGCCGCACACACAGAGCGGCCAGAGAAACGACTGAACGAGAGCGACTGTAGTAAGGCAGGCGTTTGTGCAAAACTGCAGAAAAAGTGCGGGTGTTGAACCCTCTCACCGGGAAAAGTGTGGGTGTTAAAACCCCCACATCCCCCACGGGTGCGACGCCCCTGAAATTATGGACGATTTGTTAGATATTTCATTCCAAGAACTTCCAATGAAAATCAAATGTTATATTTTGCCTCTTTAAAAAAAAAAAAAAATTAAAAAAAAAAGGAAGTTATCCTACAGTTATTGTGGTAAAAAACAATCCTATTCAGATCTTTGTTATAAACGAGTTTGGTCAAAAATAAACTAAAAGCAATTAATAAGTATAGTCTGAATAGCTACATTAAATTTGTAATATAATAGACTACGTTACTAACTAAAATATAGTAAAATATATGTTTGTCATGTCATGCTATATTTATATTTAAAATATTAATTTTGTATTATAATAGTATTACATAAAAGTAAAAAGTGCAGAATCTTAAATATGTTTTATTCAGTTTGGGTTAAAATGTTTTACTTGTTTTAAATTGTTCACAAATTCAGTCAATGTGGTCTCAGACCTGTGGACCCTCAGCACAAAAAAATATTTAGACACTAAGCCATAGTTACAAAGTATACATTTGTATAAATGTCACTGAATTAACAAAAAATATAAAAAAAAAAATATATAGTAGTATTTCTCAGAACAAACTATTTTATAAGCCATCTCTATGACTTTTACCCAACTATAATGTTTAGTGGATGAATGAAGTTCACACAGATCTCCAAGCAGAGTAACCACATTAACTATGGACAAAATCCACTAATGTTTGACATTACTTGACTTTTAGGGTCACAAATACACTAAAGAGAGCAGAGACACTAAAAAGAGGAAAGGCTGGAGAATTTATCTTTGTCTTAGTCTGTCCTCCCTTCTGAAAAGAACAACATTGGTGGTTACACAGCATATGGATGCTGGTGTCCTCACCAGACTTTTAAAGTAGCAGTTTTAAAGTTGTTCAGTTAATCAACTTTAACAAAAAAAGATGTTGGTTGACCAGCTTTACCAGCTCTACCAGCTCTTTCAATACTGAGAGCCATGACCCACTTTCCCTACTGTGAAATCAAATCAGCCTAGTCTTAATCGCTTGTAAGAGGGACCCACAGGAAATCAACCAGGACACACTTTCACCAGCGGCCAGAATCTGTTTTCTGCTGTCACTTTGACGACAGAAAGATCTAGGGAATCTACAGCAAACTGACCCAGTGTCTGCTGTTGGACCAGCCAGAAATGTTCGGACACTACATGTCCCAGAGATTTCCTCAGAGGAGCATTACACTATAAAAAAAATACTTCGCAATCTGACTGTTAAATATGTTTTTTACTGATGTTAAACCTAATGTAATCAGGTTGATTCAGTCATATTAAATAATATTTTGGCTAGTAGTTTATTATTTACAGTGTAGGCCTGCATCTAAGTCACCCTGGGAAGTTCTCACTTGAGTTCAGAAATCGTAAATATGAAGTGACACATGTTAAAGTGGTTTTGATCTGAATAAATGGATGGACGCACTGGGGAATTTAATATTTTTCTCTCTTTTTCAACTCTCTCTTTGCAACCAGTGCCAACCAGTTACATGACCAGTTTTATAGCTATTTTTTAACACAGGCTCATTGGAAAGATGTGCCTCTACCTACATTTTCTCAAACCTCAAAAAACTTACCAATACATGTACGAACACTAGAGGAAGATTAGCGATTAATAAATATTTATTTTCACCCAGTTCCTTGAACAATACTATGTTATGATCCTCTAAACACTTTTACCATAGTGCATCATTTGTAAACTAATACATTTGACATTTGATCACAAACCAGCTCCATGGGGAACTTGCTCAGTAGCTCACTGGTACAACATTCACATCCAATACTGAGTCACAATAAAGAGCTCAAAGACTTGTAGAAGCAAACTAAAATGGCATGGTTGCTATAGCAAATGTGTTTTTAGATCCCATTTGCTTTTGTTAACACTCTTGGGAAAGGTTAGGGTTTGGTGTAGATGGTACGTTATTTTCAAACGCGATAGACCATTAACGTTTTAGAACTACTTACTGGACATTTCATTTCAGAACTGTCTCGATATGTACAACCAAACCAAAGTAATGAAACACTACCAGAATCACATTCATCTGTATCAGATACAACGGACTATGCTTTTAGTTCCACTCACTGGACATTCACTTTGAAAGTGCCACATTTTTGCAGAAGTGTCGTCACAGGCACGTTTTTCCAATGAGCCTGGGTTGTATTTTTTACGAAAATTACAAAATTATGCCCACAAACTAAATTGTGTTGTCAAAATGTATAACACACATTATTGTAAATGTTTGTCATTATTGTCAATTGTTTTATTGACACTAACATAACTCAGAAAATCAGGATTCCAATAAAATGCTGAGTTTTCCCACTGGTAGATAAAACATATTGTTAATGTGGTTATTCTGACATGACCTGAACACAGAATTACTCTATTTGTCATGCTTCACATTTAATCATCATATCAAAAACAAAGACTGCGATTTTATCCTGATATCACAATACGACCTGTTCACCGGTCTAACCCGTTCACCCGTTTTTAAGCATCACGCTGCTACCATTCAGTTTTCTGGATTCTGCACAAAAAATTAATCATGACGTAGTGTTCAAAAGAGTGCAGGACAGCGAGACTTCCAGAAGGGCATAAGAACGGAACAATGAGGAATTAGATAAGCCAACTGAAGAGATGGAATAAAAGTAGTCTAAGTAGGAGGCGATCAGCCACCGTCACAGAGGAGGAGTCAGAGGGAGTCAGTGGAGAGAGAAAGTATATTGCGTTCCAGGACAGAGGAGTGGAAGATGACAGGTGTCTGGGCTGCTCTGGTCTCTGCTGGAACTGTAATTGGTTGTGGCAGACGCAGACAGCATGAATGGCCTGCTTAAGGCCTCCAGGGGTCAGGAAGAGAGACGGAAAAAACAACTCAAAGACATGATAGAAAAAAGAAAGAGAGGAAGAGACCGAACCAAAACAGTGTGCAATAAGTGCAATTGAGGATATGTATCCAGTGGTGTGTTTTGACAGCAAATCTCAATTTCATAATGATATAATCCCTTTGACAGTACACATCAGGTTATTTTTTGCCAATGGACGTGTAGGGTTACTTGGAGAGAAAGAAAGGATGGCTGAAATCTACACAGCGCACAGGGACTTGTACAAGTCAGTTATTCTGTTTAATCAGTGAGACACTATCCCACATCAGTACCTTGGGTAACATGGAAGTCTGCATATAACACACTGACTGTTTCTTATAAATACACAGCCTCGCGTCAAAATAGAAACAAACACAAGCGACATTTGACAGAATCTAAAAATTGTACACAGGAACAGCCCATAACATTCATTATAAATATCTACCCAGCTAAAAACATCTCATTGTGGTTTCCTGAAAAGTAGTTTCACCGATCATCTGATGCAAGAGCTTTTTTTCGAAACACCAGCCCTAAATCTGACTGGTTGGTTTTATGCAATTTCTGGGAATATGGGTGGAAAGAATTGAATCAGTACAACACAGTCTTGCTGAAATACTTTCAGCTGGAACATTATTGAATTGAAGCTTGCTATAGTTTTGCTAATTTAATTAATGACCTAGCACAGAATCTTAGATATGTCTTACTCCTTTAGCATCACAATGTTTAATTTTATATTATTTTGTTCTTTGAAAATTAGATATTGGTCACCAAAATAAAAATTCTGGCCATTACATTTACATTTATCAGACGCTTTTATCCAAAGCGACTTATATTGCATTTCAAGGTGCACATTTACATTGCTATCAGTTCTTGAAAGCGGCAACGCTCTACTATTTGAGCTATAGGAAAGCTACAGGAAAGCCATTACTGATAAGACAAAACAAATAAAAAAAAATAACTAATTATATATTATATACAGGTGCTGGTCATATAATTAGAATATCATCAAAAAGTTGATTTATTTCAAGAATTCAACTTAACTTAGTGAAACTAATATATTATATAGACTCATTACATGCATGGATTTGCACCTGCCCACACTGCCAAAAGAACCAAAACCTGGTTCAATGACCATGGTATTCCTGTGTAATTACTGTGTGATTTCATGTAATATTCTAATTTTCTGGGATTTTGATTTTGTGGGTTTCATAAGCTGTAAGTCATAATCATCAAAATTATAACAAATAAAGGCTTGAAATATCTTACTTTGCATGCAATGAGTCTATATATTAGTTGTACCTGTTAAGTTGAATTCTTCAATAAATCAACTTTTTGATGATATATTCTAATTATATGACCAGCACCTGTATATGCATGTTTTTTTTTTTTTTTTTTTGCTTTTTGTTATGGCTGATAATCAATAAATAACTGATCTTTAAAGTCTATACTACTTTGACAAAATAGACTAATTAAAAAGAAAATATCAAATATCATTTTAAATGCTAAAAGTGAATTTAGGCATTATAACATTATAATGTACAGTATGAAAAAATGAATATTCATGTTGCTAAGATTACATTTAACAGTATTAGAGTAGTACATTATTAGATGACATCAAATAATAAAAATGTAAAAAAAGGTAAAATAAGATTAAATTAAATATTAAATACAATTAAATATTCAATATCAACTAATACAAATTCATTTTCAATTAAAATCAGCTGATAAACAGTAGTGCGGTACTAAAAAATGGCCCAGACTTTGTTGATATTCAGAAGTCTGGATCTATGAGACTACCTTCAACATGGCATATGCAAACACAAATGACCACTCTTCTATTCATGTAGGAAATGAGAGCTCAAAAGAAATAAGCCGTCTACACTAAACACAGTAATAGCCTTATTCATCCAGCTGATAAGAGCAGCCAGCAGCAACAAAATAACTGACCTGAGAACAGACGCTCTATCAGATAGACCCCCGACGCTGTGAATGAAGCCCACTGAAAGAGGACAGTGCTAATGAGAGCTCTCATGAGGCTGAAGACACAGCCCGAGCATGTTAATTACCTACCGGGGTGTGAAGGTTATGGGCCGGCCCAATTCATAATGCCATGTAGAAAAAAAAGTCACACATCAGGTTGAAGCACAAAGAAAATAAGAAGAAATAAACCAAGTACTCATCTGAGCTTCAGGAGATGGGCCGTTCTGGTAAGATTGATGATAGATTTACAGTAAACTCATTAAAGGGTTAGTTCACCCAAAAATGAAAATTCTGTCAGTATTCACTCTCCCTCATGTTGTTCCAAATCTCTGTGTGTTTATTTGTTCTGCTGAACACAAAGGAAGATATTTGGAAGAATGTTTTAATCAAACAGATCTCATTCCCCATTGACTACCATAG
Source organism: Chrosomus eos (assembly GCA_036326025.1). Lineage (NCBI taxonomy): Eukaryota > Metazoa > Chordata > Actinopteri > Cypriniformes > Leuciscidae > Chrosomus > Chrosomus eos. Next base: position 12,612,225 of record CM070823.1, read on the forward strand.
TATGTATTTTTTCCTACTATGGTAGTCAATGGGGAATGAGATCTGTGTGATTAAAACATTCTTCCAAATATCTTCCTTTGTGTTCAGCAGAACAAATAAACACACAGAGATTTGGAACAACATGAGGGAGAGTGAATACTGACAGAATTTTCATTTTTGGGTGAACTAACCCTTTAAGTGCATCTCAGTACATTTCAGCCGATTCAAATCACTAAATTTCACATCCGATCCAGCATTAAATATACATTAAGGAATCAATAATAAAAACAGCATTCAAGTTGTGTGTTAAGTTGGAGTTAGTAAATGATGACCTGCTGTCTTACATGAAACTGCTGACGGATTCTCATAACATCTAAAGGGATAGTTCGCCGAAGTCATTATTTACTCAACCTCATATCATTCAAAATCACCCATTTAAAATCCCTCTTTTCTGTGGGGAAAAAAAGATGAATTTTCAAATAATACTCTGTCTACTGTCTTCTTTTAATATACCGGTAATGAAAGTGAATGAGGACTGAGGCTTTCGAGCTTCAATAATGACAAAAAAAACACCTTAAATGTATAATGAAAGTCATTATTTACTGAGATTCTATTATACTTGGCTACTTGTGAACTGTGAACAGACAGTCTTTTAAATGAATCAATTGATCTAGTTCACAAATCCAACTGATTCAGTCCTTGAGTTCAACTCGACTCAATCATCCACAGTTCGCATGAGGAAAAGGTTATCATTAAATAACGGCTTAAACTTCAGAAGATTTGGAATATTGCATCTTACTGACTATTTTATAATGCTTTTTGGAGTTTGAAAGCTCTAGTCTTGATTTATTGTAAGTTAATAGAAATTTAGTAACCAATATATCATTTTTTTTTCATAAAACGCTAACATTTTTAGTTTACGGGTTTGAACTAACATGAGGCTGAGGTAATAATGGCATTGGCAACATATTAATTGTTGGGTGTTTCTTTAATACATAAGGATATGTTAAATAATAGCTAAGTGATTAAAACCATTATATCTTTATTTAATCATTGGAAAGTAAAGGAGGCTGTATAATGTGATGTCCGTTGTAGTTCTGCTCGATATAGCGGTGCTGAAAGTGTAGCAGTGCCCTATATCACAATCCACTCACCAGCCACATACACAGACATGCTGTCTTTCTGATAAATGCCATTGTACCCCAAAAGTGCATGAGAAACTTTAAAATACATGGCTACAAAGATATTAATATTTCATAAACAATACCGTATGCGTCATCTGAGAAAACCATAGAGGGAATGTGCTACATCCAGAGGTCTCTATGGAAATGTACAAGCGCTCTACCCAGCACAGAAGACAACGTGGCACAACCAAACACACATGCTTGCACCTTTTAAAACACATTTATGCACGGCTGTCAAAAAACGCAGACTTGAACAAACATACGCTGATGATAAACATTCAAATGGACTTCCTTGCTGATTTCCAAATGAGAAGCGTTGACGGGCAGCATGTAGCCAGGCCTAATTGAATGTCATCATTTTCCATTATTTGTTGCCTTTTTTAAATGAAAGCACTTAGCCTTTTTATTCATGTTTCTCAGAGACAGTTGGATCCATGAGTCTTTATGAATATTTAAACAGGGACCAGCAGTTTCATCTCCTGAGTGGTCTCTGAGCGTTGCTAGAGCCTGCGTTGGGAAGAAGAGATGACCATTACCGAAACTCGACCATGGAAAAGCTGAAGAAAAACACGGATATTACAAAAACAGCACTATTGAAAATGTCAGTAATTAGAACTGGCTGCCATTTCAGAGGCAGAGCGGGCCCGGCTAATGAGTCCATTAGCACCTTCCTTGCATAAAGAAGACAAGCAAAAAAGCCTAATTTTAATACATTAGCCTGCTGACAGTTTCACCGCGGAGGCTATTCAGCGCAGCTGACACGCTTTTCCAAGGGCTCTGACCTTTTGTTTGCCGAGCGCTGGCTCAGAGGAGAGAGTGGATTCAGCTCTCCTGGGCATAAACACTGGAGAAAGTGTGAGAAACCAACACCTTTTGCTTCCACTGACTCATTGAGAATATCAGCAGCTCACTGCATTTTCAGTTACTAATGGTACAGAAGAGGTAACATAACGGCCCATGTGGGCATTAGTCAAGCAATGTTTCCAAATTTAGCCAGCACTCAAGTCCTCGAAAACATTCGAAAAGCTTGCCGTTTGGGTAAATTCACATTTCACCTTGGCCCACAACCAACAAACTGTGAAAAGAATTAAGTGTTCTCATTTTTTTCACCCCTGAATTTCACTCTGCTTAGAAATTTCATCAGAGAAAAGTAAAAGTCCTTTCACTCCCACTATTCTCAAAATATTCTAAATGTCCTTGCCCACACTTTATTGCTTAGTTAAGCAATTCTTCTTCATTTACGCACCCTCAATAGCATTCCAAACCTGTATGAGTTTCTTTCTTCAGTGGCACAAAAAGGAAATGTTTAGGAGAATGCTCATACTACACTTTTCCATACAATGAAATTTAACAGTGACAAAGGCTGAAAAAAAAAAGCTTCATAAAAGCAAAAAGGCTGAAATTTCAGCAGCCATTAGTCCAGTCTTTAATGTCACCCAATCCTTCAGAAATCATTTGAATATGCAAAAATATGTTAAAAACACGTGTGCTGCTTAATATTTTAAGTGGAATTCATGAAATCTTTTTTTTCAGGATTCATTGATGACTAGCATAGACATTTCAAAAGAACAGAATTTATTTCAAATAGAAACCTTTTGTAATTGTAACATTACATTTAGTGTCACTTTAGATCAATTTAATGCATTCTTGATCTAATAAAATTATTAATTTCTTTAAAAACTATCTTTATTTACTGATCAGTATAGCTTGAATTTTGTACTTGAATGTCACTTTTCAGTTATTTTTGTCAAACTTATGCAAAACAACATGAGAATGAGTAAATAATGACTGAATTTTAAGGCTACATCAACATTTATCTGAATAGCCTTGAAAACGCTCAAAACTTGTCAAAACACTCTCAGTCCACACAGTCCACACAAGCGGTTTCAGGCATTTTCCAAAGATTTCTCATTCACAGAAACGCTGAACAACGCTAAATTCACCTCACTGTGCATGTGTAAAACCTCATAAAAGCTCATTGACACGATACAGATTGAACAGACGTAATAAAGTTCTCATGCTATTCTTCTTGCAGGATCATTTTATTTAGCAAAATACAATATCTCACCATTCACTGATGCATCATCCAGGTTGCACTGTCACCATTATAAGTTCGGTCTAAAACGCAACTACTGTACTGTTTTGCCGCAGGACAGCAATTGCGAGTACATTTTCTGTCATCTTTGCAAGACTGAAGAGTGTGCAAAGTAACATCTTTAGCAACAGTGTGAAAGTGAATAGCACTAACAGGCACAATAGCGGTATAAACATACATAGCTATCGGTTCAATACGCATCTGGTTATGACTAAACATGCGTCAACGTTTTCAAATACCTCAGTTTTCAAAGTCCACACTATACAGCAAAAACGGCATTTTCAAATGTATCCAATTGGGAAAGCATTTTCAAAAAGCTCAATTTTTGCAAGACAAAAACACAGTTTCAGTGTGGATAAAATATGTCAAATACGTAGAAAAAGATGCGTTTTCAAACAAAAACATATTAGTGTGGACAAGGCCTTAAATGTTGTTGCAAGGAAACATCTCTTTTTTCTGAGTTTCTGAGTTTCTAATTATGCTGTTCTATCGTTGTCGATCATCTCCCACCACAACGATAAGGCTCCACGCTAACCCAAAGTGGCCTATGGCACAAAGTAATAGTTCCGTGATTCCTAATCCCATGCTAAGCTTTCCAATATCTGTGAGTTGTCTACCTGTCGATTAAACAACCGCGTGGTCTCGAGGCAGCTATTGTACCACTAGCAGAAACCATTTCTAGAGAGCCTGCCAGCTTAATACAGATGGAGGATCATTCACAAATCCTCAATATAATCAGAGCTTACAGGGATAACTCATGTACTAAATATGAAAAGCCATCTGCCGGCCTGATGTGAGAAAAAAAGCCTGTGCTTACACATACTGTACCCACATCTAGCTATAATTCACTGCCTGAGATGAAGGATAAGGCCATATATTAGGTGACCTCTAGCCTTTAGCTGCCAATATACCTCCATGATTAGCCATTTCGTCATGCCGGCCTGTGGCCCACCACACGTGTGAAACAGCTCAACACGGTCAATCTCTATTTATTGAGTCTTGTGCTCTGTTACCGAGGCCTTTCGGTGAGTTCTTATTCTCCTTTCCACTGACCTCTCGCATGATTGATTGAATGATTCAACCAGAAAAGATACAGCTAGCTTTGTCTTGAATAGGGTTAATTGACCGGTAGAAAGCAATTCATTACACTGGCACGTTCTGATACGATTATTTTGCAAAGAGTGACCATTCCTTGACCTGCTGCATGAGGAGGGGGAAGGTTTCAAATAGGGATGGGTGCTAAAAGCCGAATTCGGAATTCGGAAAGGATATAACGGATTATATGGAGCCCATAAAGCCAAGGTACATGGTGAAGGAAAAAAATATGTCAACTTGTCAAGTCAAGTCACCTTTATTTACATGCCCTTATGAAATGGGAGGACAAAATATATTTCAATGCTTTTGCATTCTCTCGTAATTATATAGTTGAGTAATTAATTATATTGTAGGCTATATGTTCAAATTTGCGATCACGCGTACTCTGTGACCCAGTCCCAAATGGCACCCTACACACACACAAGTACAAAAGTTGTCTTCCAACGTGCCAGCACTTTCACAATATAACGTCACTTTGACTGTCAGGAAGAAGTCTGCATGCGTAGCTCGACTCAGTGCCCATATCGACCGCAAAAACTCTATTCACATAAGTACATGTATGCATTACTTCAATTAGCTCATTGTTTCTGCCTTAAATTATTACATTGTTTAAATTAATACATTTTACTAATACATTCACAGCTAACTGTGATTTGTACATTTCTGAAATACATAACTAAGACAGTTACCTCTGATAACAGATCACTCTAAATTGTAATGTGGACTCATGCATTTTCTGTGAATGATTTTCTGCTTTGAAACTATGTGATAATGTGAAAAGCGCTATACAAATAAATGTGAATTGAATTGAATTAGTAACACAGCACAATTATCAATTTCTATAATTCACAATCAATGTAAAAATTATTATAGGCTGCATAAATTAGGTCAGCCGGAACCGGGAACACTTCCCAAGTTCCCATAATAGCAGATGTACTCGTTACATTATAAGAAGAATGGCATCTACGCTAATATTAGGGTATGTGTACTTATTAAGCCCACCAAAATCTAAGTCTAGGTTTTTTTAATAGATATTGACATGGTTTATAAGAAAAATAATTTGTTAAAATGCAAGATTTATCTCTCATTTGAAAATGTAATAATTAGTTGATGTACATTTTAGAATATAAAATTAAGATATTTTAGGAATAAAGACAGAAGTCTGGCATGGGCTTAATTGGTACTTTGGCACCATTTAAGCCCGCATGTGTTCCAAATAAGCCCACATCATCATTGATTCACAAAATAAAATAAATAATTGATATTGCAGAAGTAATACATCAATATATTGATTCAGTGACAGTGAAGTATTAAAAAATTACTTTTGCTAATGTTTGATTAGAGCCCTGAGTGGGATGGGTAGGTGTTAGTGGCCGGTGGCCTGGAGCCTTAAATCGGCTCGACTGGAGTTGGAGTCAAGCTGGAAGTTTGACCGGGTGTATCTCGGAGCCAAGCCATATCCATCCATACTCTGGGCTTAGGGGGGCATCCTAGTGGGCCTCCCACGCCGGGAGTCTGGAGCCTTAAGTCGGCTTGTCTCCCGAGTTATGCCTGGTCATTATTACAAAGACTACAAACCCAAAAGGCACGCATGTGACGTCATACCTTTTCTCTCAATGAATGAAGCTAACTTTACTGAAGCTAACGTCTGTCATTTTTTCTATAGTCTAACGTTATAATCGTAATGTTACGCCGTCATGCCTGTGTGTTTGTACCAGACTGCACACATACGAGCTTGGTGACGTACATAGTGCGAGACAAGAGATGTAGTTCATTGAACGATTTTCACATAAAACTAAATGTTACTCTTCTGTTTTATGACAAACTGTTCTTGACTTTAATAATTATCTTTTATATTGACAAACATCATATGTGTAATTCAGGGCACTGTTCAGACGGAATAAAAAGATAAGTTGCCTCTCGCCATTGACTACCATTCATATTTTTTCCCGAAATAAGGTCCCATGAGCCGGAAGTAGAGGGGAGGGACTTAGGCTCTCTATAATGCCAGCAGTCTCTTCTCAGCAGTCTGGTACTGTGTAATGACAGCGCACCTTCTCAGCCGCTCCAGCAACGGATGCAAACCGGAAAAACGATCAGTGTGGTTTTTGTCGATACCGATAGTTCCGATATATCGGCAAAACCGATGAATCGGTGGACCTCTAACATTGTTATTTCTGAAATATCCATAAGAGAAAAACTATGAATACTTTATCCCAAAATTCAATGTCTCAATTTGACCATCCATTTCTAGAGTTATGAATGATCTGGATGCAATATCAACAGTCACTTTAAATATCAAAATCTTGATCAATCTTTCTTGATTGATCGGAATTCCAAAATATATTAGCGGATATTTTTACACAAAATAACTAGGCTTGTTTTCTGTTATTTTAATTAGATGCCACTTCCAGAATTAAACAAGATGTGTACTGACAACAAAATTCCATTCTACTCTCCTTCACAAATATCAGGAAGTAGATATTGGTACCATTAAATTAGCATAAGCTAAGCTAACTAAAACAAAATTCATAGCAACAGAGCAAAAAAAAAGTCAATGGAGAAAACAATTGAAGGAAAAAATGGAGATGATATCTGCTTGTGAGCGGTATGAGGTCTGAAAACATTTCATCATGAAGGTGTTGTCATTGACTCCTCAGCTGGTCCCTCTGTGTTGCTCTAGCCTGTCCATTAGCAAACAACATGAACCCCCTCAGCAACCATTAGATAGGAAGCAAGCAGCCCAATGCACAAAAAAAGGGAACAACATCCCCACAATTACACTCACAGGTGCCCGTCATTCTTTACTCACTTCCACTCCTCTTTCCAAAATCGTCTGAAATCTCAAAGTTGATAATAAAAAGTACACTGCATAATGATGCTACATATGCAAATAAATAAAGATCAGTAGGAGTTTGTAAAAAAGCAGCAAATTCAATCAACAAGAGGTTTGAAACTTTGAGAGCTGTGTGGGTTGCTAGATATTTACTTTTTAATGTGTTGATGTGTTTGCAGGCTATGCAGAAATCAAAACAGCAAAAGAATAACGTAAGACGAATTAGGAGCAATTTAAGCGAGGTTGATAAAAAAATAATAAAATAATGAATAAATAAATACATTTTTTATATATATATATATATATATATATATATATATATATATATATATAATACATATATATATATATATATATATATATATATATATATATATAATATATATAAAATATATATATATATATATATATATATATATATCATTGTTTTAGATTAAATAATTATACAAAAATATCAGTAACACTTTAATAAAAATGCATTGTTCTAAAATATACTAAAATGTAGCATATAGCATTTGGATAATGAATTTGCTTAATAAACTTATGTTTTAATGAAAGTTAAGAATGTAAATATGTAATATTATTAGTTTAAAAAAGTGCAACTTTTAAAACGTTATTGTGAATATAGTTGTGCACTCTTTAAACATATGGCCACTACCTTATAGTTTAAATATAAAACTCAATGAATCAAGAAGATCTGGGGTTTTAAGCTAGTATTACACTTAAATGAGGCAAAAAGTAAGCAGATTTGAAAATAATGATTCAACAGCTGACAGACTTCTTTGAAGAAAACTTCTACAAACTCATCTAATGAACGCACACACTCTTGAATAAAGCAAGACTGCCTGCTTGAGGCCTATGGATTTGCAAAGCAAGTAAACAGAACAGATAGTCTTTGGAATGCTATGTCTCAATAATTTGTATCCTGGAGCATAACTACCTTCCAACAACTCAGGGAAACAAGGCACGGAGTGAATCTGAATGAGTCACAGAAGCCCTCAGCTACTTTCATTGCAAACTTATTTGCATTTGCTTACAAACACACACATACACACTCACTAAGCATACAAAGGGACTGCAACTGCTAAAAAAAACAGATTGTGGATATTTCATCACTACAGACCGTGCCATATTGCCAATAAATCCCCTAATAAAGTCATAAAATTTAGCCAAACTTAAAAAACATGAATGGCATTGCTTTTTGTAAGAAAGTAGGCTACCTTTAATTTTTAAAGAAAGATTGCATACACTTGATGACTTCAAACATCCAATAAAATGTCCTACTTAAAAATGAAAGAAAGGTTAGCTCTGTTTGGCTTAGCATCGTTTACAGAAAATGTTGTATGGAATGCAATGACATTCAAACATATTAATAGGGATGCAGTATTCCAATTTTGATCAAAGGTGAAAATTATTTCATGTTATGGCTGATAACTGTCAAATGGCAATACTATTTTGTCTAAATAAATTAAAAAATAAAATCCCCCCAAAAAAAACAAAACATTTTAAATGCTAAGTAAATTTAAGCATCACAATAAAATAACCTACAGTATAAAAAAACGGATATTCTTTTTGAAATTTGCAACTTTTAAGATTACATTTAAAGGTACACGCCACCGTTTTTAGAAATAGGGGTTATTCACCGTCTCCCCTACATTTAGATAGGTGGGCAAACGCATTTTCGTCTCAGTGCATGTGTAACGGAGGCCAGCTAGTAGTTGCTGTGCAAGTAAACCTCACTCCCAGTCTTTAGCCTCCTTGTTAGAGCGCCTGACTCTCATGCCGGAGACCCGGGTTCGAGGCCGAGTGGGACCCGGGTGGAGGGGTTACATTGGTGCCGTGACCCGAATGGGAGTGAGGTTTAGGGGGGTGAGTGTAACGGAGGCCAGCTAGTAGTTGCTGTGCGAGTAAACCTCACTCCTCTGATCTCAATAGGCGCTCTAGCAACAGATGCTAGAGGCTGCAGTCTTTAGCCTCCTTGTTAGAGCGCCTGACTCTCATTGCCGGAGACCCGGGTTCGAGGCCCGCTCGGAGCGGGTCGAGTGGGACCAGGGTGTGGAGGGGTTACACATGCATTGTCTTAGTCTAGCAGCACCGCCGAAGACTAAAATCGCCTAGTCTTAATCTGCATTGCTATTTGTATTCGTTGTGAATACGCAGGCCACAAAAAGTAATTCGTTTTTTTTATCACTTTTACTTATATCAACAACAACAACAAAGGATTCCATTCATTATGCTAAGCTAAGCTAGCCTCGTTGCTAAGACAATGCACTGAGACGAAAATGCGTTTGCCCACCTATCTAAATGTAGGAGAGACGGTGAATAACCCCTATTTCAAAAAATGGTGCGTGTTCCTTTAACAGTGTCATTAAATTATTAGTGTTAATTTTGAGATTTAGATGACGGCAAAGGTAATCTAAATGTAAAATAGGAGGAATGAGCATACACAATTAAAAATATCTAATATCAATCAATAAAGAAAAAAAACTTTAATATTGGCCGGTAACCAAACAATAGGGGAATTGCCATTGAAATGACTGGGAAAAGTGTACCAATTTACAGTGTGCATCTTAAAGGGGAACTGAAATGAAATAGGAAGTAAAGTGATATAACAGATGCTATCATTGTTTTTTGTGGTAGGACACTTAAAACTGCTGAAGTAGTTACAAGGGGGGAAACAGTCACCGAACACGGCTGCGCTCTGATAACAACAAATCTGAATTTCAATATTGGGAAAATCTTCATACATGTTTTGTTTTTAATATTATTTTTGAATTAATTTGTTTACAATTTTAATAACCAATATGTTATCGAATTATTTTTTTTCCGTTCAGTTCCCCTTTAAAGTGTAACTTGAGAGTACTGACGTGTCTAAATACTTTTTAATACCACTATATCTAAAGTTGCCAACACAGGAGTACAATAAGCTGCATAGAAAACTCACGCTGACAGTAGTCCTTGTTCTCTTCAAAGCCTGGCTTGCAGACACAGCGTCCAATGGGCACCAGCCATCCGCCATCTCCACTGCAGTACATCCTCGGCGCTTCAAACTCCTCAGAGTCATTCACACAAGATCCCCTAACCTCCACCAAAGCCGAATCTCCCCCTGTCACAGTGTCGGGAAACTGGGCCAAGTTCAGAACGGCAAGAGGACACTTCTTATAGAAGACCCTCAGGGACACCAAAGCGATGCAGGCTCCAACATCTTGGAAAGCCAGGTAGAAACCCTTCTTGCTCAAGTTACTGATGTCCCTGACTTCTGTGTTTAGTTTCATGACGCGATCGCCCACGTCAGTCTGCGTGAAGCTCTCATCAGCTGCGATAGTGTCTATCTTTATGTACTGGCTTTCCTTGATGAACCACAGTTTGGCGTTGTTGGACTCGTAGTAGTACATATTGAAAGTTTCTTTGCAGGTGCCAGGGACTCCAGGCAGACTGTTGCAGTCACGCAGGGTGAACTTAATCTCGATGTAGACGCGCTGCGCTCCATCTCGTGGGATGTGGCGCGTGAGTAGCCAGTTGTTCTGATTAGCCTCCATCACATTACACACCTGGTAGGAGCGCATTGGGGTGTTCCTCTCATCCATCACACTGATTTCCTCCCACTGCAACAGACAGAACAACTGTTATGATTGCAAAAATGTGCACAGAGAAAAAAAAACTATTTGATATATTATATGAGGATGCAAGTTTGCCAATCCTGAACTCTGGGCTTAAATATTGCATGTATATTGTGTACATATTTGTTATGTATCATTTCTATTTCATGTACACTTATGGAACACATAGTATGCCTCAGTTAGTTTGTGTGAGAGTGTATGTCTCCAGTTGCATGGGCAGCAATAGATAGAGTATGTGTAAGAGACTCGTCTCCCATCATCTCTTGCCATCTGCTTCCACTTGTCTAAGGTTCCTTCATTTGGAACACTTCATGCATAAGTAACATTTCACTCCTTAAAGGGAGAGAAAATAAACCATCCGGGGAGTCTTAGAGGGGTGGGCAATTTCTTCAACGGCTGGTTCTCAAAAAAGATTCTGATTTGCTTCAATAAATTCTATTCCATCTCTGTATTATTTGCAGCGGAGATGAGCTGGAGGACCACCGGCTCAGTTCTAAGTGATTTTAGAGATTCATTCGAGCTGCTGATCAATCAGCAAGTAACGTACTAGACTTCAAATACCAAGCATTCAGGAATCACTGCTTGACCACTTGAGTTGCCACTCGAAGGCATTCATCATCATTTCCGCTCAAGATTTCTTGAACAGTGCATGATGGGAGCAATCCACTGGAAAAAGACATCGAAAGTTATGGCTTTTAAAGAGCTCGTGTTCTTTTGAAGGATTAGTCCCCGTCCGCCACCCCTGTCAAAAAAACTGTCATCTTTTACTCGCCCTTATGCTGTTTAAAACCTTTTTGGCTTTTATCTTCCATGCAACACAAAACGAGAGTACCTTACTCACTGATTTTTACCATTTACAGTGAATGGAGACTGTAGCTATCAAGCCCAAAATACAAATGGGATACAAAAACAAAATAAAGTATCATTAAAAGTGATCAATAATGACTTGTGCTCTATATTCCAATTTTCCTGAAGTCATACAATGGCTTTGTCTGATAAACAGAAAGTAGCTGTTACAGTTAACAGATCACTGGAGTAAATGACAATTTTCAATCTGTTCATCATACAAAGCTATCGTGAGACTTGAGACAGCATGTAAATCGTTTGATACTTTTATGGTGCTTTGTTTCCTTTATGAAGCCTACAAGCTCCAGTCCTCAATAATGGCAAAGAGCTACCATTACATAAAATATATCATTTTGTGTTCCAAGGAAAAAACAAAGTCAAATGGGTTTGGAATGACACGCGGATGAATAAATGATGATAGCTTTTTCATTTTTGGGTGAACTAATCCTTTAACAACCCTTAAACTGATTGGCAGTGAATATGGGTGCACATTTGCAAATGGTCAAGGAGACCTAATACATCAGAATGTCTACAAAAGAGCCATTTCCACATCAGTGCATTTAAGTATTTGAAGTATTTTATACCATGCGTCAGCACAGTCTGGAGTGCACATCACTTGTTGGCCATGCCATTATGTCATAGCAACAATGAGAGCATTTATGACACATTGCCATTAGCTTATAGCTTCAAAAAAAAGTGATCGAGGCTCAGGGTCAATTTTTAGAGCAGTTTGGCTTTAAACTGAGCCATATGCTGACTGGTGGGAATGGGTGGACATTACAGATCAAAGTGACAGGACCGCTAAACGTCTTGGGTATGTTCTTTCCCTTTGAGTGGAATAATTACGACTTTTGAAGGAATATTTATGTAGGGATAAAGGCAGGTTTATGCCTTTCTGTTTATTTATTTTCAAGAGTCTGTCTGAACCCAGCTGCTACGGAAAGTTTCTTTGGAATTGCATTGTCTGAATTCATGAAGTATTTTACCACAGATCGGTGGTTACACAAAAGTCTAAAGGGTTGAGTTACACACCCCAGATCTCCAGACGCACATATACAATTCAGTTACACATTTTTGTATGCCACGATAGGGCACAGCCGTCCAAAGGAAATTGGCCATGTGCAGTTGATATTCACGAACGAAACTATCTAACCTCCAGCAAAAGCATACACCGAAACGTTCATAAATCCACCTACGTACAGCTAGTTCAACACACGCTCACAATTGTTAAGTGAAAAACAGGTTATTTGGACAGGAGGTAAAGCTTAGCCACTCTCAATCAACGCAGCGGTCATAAGTGTGACGTGGGAGTCTTGTTAATTAGCGTCTCCAGCTGGCCGCTTCCCCTAGAGTCTCTTCTGAAATACCTTAACTCCATTCCCCAGTCACCCTTCACAGGCTCTGGCAGCTTTGAAGCCAGGCAAATATGTCAGATCAGGGGGTCTGCTTAGCCCTTCATTGGCTTAACTTAATTGCAGGCCCACAATCATCTGGTAGTTTAAGATACTTAAATGCAATTGACTTTAAATCCCTAAAAGAACGTCTGTTTTTTGGGGGAGAAGGCCCCTTTTGGAGGACACGTTAATAGGGCTACCTGTTTTCTATCACTCTAGGTGAATTGCTCCCTTCTATTTTAGTAACAGACATGCACACATACCCCAAACGACTATGGCCATTTGAGAGCCAGTCCAAAACAAACCTTCCACATCTGGGACAGGGAAAGCTGTATTAGTCTTGACCTGCGAGGGTCAAGTGGCAGTCGATTGAGTCAGTAAGGTAAATATCCAGCGGAGGTGAAGCGGCTGCTTTGGGAACACATCGGCTTTCCTGCGAGTCGCCCCACAACGGCGCACCATCGGCGAGTTCAGTGGGTCACGGGTCGCCATGATAATCCTCAAGTATGAAAAGCAAGCTGCAGCTGCGAGACCTGATTTAGCCTTACAGTTCACTCCCATTAAACAACTGCCATACCAGCAAAACAAAGAGACTCCTACTATCACTGAATCTAAGGTAAACACAGCACGAGGACAGGGAGGAATGTTCTCTGAAGAGTTTAACAGACGTAATGTGGAAACAGGCCAATTGGAAGAGACTCTCACAGTACTGTATATAAGAGTATCAATCCACTAACAAAAATCTCTCAATTCTTAAACTGATCGGTTAGGGTCAATTATAGCTAGTGGTTTGCCGTTAAAAAAAAATAAAATAATAATTTATACCATTTATCCATTTAAAAGCTGTTGATGTCTACTGATAGGAAAGCACATACTTTTGAATATGCAATAAGAAAGCATGCCAGCATTAAGATCTACAATGTTTGTCTACAACTGTTGGCTGTTTGCATGAAGCATTTAGATAAATTCATAGATGTTTTTCTTTAGCAGATCTAAAAATAATGCTTAAATGGTCTATATTGAAAATCTATAGTATGCAGGAATTAGTCCTAAAATCATTAAGTATTTATGTACCGACCGAATTTAAGCAACAAAATGTGTAAGAATCATAAACCTTTGTTGATCACAAAGCTTTTGTCTGTAATAATCCAAATGGCAACAGAAAAATCCCACTGGCTATTTGTCAATGGAAACAGGGTGATGTTAACTTCCAGATTGGCCTTCAAAAATGCATTGACTTTGCAGCACCATTTTCTCAAAAATAAAACGTTTTCAGAAATATTCTGTCAAATTTAAGTTGATTTGTATAGCACTTTTCACACTACAAGTACATGTTTCAAAGCAGCTTTACAGAAAATCAATATTCAAATCAATAATGTGAAGCTTAAGATCAGCCATCATAACTTGTTAATGATGTACAGTTAAAAATATGGATTATTAATTTTGAGTTCTGCTAAAGAAAATAGTATTTTTCATAAAAAATGCTAAAACAATTACTTGCAATTGTGGATCTTTGTTGTGATTGTGCAAAATCCATTAAAATTATGTTGGTGTTAGATGATAGCAAATGTAATCTAAGATGTAAAAAAGTCTGAAACAAGCATTCACATTAAAAGAAAAAACTAATATTGGCCGATAAGTGATATGGTCCAGATACATCATACATCCCTAGAACACACTAATTCCAATCCTGCGTACTATGTAGGACAGATAGTATGCAAACTGGAATGCAGTCTTAGAGAAACAGCCCCCTGTAGACACTCAATTCATCGGCTGAGGAGCTGGTGATGTGCTCTCACACTACAGCAGCGCTCAGTCCCACTACAGAGATCCAAACATTCCAAGCCGTTTACATGAACAATCTCATAAATGAAGTTTGGTTTACAGGATGCATCTGTTTTGAGGATCTTGTCCTACAGTGTTTGCATTGTCTTCCACGACTTCCCAATTCACATGATTTCTTAGGGAGAGGTGCTGGCTTTGGGTTATTGACAACATATCAGCCTATTATGCAATGCAATGCAATGCAATACTCTGTTATGCAAATCTAATATTTCTCGGTTTGGGAAGGAGTACATGCCTGTCGCACTATTTTCAGCAAAAATGAATAATTTGTAAATTCTGTTCATCTCCAAATTAAGCTGCTACACGACACGTCTCGTAGACACGGGTGTGGGGCACGGGCAATCTGATCTAGCTTCTGACGTATCCATTAAATCATTTAAAAGGCAGCTGTGAAATCCCCGAGATTGATTTTCTTTTAAGTTCACCATGGTTTTTGCAAACTTGATTATTTTTAGACCACTTTGGGTGCATCAAAAAAGACAGAACAGGCCTCCTCTACTTAAAATAAATGGCTCGTTCTTCTGTTCTCTGGCACAGGGGATTGTGTTCCTGCTTTAGAGACTCTTAATCTTGACGTCTTCCTCAAATAAATTGGAAGTAAGCGACCGGGTAAGTTGGTGTTAAGCCGAACATGAATGCCTCTTGGCTGAAAACGAGTATAAGCTTGCTAGACTTCACTTCACAGATGACCTTGACACCACATCCTACAATTTGCACATGCAAAAAACAGTGGCTCCTATTTATAAGAAATTGAGAACGTGCTTACAGCCTTCCTTTCCCATGGGCTCAATGTATGCTGTATCCACTCTTATACATATGCATGCGGAGGTTGGGTCTAACCATATGCGATTCCAGCACATTTAAGATGTGATTACCGATAATTGTTGGCAGGGGGATTTTTTTTTTGGTTTTTTAAAGGTGTCCCTCTAATGTTCAAATAATTTTGTGTAAAATAAGCACTGAATATTACCTTGAATAAAATGTCTAAGAATCAACAGAGATTATTCAAAGTACATTTAAGACAAGTCATTTCACTCTGCGGCCATCTTTGAAACTCCTCTCCGACATGCAAGTGAAGCTCCTATCCTTTTGAATGCGGAAACATCAAATTCTCCAGAACTGGTTACCAAGCTTATGAATACTAGTCTGTAGCGGCGCGTCGATGACGTCGACGCTTCGACGTCAAAATTACGTCGACGCCAAATTTTACACCGTTTCCGACAGTCCAGCTCGCCACCACACGTGGGAGACCGAAACATTGCAGGATGGAGGATGAAGACCACTAGAAGTGAATGTGCTTTCCATTAAATGAATCACAAAGTAAACAAATCCTTAACAACAACAAAAAAACGATGCAATCTAGACCCGCAAACTGGGTGCCGGTGCGGTGAGACGTACGGCTCGGGCAGATTCGGCTTGAAGTTGTTCATCATCGGACGCGGCGCCGCGCGTGTGCCTTTCACACAGCCAAGCGAAATGGGGTCTTGCCGGTCTTGCGCACCCAACGCATCATTTTTGCCGCCCGCACCTTCGCGCTCGTGCGGACGCGTCGACAAGGCTTTAAACAAGGCTAAAAGGCTTTATCTGTGTCAGCGCGCACTCTGATCGGTAAAGGGGCACAAACCCTCTCCTGAATCAGCAGCCTCTGCACCACTAACTCGCCTCCGTTTGGCTGTTATAGAGCTCTAATGACGGTGTTATAACATAACATTAGACTAAGTTAGCCAGCTTATACAGTATCATGATTTCAGTACGCTAGTTCGTATTTATTTGAGATACATTAAGTTTTTTTATTAATCGAGCAGCAGAAAAATAATTTTATTTTAATCGTCCAATTAGTCGTTAGATTAGTCGACTAATCGATAAAATAATCGCCCAACTAATCGTTTAGTTAATAATCGTTTACCCCAGCCCTTATACATTTCATATTTGAAATCATCAATGAAATCTGACAACAACTGTTTCATAAATTATGTTTCTAAATGCTCGAATCATGACAAAAAACAGAATTTTGCAGCCTGGACAAAGCTAATGCGCAACACTCCTAAGCGTGCGTCTCAAAATATAATGTTTCTATAACAACCGGAACTTCTAACAGCAGCTGCAGTGACGCGATGACTTTGCTAATCAACGATTGGTTCTTTCATTTAGAAGGCGGGTCTTATTCGCCATTTTGGGCATTGCACTTTCTCCCATTCATAGTCTTTGTCTTATTTTATGTAAAAAACCTACTGGCTTTTTGTTGAAGGAACCAGGGTGATTCTTAATTCTGGATTGGCCTACAAAAATCCTTCATCACTACATTTTGTCAAGAAAAAAAAAATCAAAAGTAAAATCAGTGATGTATGCTTAAGATTACATCATAACCTTATAAATGTACAGTCAAAATGTGGAGTAATATTTTGAGTTCTGCTAAAAGAAAAGAACATGTTTTAATAAAAAAGGAAAATTATAGAAAAAAAAAAGAAAAAGAACAAAATTGAGGAGTTCAAAAGTGTGCCGGAGCCCAAGAACCCAGACTCATTCTAATTTAAAAAAGAAAACAAAGGTTGTCTCTGCACAGTTCAAATAATTTTGTGTAAAACAAGCGGTGAGACAAAATGCACCATAATTTTGGCTGGTTGCAAGAGTCAAAATTGATTAAAGACTTTGTGGGGGCTTGTGTGTTTGTGTCTTGATTTTGATTGGTTGTGTTACTCACCCCTTCAGCTGGGTAGGCCTCCCAGCCAAGGTCTCCCAGAGCAGACATAGTGTCCAGCAATGTAACTAGAGAGAAAGAAAGGAGTAGAGAAAGAAAAAGAGCACACGGGGAGAGAGAAAAAAAGTAATGATTTGTTAAAGTTCACTCAACCTCGTGACACTGTGAGCAAAACAAGCTAGTTAGATGAGATTGCATATTTGGCAAGTAAATCACAGAGCAGTTGCAGACAATCAGGTCCGTAGCCTGAGGGACGAGAGTCTAGCCCCACGGTTTAAATCATTCCCACAATGCCCTCGTTCATCCAGCATCGAAACCCAATGCTGGGAACCCATTACGAGGGAAAGACTGTTTTGTAAATCAGATGTATCAATAAAAACACATTCATGTCTTACACAGCATTACCGGCAGAACAACGTTTGCCCTCGATCGTTGTATTGATGGTTTTCATTTTCCTTTCTGGAGTATGTTTGAATATGTGTGCGTATGCCAAGGGAAATGGGTCAACAAAACATCTAAGAGGCTATTTAATTTCTTATGTTAGTCTCTCTCACCCCTCGCACAGAGGGTTGCATAGTATACAGTGTTTTTCTTTCTGCTATGATCTACATTCCAGCGTAAATCAGGTTTTGCCATCGACAGCTATACATTTTTAATCACCTCTGATGGTGCGTTTTCACACTGAGGAAAATATATATATGGCTAATTTAATAAAGTGTTGCAAACCATGTGTTCTACATTTTAATTCTACATTTCATGAATGAAAAGACAAAATTAATCAAAACACTGACTCAGATATATTTGGTCACAGTGACATCACAGAACTGAAACGAACAAAATCAGACTTCATATATTTAAATATGTATATAATAAAAACATACACATTAGATAGAGACACACACACACACACACACACACACACACACACACACACACACACACACACACACACACACACACACACACACACACACACACACACACACACACACACACACACACACACACACACACACACACACACACACACACACACACAAACACATGTTGGTGCAACAGCATTATGAGGACTCTCTATAGGCGTAATGGTTTTTATACCGTACAAACTATATATTCTATCCCCCTACACTGCCCCTATCCCTAAACCTACCCATCACAGGAGACATGCTGCATTTTTATTTTTTTAATAAAACATTGTTTTTTATGTTTTTTAAGCCATTTGATTTATGAGGACTTTTGAAATGTCCTCATAAACCACACATAAGTTATAATACCAGTGTAATACACATGTCATTATACAAATTTGTGTCCTCATAAATCACATAAACCGACTGTCACACACACACGCACACACACACACACACACACACACACACACACACACACACACAACACACACACACACACACACACACACACACACACACACACACACACACACACACACACACACACACACACACACACACACACAACACACACACACACACACACACACACACACACACACTTCTTCCAGTCAATACTTCCAGGATATTCACATAAAGAAAAGCTGAGCACAGCATGTTTGACATATTAGCACACATGAAAGTTATTGGCATGCAGATCTTAAGTGGTTTAATAGCTTTGTTTGTCTTTCACCTTCTCGGAAGTCAATGTTTTTACTGTATTCGTTCAAAGAAAAAGTAAAGAATGAGAATATGACCAAGGTAGGTTATATCCTTAGCCGCTGTGTATGAAGTGGAGTGGGATGTATGTTTGATTTATAGTGACAGTGCAGTGTTGGTGTAAGATTAATGGAGTCATGTTTCATAAATATTTTCCTGCAGGCTGACTGTAATCCTTAAACGGTGAGAGGGATCTGCTCTACCTCACATACTGCACAGCACACGACACATAAGATGTCCAAACAACGACAGCGACAGAGCTGTGAATGTCAATCACTTATTTCACATGCAAAGACTTTAGCCAATCAGAAAAGTGGTCATTTACACAAAAAATCTTAAGGTACAATAGCAAAACAGCTTGTTAAGTTCTAAGGGCCAAAGAAAGTGGGAAAACGAACATTTAAAAATAAGTTACAACTGGTTTTAGTATAAAAAAAAATTAAAATAAAAAATAAAAAGATTGAGAATGCACAATCTGTGTTTAATAGTTTAAACCAAGTCAAATAAATTATATATATAAATTAAATTATATAGCCTAAAGTCTAAAATGAAAAAAAGAGTGTTCTTATGGAGTGATTTACCACCTCCTCCACTCTGCAGCCCCCATCTAAATCCTCTGGATTGATGAGGAGCGCTTTTCTAAAGAGCCCTTTGCCTGATGCAACACATTACGCCCCGGTGACGGTGACATTTGTAAATAAATAAAGTCTCAGTGAAAGTGTGTCAGAGTATTTGCTAAGGCCATTTGCTCAGTGAACAGGTACCCTTTTCACTGAGGAAAGGTCACTCTTTAAAACCGCACACAAGGTATACACAGCATTTATTTGGTCTCTGTTTGGTTAAACCTACTGATTATTACAGATGACTTTAATAGCACACTAGCTAATAGTGGGTGGAATCTGACCCAATACAACCACTGTGTGGATGAGAACCACTGATCTGGATGTGTTAAAGCAGGATAAACAATTCTGAAATTGCAGAGGAGGAAGAGGAAGGCTGCAATAATACAGATATAACACAGGTTGATGACTGTTATGTCAATTACGGTACTCAAATAACTGCTGATAAAGCCTGACGGGGTGAAACAAATAAACAGACCTTTATTTAACTAAACACTAACTCAAACTTCTGCTCTGCTTGTGTGTGTAGTGAAAACCTCACTTGCAACTCAAATTTGCATGTAATATAGTGGAATTACCATGAATTGAAATTCAAAGAAACTCAATCAATCAATCAATCATTTATTTATAGAGCACATTTAAAACACAACCAAAGTTGACCAAAGTGCTTTACAAAGAATAAAAGAGACACAGATATAAAACTGCAATACAAACTTAAAACCAAAGTAGACAAGAAGGCACTCAATAATAAAAAAAAGTAATAATAATAATAAATAAAAGAACAGAAAATCAGAAAAAACAGGAAGACAGATTACGGGGTGTTAAAAGCCATAGTAAATAGATGAGTCTTGAGTTGAGCTTTAAAAATACAGATAGATGGAGCTTGCCTAAGTGCAGGAGGAAGGCTATTCCACAGCTTCGGCCCAGCAGCAGCAAAAGCTCGCTCACCACGTTTTTTGAGTTTAACTTTAGGGACTGTAAGATGGCCAAGGTCAGAGGATCTCAGGTTTCTAGAAGGAGTGTACGGAGTCAGAAGATCAGTTAAATATCGTGGAGCCAAGTTATTCTGAGTTTTATAGACAAATAATAAGATTTTAAACTCAATCCTATACTTTACTGGGAGCCAGTGCAAAGACATTAAGATAGGGGTTATGTGGTCAAACTTTCGCTTCCCTTCAAGTAGTCTAGCGGCAGCATTTTGGACCAACTGAAGACGCGAGATGGAAGCCTGAGAGATACCATAATACAAACTCAAAGATAGTAATTCTAGTAATAAACTCAAAGATAGTAATTCTAGAAAAGCAAAGGTTCAATTTTGCCGTGACAAAGTTTTGTTATTCTAGTCATGTCAACAGACAGACAGACAAAGATAGATAGATAGATAGATAGATAGATAGATAGATAGATAGATAGATAGATAGATAGATAGATAGATAGATAGATAGATAGATAGATAGATAGATAGATAGATAGATAGATAGATAGATAGATAGATAGATAACGATATTCTTTGTTGTATTTTCCTGTCAGTTCATTTGGAATTATTCAGATTTTAAGAACAAGCAGAAGATGTGATGACAATTTCCAAAACACTGCTTCATGAAGCTTCGAAACCTTTATGAATAAGGAATCAATGATGGTTCGTAGTGTGTATCAAACTGTTGTTCACCGAGTCACGTGATTTCAGTAAACGTCGTAAACGATGCTTCATTAAATCATAACTGTTTCGAAATGTCAATGGTCACGGCCGAGAGCGATGAGAACAAGTGTCTGTGGGTTATAGCCTACATTTGTAGACGTTTTAATTATACATTAGTATAATTAAAATGAATAATGCATAGGCCTATTAGCTATTCTTATTGGTCTGTTTAGCTGAGCCATATTCATAGAACAAACAAAACAAACCCTGACAATTGATAAAATAACATATAGACATTTGATTTGATTAGATAATCAAGTGTTATCTTATTAGATAATTGCATTTGAAAGATTTTACTTTCAATAAAAAATTTGCAATAGATTTGTAAAAGTTGTTTTTATGCATGTCTGGCCCGGATTTTATCACCACTAGGTGTCACCGTAGAGACGGCTGTCAGATTGTTTCGAAGCCTCGAGTCGACAAAATACAATAGACAGTATAAGAAGTGGACAGAGCCATCTCATTGGAACTCAGTTGAGAGAGTTGAAGCCCATTTTTAGCGATTTTTGAGCACTTCCGTTCCTGACGCGCAGACTCAAACCGACTCAAACTAAGCTTGATGACGTGAGCAACCTGTCTGACAGACGTAAATATTCTAGTAGCTGTGCGTGAAAATTGCCAACGTTAATCTTGCAGAGACGGGGAACTTGAGCAAAGAGTTCTTCGGCGTGAGTGAGCAGGAGTATTTTGTCCCGTTGCTTTTATGGACTCATTATCTATGGTCTTCTCCCTTGACGGGACGTCCCCCCGATTGCCTGCGAGCTTCTCCTCCTGTCTGTACGGTCATTTCTGTACAGCGCGACAGAGAGTCGAGTGGTTATGACGCAGTCGTTAGCCTATTTTTACAAAAACTGTTTCTACGGGGCCATAATGTAAGGTAATGGAGCCCTTTATACATTGTCGTGTTTCTTTAGAAATAAATAATGGACAAATGGAGTCTTTAAACGCCTCAGATGTAAAGTTATTCACAGTCAAAGTGACGCCAAAATGAATGGGAGTCAATGGAAATGCTAACGCAATGGCGCTTTTCCACTGCATGGTACGGTACGGTTCGGTTCGGTACGGCACGCTTTGGCGCTTTTCCACTGCATGGTACGGTACGGTTCGGTTCGGTACGGCTCACTTGTGGTGCTTTTCCACTGCATGGTACGGTACGGTACGGTGCGCTTCGGCGCGCTTAAATGGTACCTGATCTGTTGAGGTTCCAAGCGTACCGTACCGGTACTAAAATGTGACGTGAAACACTGCAGATCACTGATTGATCAGACAGACAGACAGACAGAATCGTCACTACCAGCGTCATTGGATTTGCGACACGAGACCGCTATACAGAGTCATATAACCAGTAGACAACAGCCAACACGGTAGCACCTGTGTTTTACTTACTTGAAAAAAAAGAAGAGATCAACACTTTAAAAAGGAAATGGCTGAATCGTGGTCGAGGTGCAGACGTTCCTCTCGTTGGTTGCCTAGGAGCGGGTCCAGCGAGAGCTGGATGGGGCAAAACAAAATGAAAAAGTGTTCCAAGTAGCAGCTAGCTCAGCTCTTAGCCGCACACGGCTATCACCGGACCTACAAACAGTGTAACGATCAGTCCCACCCACTTTGAATGGGTACTAACTGCAGTGGAAAAGCAACCGAGCTAGCGAACCGAACCGTACCGTACCGAGTCGTACCACGCAGTGGAAAAGCGAAGCCGAACCGAACCGTTCCGCGCCGAATCGAACCGTACCGAACCGAGCATACCATGCAGTGGAAAAGCGCCACAAGTGAAGTTCTGCTACAAGATGGCGGCACCCGGCCGACTTCAACTTCCGGTTGATGTATTACCCTTGCAAAATACGGCACATTTGCTTCAACTGTTTCATTGTTCCACAAAGCCTCGATTTGCCCACCACTAAAGATAGGGTTGTTCGACATCAAAGTACGGCGATATGATTCAAAAGCATACGAGTCGTCGTATACGAGTCGTGCCATTTTATAAAGAAAAGCTGATTTGGTGGAATACACATAGCCTGTATAGCCTATATCAGTAGGCCTATGGCGAGTAACCAAAACAATTTACTAGCTAATGGCGATTTTATTGCCAAGGTGTGCGTAGAGATGTAGATAGATAGATCGATCTTAAATCTAAAACATTTCAGATTATCTTGATTATCAAAAAATGACAAAAGACAAGAAATAGGCCAAAAAGCTCACATAATTGTGTTGTCCAGAGGCCACAAATATACTGCAAAAGTGCAAAAAGTTCAAGGTGCTCAAACCGTTTGCGGGTTCAACCCTTCATCAGTGCCATTCGTTCTCTCCAGATTATCTTGATTTACATAAATGGATCTAAATAGAGACTGATGGCCAGATAGGCCTACTGTTTCTCTCTCTTGAGAAGTGAATTCCTCCACAGGTGTAACTCTACCTTGACTTGGACTTCTCACTTGCCCATTTGTGTCCGTGCCCAGCTCATATTCATCATCCAATAAAACACCATCAATGTCAATACCAGATTAAACCCAGCAAAACACTTTACATTAAGATCCATATCTCGCCTCATCTCACACTTATAACAAATAATACACAGCACCATCTCACATTACCATTGCCTTGCGTAAGATGGGTCTGATAAGGGGTCTGATATATCCGCCGACATAATGTTTTGTCTTAACACAACATGTGAATCATTTCCCCATGACCACCACTGTTGTCTGCCCAGAGCAGACTGCATGGGCTCTTCACAGGGTTTGGTTTCAAACAGGCATGCTCATTTATTGATTATCATCAGTTGGCAGCGTTTTTACATGGGGAAGACAATCAGAGAGACTATGGGACCATGTTACTGGAACAGGACACCCCAGGGATGAGATGGAGTCCACTCCAGGATTTTATTGTGATAAATCATTAAATACAACACTTTTATCATAATCCATTGATCTGTTGCACTTTTAGTCGCTTGCATTAGTGAATCTCTACAGGAATCATAGGGAGAGGAAATATTTGTTATTGTATATTTCTCTTCAAATATTTGAATGAATTTAACTTCAGCACATGTATGTATGTCTCAATTCTATTATAATATTATACACAAAACTATTCTTCTAATGTTTGAAGTCAGTAAGATTTTTTTTCTTAAAAACATACTTTTACTTTTATTCAGTAAGGATGCATTTGTAACAGAGCACTAACGACTGACGCTAGAGGCTAGGATCCTTGTTTGCCTTCTGAGCCAGAAACTCCGGTTCGAATCCGGAGGAGTTACATTGGTGCATTACCCGGATAGGAGTGAGGTTTAGGGGGGGTGAGTGAAATGGATGCCAGGTAGTACTTGTTATATGAGTAAACCTCACTCCCTTGGCCTTAAAGGGTTAGTTCATCCAAAAATGAAATGCTTGTCATTAATTATTCACCCTCATGTCCTTCCAAACCCGCAAGACCTTTGTTCATCTTCGGAATACAAATGAAGATATTGATGAAAATATTAAAAAATAGAGCTTTCTGTTACCACTTACAAGGCCCAGAAAGTTAGTAAAGACATCCATAAAATAGTCCTTGTTATAATAGCCTTCGTAATAATTCTCGTTGCTTCATAACACTAAGGTTGAACCACTGTAGTCACACAGACTTTTAAAGCTACACTGTGTAAAATTTTCTCCCATCTAGCGGTGAAATTTTATATGACTACCAACTGAATATTACTTTCTAGCCCCTCCCATTCCGAGGGCGTTTTAACTCCTACGGTGGCCGTATTATATATCACCTTTGGGATCGGCTACCCCAGCATTGTCAGATTAGGCTACATTGTTACAAAGAAAAAGCAATGAAAAATAACTAAAATTTACAGTGCCCTTTGAAATAGCGTACAAATGGCGCCAGTAAAACTGTTCATCGCCTGTGATCCGTCACAGCACACAGATTTATGTTACAAGGTACACAATCCTTTTTCATCATTGATGTGAAGAAAAGTATCCTAGATATGTCGTTCTAGCGTTATGCACACCCAAGCTATAGTTAGCCAAGCAACTATAAAACTTTGAATTTACACAAATAGGCTGAATTACCTGTCGAGAAGAAAACTTTGGCGTCCCTTTTAAAATCCTTGCTCCTCATGAGCTCTTTCCATCTTGGAAAAGCCACTCCAATATTGACTTTGGTCTTATTGATTTGCCTGTGTCGCGTTGTCATTTTAATTCTCTCTTTCGCTTCCTTGGTGACTCTGTTACATGTCCTTGGAGAATAGGCGTGATCCTCCATCTTCAACAGGCTTTCAAATCTGCCGGCAGTGGCAAGTAATCTCCTCCTCGCATTCGTCACGGTGCCACTGACTGTAAAAGCGCGAAAGGCGAAGCTTGAATTTCCAGGTATGTCCCTCTTTGCCTAATGTATTTTCAAGATGGGGGCGCAACATGGCTGCCGCCATTCGAGCGACTCGCTCGTATTTATTATGAATGACAGTTTCTACGCTTACGAGAATACTTGATTAGTTGGTAGAAGTAATTACACATGAATGACCACATATAATTTTGAAAGAACAAAGTGTTTTTTGCTAAGAATCAACTAAAAAATGACAGTGTAGCTATAATGATGTCTTTACTACTTTTCTGGGCCTTGAAAGTGGTAATAACATTGCAGTCTATTGGGGGGGGGGGGGGGGTATAAATTTGTGTTTCGAAGATGAACGAAGGTCTTAGGGGTTTGGAACGACATGAGGGTGACTAATTAATGACAGAAATTTCATTTTTGGGTGAATTAACCTCTTAATCCCGCTCGGAGCAGTGAGAGTAAACCGGAGGGGTTACACATTCAACTGAGCAAAAGTGGCAACAATTTATATTGTTACAAATGATTTCTATTTCAAATGAACACTGATATTTTGAACTTTCTATTAATGAAATAATCCTGAAAAAAATAATTACAACAGTTTGCAACATTGATAACAAAATAAATGTTTCTTGAGGACCAAATCTGCAAATTAGAATGAGTTCTGAAGGATCATGTGACACTGAAGACTGGAGTAATGATGCTGAAAATTCAACTTTGCCATCACAGGAATAAATACATCCAGTAGTTGAGCCAACACCAAACCTGTTCCCTTTTTTATTCTAGTTCTCTCTCTTTTATCCAGATTTATCATGATGCTCTCGCCTGCTGTTGAAGTGCTTGAGTCCAGGCCAGGGGTGATTCCAGCCACTTTGAGTGGGGAGAGCTCAGTGTTCCTCTGGCTGTGATCTCCACTTCCATCCTCTTTTGCTTTCTAATCCTGGCGGAAGAGCTGCTTTAATCTACCTGCCAGCAATCAAACGCCCTGTCATCCCTTCCGAAACCTTGGGCAGAGTCGCCCGACTTCACAATGAGGCCGGCAGCCAAAAAGCACACGCTTTGTCACAGGTGTGAATATATATATATATATATATATATATATATATATATATATATATATATATATATAGATTGCAAACTGAAAAACAGAATCGATATGAAGATCAAAAGATGTACTGCAACAGCCCACCTATAGAATGCATTAGGTCTAAAAACAAAGTTTATATGCATACATAGATAAAATACAAAATCACACACCTTTAATCCTCTCTGATGGATTTCTCCATCTGAATGAGGCCATCAATGGTGCTTAAGGTCTTTCGTTCCGGTCTACGTGGCAGGGGCCAGGGTGTTGACGTGGTAACAGAGAGGTACAGGGGTACAGCAAGGGGGAAATGGAAGATTTGTGCATCAGGCTCCAGTAAGATATTAAGGAATGCTGGAGTCGGTGAGTTTCGGTCAGCCCTCTCCACCCTGGGTCACTCGGCAGCCAATGGCACATTAGTGAGCACATAATCACTGCTGAGGGCCAAATCAGTGTACCTGCGAGCAGCTACCAGCAACATGGGCTGCATGCCTAATGAGCCAAAGTCATCAGAAAAGCATATGGAAGAGACTGTTTCCTCTTCCAAACTCGCAGATGGCTTAGACCGAGGTATATAAAAGCATATTAGATGGAGATGCCAGATATATCAGTGACTATATCCGTATTGGCCACCATTAGCGTTTGAATTGGCATCGGTCTGATTAAAGATAATATAAGTGCTTAATTTTCTATTGCAGTTTTCATAAGTACTAAACACATATTTTCTATATATTTAATTGATTTTCCATATTTTCTATTGTTTTGATTCTTAATTTCATATATTAAATTAATAACATAAAATATGTGATAGTGTGATATTCTAATATGCTCAAGAAACTATATAA
Organism: Chrosomus eos; assembly: GCA_036326025.1. Classification (NCBI taxonomy): domain Eukaryota; kingdom Metazoa; phylum Chordata; class Actinopteri; order Cypriniformes; family Leuciscidae; genus Chrosomus; species Chrosomus eos. Next base: position 12,640,040 of record CM070823.1, read on the forward strand.
TTTTCAATGTTGACAGTTGTGCAGCTTAATGTTTTTGTGGAAACTGTGATGCATTTTTTTCAGGATTATTTTGCTAAATAGATCTTTGTTCAAATGTACATAATTGACTTGAAATATAAATATTTTACTATCACTTTTGATCAATTTAATGCATCCTTGCTAAGTATTAAAGTATTCCTTTCATTAAACAAAATCTTAATCCCAAACTTTTGAATCATATTATATGTACAAAATAAAAGCAGAAAAATTGTGCATAATTAAACATACAATGTAATATGTGCAGTAGTTCTCTATATTATGTAAAGATGGTTTGGATTAATGTGTAAAAAGTGCTATAGAAATAAAATACATTTTTGAGAGAAAATCTGCATGACATGTAGAGGTGTCACAATATTTTGCAATACAAACATGCAACAATATGCATCGTGAATAGTGGCAATATGTATTGTGTATAGTTCACCCAAATTAAAAAATTACTGTGTGAGAAAAAAATTCAAGTTTATTGTGTTTTAGTGTCAGTACTACATTAAAATGCTATATATAATGTTGAATATAATGTATAATAATGCAATGGGCGAATTTCCGTGGGTCCTGATAATGCCAAATGTCTTGTTTCCAGTAAAAAGTGGCCTACATTATGTTAAACATATCTAGTAAGTGTCAGAGTGCAAGCATATTTGTCTAAAATAATTCTGTTTTCAGTTTCAGAATCATGAATATTTTTATTCTGGAGTCACTAGTCCTGTGCATTGGGTTATCAGCACCAAGTCCAAGCTTATTCATTTCCACCCCCAATGTAAAACCAAATTTAGCATTTTAATCAACATTAAATAACAACAGTAACAGCAATAATATCGCATTGTCAGTATCGTGATATGTATCGAATTGTAACACGAGGGTATCGCTACACCCCTAATGACATGAAATTACATGTTTGTAGATACATTAGCTGTATTCAGAAAATCTAGCAGAAATCAATACGGAAATATATGTCAGATACAGATTTTAAATAGCATTTGCTCAATCTGGCTTCAAAAAATACTAAGGAAAATCTTGTAAATTGAAAAAAGTGGCATCTGTTTGCCCCATGAAAGTACTGTAAAATGTATCTAGAGCACCCCAAACCCAGACAAGCACTGACACACACAAAACTGAGTACAGGAGAGAAGGAAAGCTGAATGCACTCGCATACGCACACACACTCTGACAATCACACAGGAGGACAAAGCTTGGAGTCACGGGAATACAAAGCTTTAGAAGACAAGTTTTTTGAATGACAGCATCCTCAAGTCCCTTGGCACCAAATTGGCCACAGAAGGGAAAGAGTGAGAGAAAGCGGAAAATGAAAAGAGTGTGAATGACTGAGAGAGAAAGAGAGAGACTTTCAGTCAGTCCAGGCTAAAGCTCATTGGCATACAAACCCTTCCCACAAACACATCTCCATTCTGCCTCTTTTTTCCCCATCAGCTGCCAGGTCATCCTGCTATTGTGCTGCCAACATCAGCCCCGGCCTGGAGAGTGCATGGAGAATGAAGCGCTCAGACAATGACCACTCTTTTCCTCTCCTTTTCATCTCTTTCATTCTCATTTTCCTCTGCCATTTCCCGCTGGCCATCAGACTCTACAAGGACTGAACAAAAAGACCACAAAAATTCCCATAATGACCTGGCTGCTGGGTGGAAAAGGTTTGACTCCATTCACAAATCTGAGTATCCCTGATTTGTGATTAATGCACAAGGTAAATATTTCAGATAAATATTTAACCTAAAGGCATAGTTCACCCAAAAATGAAAATTCTGTCATTTACTCACCATCAAATTTATTTCTTTTGCTGAACACAAAAGAAGATATTTGGAAGAATATGGGTACCCAAACAGTTGATGAGCCCCATTGACTTTCATACTATGGAAGTCAATAGGGCCCATCAACCGACATTCTACATTATCAACATTCTTCAAAATATCTTCTTTTGTGTTCAGAAGAAAGAAAGAAATTCATACAAGTTTGGAACAACTTGACGGTGAGTAAATGACAGAATTAACATTTTTGGGTGAACTATCCTTTAACGGATGTAGCCCAAATTGAAAAATGTGACCCTGGATGACAAAACCAGTCACATGGGTCATTATTTTTTTAAAATAAAAAATTCCATTGATGTATGGTTTGTTATGAAAAGATTTGGCCGAGATACAACTATTTGAAAATCTGGAATCTGAGGGTGCAAAAAAATCAAACATTGAGAAAATCGCCTATAAAGTTGTCCATTTATGTTTGTGATTGTGCTCATTCACTCACAAAAATAAATGTTTTATACATTTACGGTAGGAAATTTACAAAATATCTTCATGGAACATGTTAACATAATATCCTAATGATTTTTGGCATAAAAGAAAAATGTATAATTTTGACCCATACAATGTATTGTTGGCTATTCCCACAAATATACCCGTGCTACTTAAGACTGTTTTTTTATCCAGGGTCACAAATAAATAAATAAATAAAGATAATAATAAATTAAATGTATAATTGTTTAATTATCTAAAAAATATATAAATTATACAACTGATGAATTAAATTATTTTATTAAATATTTAAAAATGCCAGAAAATGTAGATTCCCTTATCGAAAAGGGAACTTCGAGATGCGTCGAAACGCTGCGGGAACGCCTTCTGCGTGATTGCGTCTGAAGCATCTATGCCAACTAGTCCAATGGAAAAATGGAATGAGCGTCACGGGCGGGTGACGTCATGACCAGGAAAGGATAAGAGCACTTCCGCTGCTCGCCGGCATTTAGCTTCTGTGCCTCAGCAAGCGATCTGTGTCAAACTGTCCCTGTCTATTTATTGTTGTCTGTTGCAATATTGTTGGTATCGTTATGGCGAAACAAATGTACAAACAGTGTGTTCCTCCCTGCCCGCGTTTATTTAAACGGGTGGGGACACACACAGCTTGGTGTCAATTTGTTTGAGAGTAAGAGCATGCTGAGTGCTAACATTGTGAAAGTGAAACTACCAGATTAGCATGCTCTGCTCTCGCCTGTCACTCTGTATGATAGTGGCAGGCTCGCGATTCTCACGGGATACAGGACCCGCGTTTGCCGAGGCGGCGCGGAGAATGCATTCCTGGGGATCGCAAAAGGATCTTTTGGGGGGTGGGAGAACGGTCCGAGGGCCTTTTCTTCTTCCTTGCCCGGAAGATCCAGCTCTATCTCCCCGGTGTTGGAAGCACGCTCTGCGGTTTCTTCCGCTCGGGGAGAGAAAGCCCTTTTTTCCTTCATTTTCTTCCTCCGAGGAGGTTTGTGTTAAGAATATTGAAAGTGAAAGCAAGCACACACACTGTTGAATTAGATTCGCCATCTATTTTTCCAGTATATGATGAACTGGTGGAGGTTTTGTCCCGTGCTGTTAGTAAATTAAATATTTAATGGCCAGCTGAGAAAAAGGAACGCTCGTCCTAAGAAACTTGACGAGCGTTTTCTTATTTCTATCACATTATCTCCTCCACGAGGCTTCCATTTTTTCCCTGATTTACACACTGAATATTTAAATTATGGAATAAACCGTATTTATCACTACCTTCAGCCCTCGTGTTAAATGTTTATTCAAGATTAGAGGGTTGAAAGATTACGGTTATGATATGATGCCCCAGGCTGAACAGAAATAAAAATAGGAAAATGCTATTTTTTCACCTGGTCCAGTATCATCATTTAAGTCTCTGCTTTGCTCATAAGCCTATACTAAAGAATCTCGCGTTTGCCGAGGCAGCGTGTAGGTTTAATGTTGTAATCAGAATCTAGCTCGGATCTCGCGTTTGCCGAGGCACCGCTTAGATTTCGAGTGTATTTTGCAAAAATAAGATTCTGTGGCTGGGATCTCGCGTTTGCCGAGGCAGCGCGTAGGTTTAAGCAGAACTACTTTGGTTTTATGGGTAAAGCTTATACGGCAGCAGGTCAGCTGGAGAATGTTTATAGAAATCTATATTATAATGCTCCAGGCTTATCAGGCCGATCTGCTGGGGTTCTGGATATAGCGAAATTTGAGCCTTCGGTCTCTTCGGCGACGCATTCCATGCGGTCGTTGTTAGGTGATAAAAGATATATATATATATATATATATATATATATATATATATATATATATATATATATATATATATAATATATATAAAAAAAATATATATATATAATAAGGTTTCTCCCTCGCTGTGTCCAGCCCCCCTGGGGCTGCTGGGCGTGAGCAGCCCCAGCCGTCGAGTTCATCATATTATGTGCACAGAAAGAGAGTGCTGCGTCTCGTGTTCCTCCATGTAGATACTGGAGACAGACGCAACCCTCTCAACCGAAGTCGCCTAAGCCTAAGCCGGATCTGAGGACCGTTCTTCAGGCGAAGAAAGCTTCGGTTCAAAAAAAAAAAAAAAAAAGGTCCTGATGCTTAGGCATCAGGCCTGTGAGGACAGCCCCGACCGGAGTGGAGCGGTGTTCACCTCATTATACGGTGCCCGTTCCACTTCGGGGTCCTCACGAGACCCTCCTGCCAACCCTGCCACCTCTGGTGCTTCAGGGCGCAGTGGTCTCCAGCGAGTCGCTGGTGCTATGCTGCGGCACAGCATCGGTTTCGCGCCCTCTGAGGGGGGTTTTAGAGCAGTCAGGTCAGGTAGTTCCTGCCGGTATGTTTCAGGCTCCAGATTTGGCTCTCTCAGTAACACCGGAGACCAGCCTCGAGAGGCTGGTTCCCTTAGTAAATTTTCTGGCAGCGTGGAAGCTTCTGCCGAATATTTCTCATTGGGTCCTGCAGATTGTAGAGAAAGGATACAGAATCCAGTTTGGCTCTCGTCCTCCTCGTTACAGCGGGGTGCTACCCACAGTGGTGCATCCCGAGCAGGCTCTGGTAATGGAGCAAGAAGTAAGGGCCCTGTTAGCAAAGAGGCTATAGAACAGGTGTACTCACCCGACCGAGAGTCGGGTTTTTACAGCCGTTATTTCATTGTTCCAAAAAAGGATGGAGGGTTGCATCCCTTTTTAGATCTTCGCCTGTTGAATCGGTCAGTTCAGAAACTCAAGTTCAAGATGCTGACCCTCAAGCAGATCGTGACCCAAATCAGATCCGAGGACTGGTTTGTCACGATAGATCTAAAGGATGCATACTTCCATATCTCCATCCTCCCTCAGCACAGGAAGTTCCTAGGTTTTCTTTCGGGGGCAAAGAATACCAATATCGGGTTCTTCCTTTCGGTCTAGCTTTATCACCCCGCACGTTCATGAAATGCGTGGATACAGCTCTAGCCCCCTTGGGCTTCAGGGCGTACGTATTCTGAACTACATCGGTGACTGGCTGATTCTGCGGAATCGGAGCAGTTGGCGGTTCGGCACCGAGGTGTCGTTCTCGCTCTTATGCAGATGTTGGGGTTGATGCTCAATACCAAGAAGAGTGTGCTTTCTCCAGTATTGAGAACCACTTTCCTTGGTGTGGTATGGGATTCAGTGACGATGAGGGCCAGCCTATCGCCCGTTCGTGTAGCTGTTATCCTGGCAGCCACCAAAGAGCTAAAGCTAGGTCAGTCACGCACTGTAAAACAGTTCGAGAAACTGTTGGTCTACTGGCAGCAGCGTCCAACGTGTACCTTTTGGCCTGCTGTACATGAGGCCTTTACAGTGGTGGCTCAGGACCAGAGGGTTCTCCCCGAGGGGAAACCCACTCCGTATGATCAAGGTTACGCGGCGATGCCTTCGTGCCTTAGAGATATGGAGGAAACACTGGTTCTTAACCCAGGGCCCGGTGTTGGGAGCTCTTTGCCATCGAGCTACTATCTCGACAGATGCTTCCCTCACCGGCTGGGGAGCGGTAATGGAAGGCCGCTCGGTTCAGGGTCTGTGGAAAAGCCATCATCTTTCGTGGCACATCAATTGCCTGGAGGTGATGGCTGTCTTCAATGCGTTGAGACATTTCCTTCCGGACCTAAGAGGCCATCATGTGCTCGTTCGAACAGACAACACATCAGTGGTCTCTTATCTGAACCGCCAGGGGGGTCTGAGGTCGCGTCCGCTTTGCAAACTGGCGCACCAGATCCTCCTGTGGTCCCTGGGGAAGGTACTCTCCCTGAGGGCAGTGTATATTCCTGGGGACCAGAATATAGGAGCAGACATCCTGTCGAGGCAGGAGCTGAGGCCAGGGGACTGGAGACTCCACCCCGAGGCGGTGGAGAAAATCTGGGAGGCATATGGCAGAGCAGAGGTGGACCTGTTCGCGTCTCACAACACGACGCACTGTCCCCTCTGGTATTCACTTACTCACCCGGCCCCCCTGGGGCTGGATGCCATGGTGCAGACGTGGCCGAGGCTACGTCTGTACGCCTTTCCCCCTGTTGCTCTGCTCCCAGGAGTTCTGGAGCGGGTCCGTCAGTGTGGGATAAGCCTACTGCTAGTAGCACCACGCTGGCCAAGTCGGATCTGGTTTGCGGACCTGATCCTTCTGTTAGACGGGCCTCCATTGGAGATCCCTTTGAGGAGGGACCTTCTGTCTCAGGCCGGGGGCACAATATTTCACCCTCGGCCAGAGATATGGAATCTTTGGGTTTGGCCTCTGAGGGGGCCCAACTTGTAGATAGTGGTCTTTCAGCTGAGGCTGTTGAGACCATCCTAAGCTCCAGAGCTCCAGCTACGAGGAAACTCTATGCGCTTAAATGGAGAGTCTTCTCCTTATGGTGTCACCGACATCAGTGGGATCCGGTTAATTGTTCTGTCAACACAGTAATCGAGTTCCTGCAGGAGCGCTTTGTGTCAGGTCTATGTCCTTCTACACTAAAAGTTTACGTGGCAGCCATTGCGGCTTATCACACCATGGTGGGAGGTATATCTCTGGGTCGAGACCCCCTGATTACACGTTTCCTTCGTGGCACTTTGAGGCTGAGGCCTGCATTTCGCACTAAGGTGCCAGCTTGGGATTTGACTGTAGTTCTAGAAGGCCTGTCTAGGGCTCCATTCGAGCCCTTAGAATCAGTCTCAGAGAAGTTCCTTACTCTTAAGACCGTCTTTCTCCTAGCTATTTCGTCCCTCAAGAGAGTTGGTGACCTTCAGGCTCTTTCGGTCTCCCCCACCTGCCTTGAATTTGCTCCGGGGATGGTCAAGGCGTTCCTTTATCCAAAACAGGGATACGTCCCTAAGGTGCCGACCTTGACTCCGAGGCCTATTGTGCTGCAGGCTTTCTGTCCTCCTCCGTTTGCAACTGCGGACCAGGAAAGACTGCACTTGTCGTGTCCAGTGCGAGCATTGGACACATATGTACATCGGACGTCCTCAATCAGGAAGTCCGATCAACTATTTATTTGCTTTGGATCACCTAAAAAAGGTCTCCCTGCTTCAAAACAGACAGTCAGTAAGTGGATAGTCGAGGCTATTTCACTTGCTTATGAGTACTCGGGCCAGCCTTGTCCTTTGGTGGTCCGAGCTCATTCGACCAGGAGTATGGCGGCTTCTAAAGCCTTGCTGCATGGGGTTTCTCTCCAAGATGTTTGTGATGCGGCGGGCTGGTCCTCTCCGCTCACATTCGTGAGGTTTTACAGTTTGGACCTGGATGCTGCCCCAGGTTCTCAGGTGCTTAGTGCTTAGCTGAACAGTCTGACACTCAGGTACTTGAATTATGGCGCATTGGGTATTCTCGTTCCCGCAGCGTTTCGACGCATCTCGAAGTTCCCTTTTCGATAAGGGAACGTCTCAGGTTACTATTGTAACCATAGTTCCCTGAGAACAGGGAACGAGACGATGCGTCCCCCTGCCATACTTCTGGCGTCCCTGCGATCGGCTTGCTTCGGCACTGTCGAAGCTAAATGCCGGCGAGCAGCGGAAGTGCTCTTATCCTTTCCTGGTCATGACGTCACCCGCCCGTGACGCTCATTCCCTTTTTCCATTGGACTAGTTGGCATAGATGCTTCAGACGCAATCACGCAGAAGGCGTTCCCGCAGCGTTTCGACGCATCGTCTCGTTCCCTGTTCTCAGGAACTATGGTTACAATAGTAACCTGAGACGTTATGTTTAGAAACATTATTATAAAAATGTTTCAGTTTTTGACCAATGTCACTGTATTCTATCACGTTGTTGTAGAAGTGGGTTGTATGACACTAGAAACCTAAAACTTAAAAGGAAATCGAGAATTAATTTTCAGCATCATCTTCTCACAAACCTCATTCAATCCATTTTCAGTGCACTTACTTGTGACCACCAATAGTTTTGTGGTACATTATCGTATCACTTTAACTATTTTCCTACAAAAAATGCAGCCCCATCTTTATAACATGACCAGGCTGTATTATTTTCCAGTTAAGAGGCGCATTACTTAAATTACACCTCTTTTATCACTGTGTGTTGACCATCTAAAGTGCCGTCTCAAGAACCGCATAAGACTGGATCAGGTCACAAAGACAGCATGTGATATCAGAGAGACCCAGGAAGCTGGCTGTCCGGAGCAGGATGTTGGTTTTGGCTTTTGAAAAAATATGGTCCTCGGTGAGCGGGGAGAAGTCTGTGACAAGGTCGCATTGCATCGAAATGTAAATCCAGCCATCGTTTGACCCACCGCACAGGAGGAGCCAGCGTAGACAAGCTGAGCAAACAGCCCACCATCAGCTCCGACACACAGAAAACAGAGACTCGAAGCATACGGGACGGAGGCAGTGAGAGATTTCACCCGGTCAATAACACAGAGCCGAGCAAATTGAAAAACCCTGCTGTTTGTTTAGTGCTGCAGTAAGGCGGCGATTCTCCGAGCACAATCGCCTCTCTAAACCGCACAAAAAAGAGAGAAGCCGAGGCCAAAGGCAGGCAGATGAATTCAATTAAAACAAATAAAAGGTCAAGACTGGGACCCAGCTAGACCGCAGGGAGAGCGGAGCACACAGCGTGATGTTTAGAGTAGGGCTCCATTGTGTTGACTAGCCTGCTAATGAGCTTCCAGTCAGAGAACCGGTAGCTGAACATGAGTGTCAGAGGCGTTCATTTGTAGAAACAGAAAGGAAAGAGCGAGAGAGTCAAAAAAAGAGGGGACAGTGCAGCTCATTTGTCGGAGACAGTAGTAGTAGTACTAGTAGTTGTAGCTGACAGGGCAATGCTTTGTGCCCGCAGAACAGAGGGCATCCCATTGAATATAGGTCACCAGCCCAGCATGTCACAAAAAGGGTTCCTTTACAAAAACAATATAGAAGCCCAAACAATGACCTGAGCTCAACCAAAACAAATAACTGATCACGTAAAATGATCCTTCTTAGAAAAAAAAAACCTCTTTATATTCTGCAGTTTGGCAATTAATGCTGTTTGCAAAATTCAAGACTGATGATGTCTTAAAATCAATAGCTATCCGTTTACCCCCTACCTTTTTCACCGATTTTAATTTCATTGCTAATACTATTGGCAATCCATTATCTGGCTTGAGTCATTGTGTGTCCAGAAAATCATTTGCCCTCAGCCTTTGGTCATGTGTGGTGATAATAGTGTGTATGGTGGGAAATTAAGAGGCCTCCAAAGGTCTTTTTTATGATTGCACATTGCTGGGCGACCCACAGCGTAAAGCCATCAGTAATCCCAGTAATAGAGGTGAATCAGAGCGGTGGGGCGGCCAATCAATGTCCACGTCAGCTCAAGGTCATGAACAAAATAATGATGGTGATAAAAGCAATCCAATTACACTGATGTGATTAATCATAGAATAATATATGTTATGATTCCCATTCCAATTACATAGTTAAACAAGTGTAATCGATAATAGATCAATAGTCTCCTGAGAAAGACTCTAGTAATCTCAAATTGATCAACTCGAAGAGATCTCAAAGAAATTACAAATTTGGACTTTCTTAGCTCTGCGGAACATAAAAGAAGATATTTTGAAGAATGTACAGACAAAAAGTGTTTAAACAATGCAGGTCAATGGGGCCCAGAAGAACATTGGACCACATTGATGTTTTGTTCACTGTATGCACCAAAAAAAAGAATGTTTGGAACAAGATGCGACCAGATGCAATCTAAAGTCAAAGATTTCAATACTCAAACACTTATTTTTACCCAAAACCAAATTATCTGAGGTATGCTATCCACATTAATATTATTGTATACAGTATACCAACAAATATCTGAGATACACCTTTGAGAAATTAGATGTATGTCTACTTATCTATATATCCAACAGCTAACGATAGACATAAAGAAAGGTTGGATGGATGGATGGATGGATATGGATGGATGGATGGATGGATGGATGGATGGATGGATGGATGGATGATGGATGGATGGATGGATGGATGATGGATGATGCAATTGTATTTGATTCTAATTTTAGAATATATCTTGACTTGCCGTAATCTAGCAAATCAAATATACATTGTCATAAGAGCATGAATCCTTGATTTTGTGTGTGTTGTGTGTGTGTCCCTCTCTTGCTTGTTTTAGCCGAGGCATTTGGCCATGGGGGCACTCTAATCCAGACTGTTTAAACCTGGAGAAAAGGCAGAGAACAGAGGCTCCTTCACAAACAGACCCTGTTCCCCTGGGGGGAAGCTGAACCACTAATCCTGCTGCCCAGTAAATGAAAGCATGCAACAGGGACAGGTCACCCAAACTCGCTAGAAGGGAGGAAAGAGAGAGGAATATCAGAGCAGTAAAAACGGCCCATGGCAGAGAATACTAATCTAGAGCAAAAGAAGAAGAAGAAGAAAACATAAATCAATGACCATTCCAGGGGTTCAGCAAAAAGATTAAATGTTCATTTTAAGCCATTAAACCGAATTAAGCTCGCCAACTCAGATCAGACTCAATATAATCTTTTCTCAAGCAGGTGGTGGTATGAACCCTCTGCTGTTAGCGCTCTTCTTCATTTTATTGTAAATTTAGGTTTGACTAATTTGTGTACATTCGTGTGCTTGTTCAAACTGCAAGAGTCTGCAAATATGCCAGTGATTTCTCGGCATAATAGCGTTAAGATCTGGAAAGGGATCCAAATCTCAACCCTGTTCAATATAGTGAAATAAAAACAGATTTTTCGGTTTCTGTCCCAAGTGTTTTATTTCCTATATTTACAAAATTGGGCTAAGATCCACCGCAAAACAAAAGCTTCACAAAAGAATTCTAGTGCTGCAAGGCGCCCTCTGTTGTTCACATTAGCTACCGCACTGTCCCCTGACCTCTCAGAATACATTCCTTCTTAGATGACTTCCACATTTTGGTCCATATGTGGCAAATGACTCCCGTGTCATTGTGTTCGCATTTCTCCACTGTAACATGGCACCCGCACTCCCACTGGGGCTTAAAATAACAAACGTTGGTCAGTCTTACGGCTGGGCGAGCAAGCACAGCGGGCGTCCTCCAAATGAGACGACGTTATTTACAGTCACATAGAGCACGGCAGAGCATGGCGGAGACAAAGCAGAAGAGACCGTGCTTTGGCGCTGAAAGTCACTCGATGAGCGGTTATGCACTCTGGTCACATACACACAAAAGCACACAAGCTACTGCGAAAACATACAAAGACATGGGTCAGTCGACTAAAGTCAGCCAATTAGGCCGATAACAGAGGGGAAGGTTCAGATGAAAGCAGAAAACATTATAAAGAGGAAAGAGGCTAGAAGAACAAGCCCTGCTGGGAGAGAGAGAGAGAGAGAAAGAGCGAGAGCGGCTCCCAGTCACCGGACTGCCACAGAGACCAACACTAGAAAAACACTGTTTAGTCCTTCTATTGGGCACAAAATGATTTGTCTTTTATTTCCACTCATTAAACTCAGTTTCATCATCCACTCAATGTATTTTTCCTCCAACTAAAGGCTTTCTTCAGGTTTTAAGGGTTGGCATTGGTGCAATCTAAATGCTTCTGAGATACAAAAAGCAAATTTATTTGTTCATGCAATTGACTGAATTCACTGAAAGGACCAAGAAAAAAAGTTATCGCACTCTTCTGCTCGGGATAAGAAATTACTTCAAAAGCTCTGCATCTCGATGGAATCATTATCCTCATTGTCTATCTAGGATGCATTTTCCTGAACTCAAATTCCAACATTTGACATTTAAGGGATAAGCTGTGGCAAAAAAGAAGCTTGTTCATAAGGTCTGACTGACACACACACACACACACACACACACACACACACACACACACACACACACACACACACACACACACACACACACACACACACACACACAACACTGAATCCATATTGAAATATTTGCTGCAACTCACAGCTCTGGCACACATAGATAAAAAATGCTATTTGAGAGGATAGATATACTTTAAACCTTCATCCCAAGTACATTAGATTACCATTCTACATTTATTTTCAAATAAAGTGCTAAATTGGCCAGTTTTGTGTGTTTTCACTCTTGTGGCAGGGAACTGGTACTTGTATGCTATTTCAGGATTTTTTTATTTATTTAACAGATTGTGGAACAGATTTTTCTTGCGTGCATTGAGACTGCTATATAGAAAAGATGCACACACCATTAACAAATTACCTTATGGTCACTGATAAATGATCAGGCTTATAGAGACTTTCAGTTCTCTCTATATCCTGCTTGCCATACGGCACATTGCACACAACACATGCATCAATTCTGGACAGTCGACTCATGTCAAGTTCTTCATTTTGTTTAATTCTTTTTTTTAATCCTTAGCAAGATGATTCATTATATATACATGTATTTGCAAACAACGTAAACACTTTAATATAACATTAAATAACTTTCTAATACCCACAACAATTACATTTATTTAAGAAAACATAGTTTAGGCTACTACTAAATTTTAAATATTTAAAAATGTTCCAAAATGAGTTTCATATAGCCTACTCCATACAACAAATTATGGTAGCAAATATGCATTAATAATAACACTTGTGACGATGTGCTATCGTTTTCATTAATCACTGGCACGTGCTGCGTGCGTAGTGTAAAATACGTATTATAAACGTCCAGCTGCAATCCACCGGTAACACTTCGAGAGCGAGTTCTGCTGGGCATGGACAGGCATGATGAACTCTAATATTTCAACAAACCCTACTTAAAAACACATGCACTTGCTATTTTTCCTCTGCTTGCTTCATTCACCTTATGCATGATTTATAGAAACCACATCATCCATATAGCGCACTTCAGTAAACTGTGTCTCCCGCAAACCTCAGCCATTAATTAACCCTATTCTTTACTTGTTAAACACAAAGTCCTCTTACCTTCATTCTCTGGGTAATTCCGTAAGGCTTGACTCGGCGTGAGGGAGAATAAGAGAAAGAAAAGTAGGGACGGATAAATCCAAAGGGTTGCCATTTTCAGGCTGCGCTGGGCGCGCGCTGCATCCCTCTCGCTGTAGAAAGTTACTGAGGCTCGCGATCAGAGCCGAAGTGAGGAGAGGAGAGCAGGAGAGGAGAGGGAGGGTCCGGTTAGCCTCGGCGTGTCAATCATCCCGGGCTGCCAGGGAAACGGAGGACGGCGGGAGGCGCGCTGGTGCTTTTAAAGGCGCGAGCTCGATAAAGATCTCAACCGCCACAGAGAAACTGAAGGAAGGGTAGACGATGACAGCTGCCAAATTTCATTTTAGAGTGGCTTTAAACTGCTTAACTTGTAGCGACACTTTGTTTGATAGTTTAAGTTTTTCATGAAAGAGAAAACGTCTCATATTTGTACGAAAATAAACAACTTAATAATATAAGTGATTCTTATATTATTAGCTACCGCTATGAATTTGCACTTCGGTTATATACTGTACAGGTCTATAGGAAGAATTTAGGACTAATGTTCAAAAAAGCATGCAGGGTAGCCTACAGACTAAATCCATATAGTTTAGGCAAGTAGCCTGCGTGAACGCTAATTCTTGCTGCACGTCATCGAGTTATTAGCATTGCTAAAGTACGCTATTCTTCTATGGTCAGTTTTCTCTTTTAAGCTTGTGGCTGTATCCAAAATCACTCACATTCTCTCATTCACTATACCTAGTCTACTGAACGAGTGATTAAAAACAAATGAGCCAATTCGTACACTGAAGGTGCATCCCAATTTGCGTACTTATTCTATATCATTTTGTATAAATAGTGCAAGTAGTGAGTTCACAAAGAAAATTCCAAAAAGAAAAAGTGCACTTTAAATACGTAAATTATGCACTTAACCGAAAAAAATCTGTGGAACGTTGGACACTTAATGCAGTTGCAGCTTTTCCTAAGGGGAAGGGCTATCAGACTCCAATGTTCAATGACAAAATAGCCATATCAAATTCATTCACTACACAGTTGAATACAGTTTAAGTGCATAGTGTACTGTGACATTTGGAACACTATTTGAGTGTGCCAGAAGGGCTGCCCCTTTTGCATATATTTTGCTTGCTGTTGTGGATGCCATCAATGCCGAGACTGAAAATTCATTCAGAGCTGCCCTCACAGTGCATTATGGGTATGAGCCATTGAGTGTACATCAGTTGTATACTAATATACTTATAGTCGGTTTCGGACACCTCTACAAATGGTTTCCCCCTAAATGAGTGCACTAGATTTTGGACACAGCTTGGGAAACTGCCGTCATGACTAAGCTGCCATGGCAGAGTAACAAAAACAAACAGTGCCATAGAACCCGAAAGTCTAATTCGCTGCTGGTTCCTTTGAGATTTTTTTATGGGTTTTTTCTATGTATGAGTAAAATAAAGCCCGTGGTAAACATAACTTGACAATACTTTGACGGGTGTAATTTACGTTGTAGAACAAAACGTCAAAGTATAGTTAAGTTATGATTACCACAGGTTTTATTTTACACATAAATCGAAAAACTCCATTATAAAACCCCACAGAAAAAAAATCTCAAAGGAACGAGCGGCGTATTACTCTTCAGGGTTCTGACGTCATACCTGCACCACTCTATTTCATTATACTTTTAAGTGTGTTTTCATACAGCTCATAACTAAAAAAAAACACACTCAGCGGAACAGTTATGGCATGCTGATGTGATTAATATTTGAATAATAATTTAAACTTAATTTAAATCTTACTGGTCAATTTGCTAGTGTGCCACCAGTGTTTCCAAATGAACTATTGTTAGGTAGAAAAAAAGAAAACGTCTCCAGGGGATACTCCAAAAATGAAAATTCTGTCATAATTTTCTCACCCTCAAGTTGTTGCAACCCTGTATGAGTTTCTTTCTTCTGCTGAACACAAAGGAAGATATTTTGAAGAACGATTGGAACTTTGGCACCATTGACTTTCATAGTATTTTTTTTTCTACTATGGAAGTCAATGGTGCCAAACAACTGTTTGGTTCCAATCATTCTTCAAAATATCTTCCTTTGTGTTCAGCAGAAGAAAGAAACTCATACAGGTTTGCAACAACTTGAGGGTGAGTAAATGATGACAGAATTTTCATTTTTGAGTGGAGTATCCCTTTAATATGGAAAGCAAACACGATTTAGCCTACGTCATTCTTAAATTATGTGCTATATAAAGCTTCATGGCATATTTAAAGTACTCAAAGCATTCAAAGTACAGATTACATGCTTGACATGTAAAACTAGTGGTAAAATAGCATTGCAACAAGTGGCTTATTGCTTTTATAACATCAAAAATAAGAGCAACTGTCCTAATTTTCATACACTCATGTTCTTCCAAACCTGTTTGACTATCTGGCCTAGTTTCACAGACAAGGCTTAGATTAAACCAGGATTAATCCAAGTAGCTTTTATAAACGTGCCTTAGAAAAAAAAAAACAAAAAAACATTAATGTGCATATTGAGACAAAACAATGGCACTGGCATATTTTATGATATGTCGGGGCAAGTTTCTTTCAGTTAAAATGGCTCAAACATGTATTTTAGTCTGGGAGGCTTAAACCTTGTCTGTGAAACCAGGGGTTTGTGTCTTCTGTGAAACATAAAATATATTATGAGAAATGTCTTTCTTTTTGTCCAATGGACAGCAAACCTGTCAATGGTCCTGTCAAATCCTACAATTCCAATTCCCCCATCCAGAACTATCATTTTATAAATAAGGTACGATGCATCGACTACAGTGCAAGTAAACATTTGCAAGGCAAAATTTATTTGCCAGATCTGGAATGCAGAGCTGAACACTGACCAGTGAAACCAGCATTACTTTATCCATTTGCTCTTTGCTCCAACTGGGACTTTCTGTGTCCAATTAAGACAGTAATTTACACCCCATGCAGGCTGCATGCCAATGACCCAATTTCCCCATGGGGTAAAATAAGAAAAGGTTTTTAGCAGACTTCATTCATCTAGTAACAAAACTCTGCTTCGTCATGGCAACACTATCAATGACGTGACAAGGCTCTCAGACTCCTCAACCATCAACTCCCTATCTATGGCTGTGTGTGTGGTGTCTTTAAGACACTTACAATCCTCATGGACGCTGAGGATTGTCTCTGAATGCTACTGTAAAGTGCAGTGTCAGCTTCTGCTCTTCAGGAGAAACCGTCAAAGTCAAGGCAGAGTATATGAAATATGTCTGCAATATTCCCCTTTTCTCTTTCATAAAACAAATGGCCATTAGAGGAGGATAGAGAGCTATTGTTAAGATTTCCTCACAGAATCACAGCCTGGTGTACATTTAGCTTCAGTCAGTGCTATGTTCGACACACATACCCACCCACACACCCACACCAACCCTGTATCACATGAAATACGTTCTGAGGAAACTATTTTGCAAATCGAAATTACGTTACATGCCAACATATAAGCAGTGCTATTACGTTGGTCCTTAACCTAATATAGCATTATTGATTACGTTGGTCCTTAACCTAATATAGCAGCCTGGTCTCATTGTTAATATGTAGGTATTAATACGTTATTTTCAAAGACAGAAAACCTAAACATATCCATTTTATACAGAATATAAAAAGGATAAAACACTTGGACAGAGATGTACGTAAATGGCAGTTTTATTAACAATATCATTAAAATATATTTTGAGCCACTAACCTGCTCCTACCCCTAAACCTACCCATAACCATTCCTTAAAACTACGTAGGCTAACACAATTATGAAGAAAAAAAACATAACAGACAGAAGTTATACATTTCACAATATTTTATTTATTGCGAACATATCAAAACCGGTAACGTTAACATTACCAAAAGTCCACATGATGATGCGTTGCAGTCGCAGTCCTCTCTGGCAGTATTATAGTAGTTGTGTATGATATGAGGTACATATCAGAATTTAAGTTATTAACGTTAATCCATGAAAATGTTAATCCGATTTCGGTTCGCTCTCTGAAGACGCGCGCGCGCTTCTCCATTTCAAATGTACTACACCGACTGAAACACGGCATGTCGCAATCTGTGACGAAGCAGGCGAGAGCCAATGTCAAGTCAAGTCACCTTTATTTATATAGCGCTTTTTACAATACAAATTGTTTCAAAGCAGCTTTACAGAGATAACAGGAAAACAATGTTGTAATAGTATTGTTCAATTGAAAATTAAATGTCCCCAACTAAGCAAGCCAAAAGGCGAAGGCAACAGTGGCAAGGAACCAAAACTCCATCAGGTGACAGAATGGAGAAAAAAACCTTGGGAGAACCCAGGCTCAGTCGGGGGGCCAGTCCTCCTTTGGCCAACGAAACAGTGTATGATTATGGGTTAGGCAGCATAATGTCAGGAGTCAGATGGGATCAGAACTTTCACAATATTATCCAGTTCATCTGGTTGGGTTGGGTCATCCGGCCGGTGAGGAGATGAGTGGTGAGGTGTCCATGGACCTTCACAGCCCTGATAATGCGTGTCGACGTGTCCATGTGATGGTCCTTCATCAGATCTGGATATGCCCTGGATCTGGCGGTCTGCGGTAAACCTCGGGATAAACAGAGAGACTAATATTAGCGTAGACGCCATCCTTCTTATGATGTACAAAGTACATCAGGAATTATGGGAAGTGTTCCCGGTTCCGGCTGATCTAATCTATGCAGCCTAACATTGAATTATAGAAATCTATAATGTGTTATGTGTATGCTAAGCCAAAGAGATGTGTTTTTAGTCTAGATTTAAACTGACAGACTGTATCTGCTCCCCGGACCGTGTTAGGAAGATTGTTCCAAAGTTTTGGTGCTAAATAGGAAAAGGATCTACCGCCAGCAGTCGATTTAGATATTCTAGGTATTATCAACTGGCCAGAATTTTGAGATCGCAATAGACGTGAAGGACTATAATGCGTTAAGAGCTCGCTCAAGTACTGGGGAGCTAAACCATTTAGTGCTTTGTAAGTAATCAGCAATATTTTAAAATTTATACGATGTTTAATAGGCAGCCAATGCAGTGTTGACAGAACCGGGCTAATATGGTCATACTTACTGGTTCTGGTAAGAACTCTAGCGGCTGCATTTTGAACTAGCTGTAGTTTGTTTAATAAGCGTGCAGGGCAACCACCCAGTAGAGCATTACAATAATCTAGCCTTGAGGTCATGAAAGCATGAACTAATTGTTCCGCATTTGTCAGTGAGAGCATATGACGTAATTTAGATATATTTTTAAGATGGAAAAATGCGGTTTTACAGATACTAGACACGTGACTTTCAAATGAAAGATTGGTATCAAAGAGCACACCCAGGTTCCTAACTAACGTCGAAGACTTAACAGAGCAGCCATCAAGTGTTAGACAGTATTCTAGGTTATTAGGTGAGGAAGTTTTTTGTCCAATGATTAGAATCTCTGTTTTTTCAGAATTTAGTAATAGGAAATTACTGGTCATCCAATTTTTTATATCAGCTATGCATTCCGTTAATTTTGTGAATTGGTAAGTTTCGTTAGGTTTTGAAGAAATATACAGCTGAGTATCATCAGCATAACAGTGAAAGCTAATTCCATATTTCCTAATTATATCTCCTAATGGTAGCATGTACAGAGTGAAGAGCAGCGGTCCTAGTACTGAGCCTTGTGGTACGCCATACTGAACTTGTGATCGATAAGACATCTCTTCATTTACTGCTACAAACTGATATCGGTCAGATAAGTATGATTTAAACCATGCTAGTGCAATTCCGCTAATGCCAACATAGTTTTCTAGTCTATTTAAAAGAATGTTGTGGTCGATAGTATCAAATGCAGCACTAAGATCAAGTAACACTAATAGAGAGATACAACCACGATCGGATGATAGGAGCAAATCATTTGTGACTTTAATGAGAGCAGTCTCAGTACTATGGTACGGTCTAAATCCGGACTGAAAATCCTCGCAGATATTATTTCTTTCTAAAAAGGAACACAGTTGTGAGGATACTGCTTTTTCTAGTATCTTTGACAGAAAAGGCAGATTCGAGATCGGCCTGTAATTGACTAATTCTGTAGGATCAAGTTGCGGTTTTTTAACAAGCGGTTTAATCATAGCCAACTTAAAGGTTTTTGGTACATATCCTAATGACAAAGATGAATTAATGATATCTAGAAGAGGATCTATGACCTCTGGAAGCATCTCTTTCAGTAGCTTAGTCGGTATAGGGTCTAGCATACAAGTTGTCGATTTAGATGAATTAACAATTTTGCAAAATTCTTCCTCTCCTATAGCAACAAATGAATCAAAATGTTCCTCACAGAGACTACAATATACTCCCTGATGCGATACTGTAGTAGACGGTTGCATAGTTATAATTTTGTCCCTGATATTATCAATCTTATAAGTGAAGAAGTTCATAAAGTCATTACTGCTGTGTTTCTTATAAACTTCTGGGCTTGAAGCTTTCTTTTTCGTTAGTTTAGTCACTTGTTCAAATAAATACCTAGGATTATGTTTATTTTCTTCTAATAGGGTTGAAAAATAATTAGTTCTAGCATCTTTTAAGGCCTCTCTGTAAGCAATCGAGCTCTCCTTCCATGAAATCCGAAATACCTCTAGTTTTGTTTTCTTCCAGTTTCGCTCCATTTTTCTGGCTGCTCTCTTAAGGGCCCGGGTGTGCTCATTGTACCACGGCGTTGGACTATTTTCTTTGATCTTCTTTAAGCGCAGCGGAGCAACTGTGTCTAAAGTGCTGGAAAAGAGAGAGTTAAAAGTTTCTGTTGCAATATCAAGTTCTTCTAAGCTATCTGGGATGCTGAGATTATGAAACTGATTTGGAAGATTATTGATAAAGCAATCTTTAGTGGCAGAAGTGATAGGTCTAACATATTTATAACATGGAGTCGGCTTTGCAGCCTTGGCTAAATGTAATTTACACGAGACTAGATAGTGATCGGAGATGTCGTCGCTCTGCTGCAGAATTTCAACGCCATCAACATCTATTCCATGTGATAATATTAGATCAAGAGTATGATTACGACAATGAGTAGGTCCTGACACGTGTTGTCTCACTCCAATTGAGTTTATAATGTCTTTAAATGCCAATCCCAATGCATCTTTTTCATTATCTACATGTATATTAAAATCACCAACAATTAGGACTTTATCTGCAGCCAATACTAATTCTGATAGAAAGTCAGCAAATTCTTTGATAAAATCTTTATGGTGCCCTGGTGGCCTGTATACAGTAGCCAGCAGAATTCTCAAACGTGATTTATTGTTTACACTATACATTTTTACATTAAGCACCAACACTTCAAAAGAAGTATATTTAAAACTAGATTTCTTAGTGGTTTTCAGAATATTACTATAAATTACAGCAACACCTCCCCCTTTGCCTTTCGGACGAGGCTCATGTTTATAACAATAATCTTGCGGGGTGGACTCATTTAAAGTAATGTAATCGTTTGGTTTTAGCCAGGTTTCTGTCAAACACAGCACATCTAGGTTATAGTCTTTAATCTTATCATTAACTATGAGCGATTTTGAATTAAGGGATCGAATATTCAGCAACCCAAGCTTTATCGTTTGCTCATCTGTATTATATCTGTTTTTTATTTGTTGAACATCAATTAGATTTTTAACCTTAGAAAGGTTTGGCAGTTTTTTGGATTTCCAAATTCGGGGAACAGACACAGTCTCTATATGATGATATCTAGGTGAAAGAGTCTCTATGTGATGGGATTTATCTGACCTTGGTGACGTGAGGCCGCTAGCAGACGGTCGGTTTAGCCAGTCTGTCTGCTTCCTGACCTGAGCCCCAGATTGTCATGTTTTATCTCTAAGACTATGAGCCAAATTACTAGAGAGAAGAGCAGCACCATCCCAGGTGGGATGAATACCATCTCTTTTCAACAGGTCAGGCTTGCCCCAAAAACTTTTCCAATTGTCTATGAATTCTATATTATGTTGCGGACACCAATTAGACAACCAGCCATTGAGTGAACACAATCTACTAACTATCTCATCACTCCTTCGAACAGGAAGGGGGCCAGAGCAGATTACAGTGCCTGACATCGTACTTGCGAGTTCAAACACCTCTTTAATATTAATTTTGGTGATCTCCGACTGGCGAAGTCGAACATCATTAGTGCCGACGTGAATAACAATCTTAGAGAATTTACGATTAGCATTAGCCAGCACTTTTAAATTTGCTTTGATGTCAGGCGCTCTGGCTCCCGGCAAACATGTGACTATGGTGGCTGGTGTCTCTATTTTCACGTTCCGTGTAATAGAATCGCCAATTACCAGGGCACAATCAACAGCATTCTCAGTGGGTGTTTCACTGAGAGGGGCAAATCGATTTGTTATGGTAATCGGAACAGAAGAGTGGTTTTTTGATCCGCGACTAGAGCGATTTCTCACCGACACCCATCTGCCTGGCTGCACAGGCAATAACTCAGCCGGAACCGAATCATGTAAATGGTTCACTATGCTAGGCGCATCCAAAGTAGTATCTAAAGCTCGAGCACACTTACTATCCTCAATTAAAGTTTGGATGCGTGTCTCTAATTCTGAAATCTTCTCCGTCAGCCTGACTGTCTCCTTGCATTTATCACATATAAACCCTATGCCGACGGGGAAGGCTATGGTAAACATATGGCATGATGTGCAAGTGACAATAACAGGACAAGACATTACTCACCGTGTTTGTTGACTGATTCTTACTCACCTGGGCTTTTTATGAACTCAGATGTGCGGGCGCGCACGAGAAAAATAAATAACTGAGCGCACGGGGGGCGCCTTAACAGGCTAGCGAGATACTAGCGTGTTGTGCTAACAATAACGGAAGCTAGCGATGTTAGGTAAGCTGTAATTAGTAGTATAAACAACTAGAAATGATAGTAAACGATGGTTCAAAACAGAAAGAAATGCGAGGCTTAGACGGAGCTAACAGCCTCGGAGCAAACACACTCACACACAACAGCAGGCAGCGAGGCAGACAGGAGCAATCGATCGGCAGAGGAGCGTTTGATATCACGGCCGTAAAACATGTCGTAACGCTTCTTGAAGGCGCAATTTTTGAATTTGAATTTATCACCAGCGCAGGATAGATTTGACGTTTGCGGTCGCTGCTGAGAAATGAAGATGAAGATCGCTGGATAAAAGGCTGAATTTGGATCTGTTTCTTGCAAACAACGTATGGATTCTAGGATTTGGATTACATCAAGCTAATAAAATGTATGTTTTTTGTGAATGTATCAGTATGTTGTTTTTTATTGGAGAAAATGCTTTTTGTGTAAATACACTATAAATACTACAAAATTGTTAAACGATTAAACAAGGTATTTTTAAGATTAAAAGTGTATTCCTTTTTAATCACGCAGGCTAGTCCTCCGAAACGAGTTTGCTGCAGAAGGCACAGAGCGAAATGTTAATATTTATAAGTAACGCAGGCCTATTATATGAATAAATGCGAATGAAAACTTAATTGATAAGACAGTTGAATGCAATAGTCAAAACATTAATACCACGATTATGCATGAATAGTAATACGTACAAATTTCTACGTCGGTAGATTTGTTCATACGTAAATAAATTACGTTGTGCTGCTACGTGTGAAAAGAAACCTGCTTTGGATGTATTATGTTCAGGACAAACGTAATAGCACTGCAATAGATTAGGTTAAGGACCAACGTAATAGCACTGCTTATATGTTGGCATGTAACGTAATTTCGATTTGCAAAATAGTTTCCTCAGAACGTATTTCATGTGATACACGGTTGACCCACACCCACACACACCCACACACCCACCCACACAGACACACACACACACCCACACACACACACACACACACACCCTTTCTTTTCAGACTAATTCATGTGCCATTTGTGCATTTCTGCCATTCTGTGTCATTTTGAGCCACAATCAAAGCTTAATGGTTGACTTTTTGTCCAAAAGAAATGCTTCACTCTCTACCTTTTTTTTTAGCACATTTCTGAAAGGATTGAACTCTGGTCACCTGCTCTCTCCCCCTTTCACCCTCAAAGGTCAGACAGTTATAATGGCTTGGATTGAGGGCCAAATCCAACTCTTCATTCTACAGATTGTTCTATTTGGCAGGTTGTGCTGTTGTGCAGATTCATTGCTGTAAGGAAACTCACGACAAAAAAAGCCACATGCACATGAAACCACAAAAGAAAGCAATCTGTTGACCTCGAAAACAGTAAGATATGCAGGTGTATTTTGCATGTTACTTTACTCATAAAATGTACATTTACACACACACACACTGTTCAGTAAGATTTTAATACTTTTAGAAAGTAATACTTTAATTGAACAAGGATGCATTCCATTGATGAAAAGAAGTAAAGACGTTTCTACTTCTGTTTTCTATATCAATTTATTTGTTTTTCATATGCTGCCTGTTTGAATAAAATAATCCTGAAAATATCCACAAAAATATTAAGCAGCACAACTATTTTCATCCACAAAAATATTAAGCAGCAAAACTGTTTTCAACTCTGACAATAACAAAAAAATTTTTTAGCACCAAATCAGCATTTTAGAGTGTTCACAATGTAGTTTTTTTTTTTTTTTTTACTGTATTTTGATCAAGGAACATACGAGAGTTATTACCACGTTACTTACCAACTCCAAACAAACACACATAGCCTACATGTACATATAATATTATATAATATCTCACTGAAGTCCCAAAAGTTCAGTCCAGGTTTTAACCTCCAGCTGAAGCCATGGGCTTGTGGTACTACAGGCCAAGGGCTCTCTGAAAGGGTCGTCTGCCATGCTGAATTCACCTAACACTCTAACAGGCTTTTCAGAGCTACTCACTCGTTGTTAATGTCTCTATTGTGGTGGACCAAACATTTAATGGCCAGCAGTTTGGTGCTCGCATTTAGAGGAAAAGAAAGGCTTTTTATGAGGAGGAGGGGACACTGATCCAGAGACCCTCTGGACATCACAGGCCGCCAACGAGGGGCGGGCTGGACGAGGCTAATGGGTAAAGAAAGAGAGAGAAAGTTGAACAGCGTGGGGCCGTGTGCCTCGGGTTCCAAGATAGATAGTTTGAGCGTGAGGAACATAATGGAGGGAGGGAGAGTGATAGTCTGCTCATGAACGGAAGGAAGCAAATTGAGAGATGAGCGTAGGGATGGGGGAGGAGGTATAACCATAGCGGAGAAAGTAACTCCAGTGCAACTGAACCACAAGGCATGCAGCGTGCAGCAGGTAATTCATCATGTCTGAGTTTGCAAGGGACTGCGCACACAAAAGTGAGAGTGTGGGAAAGCCCAGGACAACAATGCAAGCTTACAAGCTCCCCCCATAAACACCCCCCTGTTCTCCGCTCCCATCTCCTAAGAAATCCCTCTCTGAGCAAAGAACTTCGCATGCCACACTGTAAAGCAGACAGCCATTCATCCCATTCCAATAAGTAGAAAGTGAAAGAGAATAAGAAGAACTTTGTGCATCCTAGTTGCCAGTCACTATTTCACACTCTTTCTCTCTTTCTGTGCACATAGTGTTGTTGTCAGGTCTGCGATTTCTTGATAAGACATGAAGATAAAAATCACTGAGATAGCCCCAGCCTTTCAAAGCTTTATCTGTTGACCTTTTTGTTCTAGAATGAGCTCCATTTCTGAGCTCGATGTCACTGTACTGTCTCTAGGAAAAGACAAAAACTGATCCAGACAGAAATCTCATGACAGCTTATCTTCTAAGAAAATATTCACCGCAGATACGCACAAGCAGCTGCAGGACAATGCGATTTTAGTTTCACACCGAACTCCTTATAAAAAAAGGATATTTGCTTCTCAGCTTTTTATCAGATATCTGAAACAAACTTTTGGTAGCTACTGGGTTGCCTTGTAGGAAACCACAGTAATTTCCTGCATAGTTAGTGGGCTAGGGGGGGCGTTATTGCTTTGCAACTTTCTATCTGCTTTACTATTGCTGAGATACTTTAGCTGCGGTGTTTGAATCTGGCCAGCTTTCAGAGCTAGTTTATCTCAATGTTTTTATTATGTATTTGAGATCCACAACCAATATTTCACAGGCACCAATAAAATATATGGTCTAGTGTATGAAAGGTTAACCAGTCTATCAATAATAGATCCCGAGACAGGAAGATCTACCGTAGTACTCTTGACCCGACTCGCAAGAATATGAAACCTACCTCTCCATACAATCATTATACTGTCTGCATGGAGGAGGGGAATGTATGGCTTTGCTGCTGATACATAAAGTTTTGCACTTTAAAAGTTCAATGTAAATACAATGTAGATAAACAATATTCATGTTTCAGAACAGAATCAGAACAAAGGCCAACTTTGTTAACATTTATGAACACCAAACCTTTAGCATTACCATTAATATGACTAAATAATGGCCAGTCTTACAATGATTCATATCTAAACTAAAAAAAAAACAATGCACGGATTGAAAAACAGACATATCACGTGTCTGTCCTCTCAATTTTCATTTAAAGAGAGTTCATTTTTAATTCATTCGTTTTGACAGCTCTGGGGACAATTTTGGAGAAACTTTCGAGATGTGGACAAGAACGCTGTTGAAGAACTCTACCTGTCTGGTCTCTTCCTATACATTCACATTTATTCTGCTACAAGTGTTATGCACACAATTTCCAAACTGACATTTTTCTTTCCTCAAAAAGCAACTCAAACTGTTAAGGGCTGTTCAAACCAAGTTAACAATAACTAGCTTTAAATTTTTAATAATCATTCTAATTTTATGAGAATAGGGAAGTCCACACAACATCTAATGATAATGACAGAAAAACGATATCAATGGAATCAGTTTCAGAATGATTTTTTTTTTCCCCCAGCTGACGAACTATAAAAACATTGACACTTGACAGCCAATCAGAATTTTAAAGATCTCAAGCATTTAAAGCAACAGACAACAGTGAGCACTTATAATAAACGTTGTGTGGAGGCTATATATAATACAGTTATCTTATGCTTATCTTTCATGGTCTGAATAGGTCTAAGATTAAGCGTATTGTTAATCTTTTGACAGCCATAATATTTTAAAGCCATAATTTCTGAAAGAAATTTCAAGTAGCTTGGAACCTGCTTAAATGCTCTGAATCACTTAGTGTGTTTACTTGCAGTCTTTGTAACCTGACAACATGGTCATGGAAACTCCTTAAACTGTTATTTTATTTGGGAACGTTCATAAACTGCTTAAATAAAGCCCAGTGAGCACACACACATTTTTGACAATTTCTCATGTATACATCTTAACCTATGTTCTTATTAACGTTTTGACATCATATAACACTGTTATACTTTCAGGTTTTTGGAACAATCTGATTTTGGATAGTTTTCAGCAAATTGCGGTGCATGTAAACTCATTTATTGTGCTAAATAACTTGAATTTCATGAAGGAGGAAAAAACTATTTCATGAGGAAAAACATAGATGATGAAAAAATGCTCATTTTTGGGGGATAAACTATCCTCTCTACACAAAAAATATATCTTTTTCTTCCTGTACACTGCCAGCATTAAACTGAGAGGAAATCTATGTGTGATTTGTCACCATTTCCACAGACTTAGACACCCAGGCACACAAACCCCATCCCTAATGGACACTCTGCGCACGCTAAACAAATTAGGCCCGTGCATTACAGCTAGAGTGCTAGACAGAGAGAGATAAAGATGCTAAAGCTAATGGCTACCAACACTCTCTTCTAACACCATGATGGATAACCGTGGGTAACGTAGTTACAAAACCCCCCGGAGGCACGATCGACAGGCAGCACCGCAGCTAGACGTCAAAGGACGTTCTCATACCCAGAGTGAATGAGTGAATGCATTACGATCCATCAACGCTCAGACACCTTTAACACCATTACAGAGATGCTTTCACTTAACAGAGTCTAGACTAGGCAAAAACAAACTTATCAGCTTCACCTATGGATGATGAAGAGACGCCTATATGCAAGACTGCTGTTATACATTTATTAGTGTCGATGTCACGTGTCCAGGTCAATAAACACCCAATGCACAAGTAGCGAACTCTGTTTTATTATTACGTTTTTCATTTTTCAATGTTTAATAAAAAAATGTAATAATCAAAATGGAAGTAGGTCTGTAATCAATTTTTTTTAACTATTTAATAATTTATTATTAAAATTTTAACAATAATAAGGGCCTATAAAATGTTCTATTTTTTCAGAAGTTCTGTCTATTAAAATATTTCTGGATTGTTTTTGTTTATGGTTTACACAACAAAGGTTTACAGATTCATTTAAAACATGGAGATAATATCCTTTAAAAATAATGTTTTAATAAACTGTATAATTATTGTTACTTTTGAGAAGTACAGTCTACTGTACAAACTGTCCCACTCATTCACACTGAGACACACAGAGCCTGCAGACTTTTTCAGTTTAAATAAATGTAGAATATTTAATCATTATATATAATATACATATATGACAGACAGAATCGTGGGATCAAGTCATAAAAATTGTAATTCACTGCATAACGTGGAAGTCACGGAATGGTAAAATATGAGTGAATAAATCAGAAGTAGGGATAGACTTAATCAAATCGTGATATGGACTAATTGTCTGTGTATATATTAATGATTATTTATGTAACATATTTCAATGGCTTTGCATATCTACTCTCACCATCTCATGCATTTTCCGTATTATACCAACACCTCCAAGACTCCCACTGATGACACCATGAGGACCGTAACATAATTGTGTTAGTCAGATAACGGTCGGTAACTGTAGCAATGGTGTTGGCAGTGATAAGGAAAAAGACGGGTGAAGCCCATTAGGACACACTTCCTTGGTGAGCGGGAGAGTGAATCTCTCACACATCAGTGGACCTTAATCAGATCTGGAGCCAGCACAGGGTCTCATCTGCACCTTTCATCTTTCTCTCTCCAGCTACCACTCCGACTGTCACTCCATCATTCCAACCTTCAAATCTCTCCTATTTTCGTACTGATAAATGCACACATCGCTTGTTCTGTGCGCCGCATGCGTTGCCCAAGTAACTGAAGCCGTTGAGGGGCCGATCCTGTGATCCTTTGGCATGTCTGACAAAAGGAAACAGACACAGCAGAGTTAGAATTGCGAATGAAGAGGAAACCGGAGAAATGCGATGTGGTTTATTGGGTAATGCTGTCATGTAAACAAACATTACATGCAGTTCAACGCACTGGCTCACTGCACAACATCACTTTGACATGCGGTAGGAAACACGATCGTCTTGACGTCCGTTGAAAATTCCAGAATGTTCCAGCACATTCTTCAATTCCTCTTGGAACCTGTCATGGTCAGTAGGTTAACCAGCCATCTCTAAGCTCTGACCTGGCCTCAGACGTTGACAGAGAGATCTGCTGAAAATCATCCGAAGACCCCCCTATGCTCATGCTGTGACTTCGAGGCACAATTACAGCCAGTGTTTCCAAACACAGCGCACGGTCCGTCATGAGTGAGTGAGGTTCACAGCATAATCTGCCCCAACAGAGGGGCCCCTTTTCCAGCATGCAGGGCTTTGATTCTGACCTCATTTAACCCCGAAAAGTCGAGTGAGTTAGCTGGGGGATGGAAGCAAAGACATTTTTATCTTGAATATAGTCATACAAAGATAAAGGAAGTTCAGGAGGAGCTTGTTCATCTGTAGATTGACAATCACAAGGACCAAAGCGGCTGCTTCCCGTGGCCCACTTTCATTCTATATATTACTTCAAGGCCATGATTAAACCTCCTCTTGACAGATAGAACGTTTATCTGTTTATCTTCATACAACTTTCAATGGTTAGATGGACGAATGAACTAGAATTGTCTGGTTTTTTGGGTTTTTTTTTTTTTGCTCTCTCTTGCATAATTGTTACAAAGATGCATCTAAAGTCTCTTAATTTTCTCTTATTCTTTATTCTCTCTAAAGCCTGTTATTTAAGCACCCACATCCCTCTGTGTGAATCGGCTATGGGTGAAGACAGAGAATACCATTATAAGAATAGCATGAATAGTTACCAGTGATGAACAAGTGGAGCGAGTGAAGTTGGTATCTAAAGTAATCATTTCTGGATCAGCTGTGGCTTTCAGTGGCTGTGAACCATGAAATCTGGGGCAGGCGCGTATGGCAAGCCGTTTTAGCATTTAAACCTTTGTTCTGACTATCTATAAATATATTTTAAGCTAGTAACAATTGTATTTTGACGAGTGATAATTATAATTCGCCTAGTCAGAATCAGGACCGGCGCGTGCACTTCTGCCGCTCTAGGCGAAAAACAATTGTGCCGCCCCTCTATGTGCAACGTATACCAGCAACAACACACAAAGACCAATATGCCATATATAGGCTACATATAACGGAAAACCAGCAACAACACAAAAAAGACCAATAAGCCATAGGCCTACATATAACGCAAATAGTGCGCAACGCGCGTGTGCCCAAAATGTCAACAATATTAAAGTTTATGCAGGAGGCAAATGCCTGCTGGCATTTTTCTTTAAGCAGTCATGACAGGACTTTTCCAAATCTCTTTACACCACTTTCTTATGTGCGTAAAACACACACAAAGAAATGAAATGTCCGCAAGCACAGCAGGTTCAGCATCTTAAATAACAACTAAAGAGCAAATAAAGCTTAACTTACGTTTCAGAAGCGCGCACCGGCGGGCCTTCGTCGCAGCAAAGCTCTTAACTGCATCCTCTATTTCGATTCTCTGAGCCAGTTCATGTTCTATGGAGATTGTTGCCAGTCCATTAAGTCTGTCTTGTTTCATTGTACTGCGAGGTACTTTTTTATTAGTTTCAACTTTTCCTTTATAAGTCGTCTCTTTTTATATTCGCAACCAGATAATTTATTTCGTTTCTACATCCTGCATTAGTCCCTGATAGGGGATTAATGAATGATCTGTTCATTGCGTAACCTATGTCACGTGACGCAATGAACGGATCACCCAAATGAACGTAAGACTCGGAAGGTAAAGTAATTATTATGTTCCCTGTAAATATTTTTTTACTGCATTATGATTTCTTAATTCAGAATATGATTAACATTGCGTAGGTAGATGTGATCGGGGAATTTGGCTGTTAAAAGTATACAATTTAAAGCCACTTAAATAAACGAAATGACTCGAATGACTCAAGAGAGTCAGTAAAATGATCCGAACTTCCCATCACCCAGTCATGACTCGTGCGAGCAGGGGCTCGCCCTCACTGGCGCTGCGGGGCGGCAGAAGCTCAGTAGGGCCTGCTCACATATCTCGTTTTTTGCGCGCTCAAGTTCGTTATTTTAAATGTAGGCGCGCGGTATGCGCGCTCATAATGGAAGCGACGGCGTCGCGGTGCGACGCGCTCGTTTTTTTCCAAGCGCGTCCGCGCCGCATCGAGATAAAAACATCTCAACTTTTCAGAATGCAGCAAGCGCACCGTAGCTTAGCAACGACAGACGCCTACGGAACGCAACCGCCCTGGCGCTTTGGAAAAAGGAGAACGCGGCGCGCCTAGCGTTTTCTACGCGTTTTTAGGCGCGATATGTGAACGCACGCAGCCAGTCATGACTAGTGAGAGCAGGGCGCGCCGGTCCTGCGGGGCGGCGGCAGCTCAGTAAATCAATAACCTATTTTTTGAATTGTTCATTCCCGGTTGGCACACATTTTGCCGCCCTTACAAAAGTGCCGCTCTAGGCAATTGCCTAGTTCGCCTATATGGACGCGCCGGCCCTGGTCAGAATGACAATTAGAGATATCTGCAATTATAACTGCACTAGTAAGAAATCCGATTTGAGATATCTGTAATATATTTTGACTAGTCAAAACTCAATTTAAGATATCTGTAATGATGTCATTGATATCTTTAAAAGACGCGTCGTTTATATCCGCAAAGGTAATTGGAGATATCTCTAATTCGATTTCGACTAGTCACAATTGTATTTTAAGATATCTGAATTGTACTCGCTCCTAGACGAATCCACTGTTGCGTGACGTGAAAGTTACATTTCCTCAGCACCACCCAGATCCCCTCCTCCCTGCTTTTGTTTTCCGAGAGAAAATATATGAAGTAGTTCAGGATTATTAAACGATGGCTGCAGCTGTTCTCGACAAAATAGCAAGAAAGTGTCAACAAATTGAAAGAGCTCAAAGTCAGGGAAATTGTGGTGAGCGCGAACTTCGTGCGATAGATGACTGCTTAAGAAATGCACAGAGAATTTCGTATTTGCTACCTCTTGAGACGTATGAAGAATTGAACAGAAATCTGGATGAAATTCGAACAATGTTGTCAACGCATTTGCGGAGTGAGGGAACTACAGCTTTTTTCCGTTTCTCGAAGGAGCTCAGGTGAGTTTCTGGTTTTTAAAAACTATGTTCTTTATCTGCAGTAACCGCATACACAAAAGCGAGGCATCTTGTTTTTGTCTTGTTTATGTGTTAGTTTATTGTCTGCTCTCTACTTTGGTCATGACGGTAGCCATGGTAATACAACTGTAACTTTCCCCTCGGTCTGCATTAAAAGTAATCTAACCAGTGTACATGCTATGTAACTATTCGCTTAAAATTAATACAGTTATAATACACATTCAAATCTATATACCTATTGTACATAATACATATAGTTAAAAGTATGACTGTACAACAAACTGTATGCCTACATAATTGTATTAACATTTTAGAAGAAAATAAGGATTAAAGAAACAATTATTTGAATGGCTACTAAAAAACGCTACTGATAAGATTCCACACACATGCCATGTCAAGCCATAAAAATTTATTTGTATGTGACATTCAGATTATTACACATCAATGTACCTTATTTGCGTTTAAAAATAACAGAAACAGACACTCCAACAGGTCAAAGTTTAATTTTCATTTTTCAACTTTGTCTGGTCAAGTTCCATGACTCATAAAGAAATTGTATTTCTTCAACATTTGTACTAAATATTGAAAAAGTAATTTAAATCTGCCATCACCCTGTTTTTAGACCATTACCTTGTTCCATTCCTTCTTTTCTTTCCATTCTTATTTGTCACCATTTTTCTAATATTATACTGCTTGCCATTAGGAGCTACTTGTCAGTAATTCAAATATATGTTACTTTCAATTGCAGGTAGCCGAGGTAGACCAGCCATTCAAATAACACGTGACCAAATTGAATTTTTAATGAAGCAAGGTCACACAGTCAAGCGAATGGCAAGAATGTTAGGGTGCTCATCCTCATTTCTGTACAAGAGGTCCAAGCTGCTTGGTGTATCAATCACGAGCAGAATGTCAGGAGTGGATGAGGAAGAACTTGAAAATGTAGTGAGACGACTCCAATGCCAGTGTAAGGACCACCCATTGGCCCAAAGACGGAATCCAACGGCATGGGCGAAGGGATAATGCGTGTATGTCTTTTCAGCGCTCCAGTGAAGTTCACTTAATTTATTAGAATTTAGTTTCAATATTACTTTAGCTCTATGCTTAATCTGACTCCAATTGTGACTGATAATCAAACTTAGATCGTGTTTCTTATTAGAAAATAATCATAAATATTGATTATGGTTTAATTTAGATCTTTGATTATTCTGAGTATCCCATACTATCAATTATTCATTCATTAAGGGACCCAATGCCGCACAGAGTCACACGCCCCGGGTTTACGTGGATCTCACGGACACAGCCTCGCCAGTCTGATCTTAGTCAGAGGGTGCAGGGTTTGCTAATACCTCTTAAGTCGGTTGCTAACTGCTCACTCGTACAAAAAAGTGTAGTTTATTTAGCCACTTCCATACAACTTGCCAAGTCAGTGATAGACAGAAATCAAAAGGTCTTCAGATGACGTGCCTACTGCTCCGTTCATATGCGCCTTTAGTTTGACCTATCCTGGACACAGAGCTGCGGTAGCACCAGCCTCCTCATAATCTACTAAAATAATGATTTCAGAATACTTCAGAATAACTCAAGATGTAACATTTATTTGTCAGGTAAAAAGTGTCATGCCAATTACACAAGTAATTAACAGCCAATTCAGAAATAATAAATACATGACATCAATTGCTCAAAGATGATTCTAAAAGTAAGCAACGCATTCCTGACAGAGACACACAGTAGTGTGTGAGGGCTTTCCACCGGGAAAACACTGACACACACTGCATGGGGGTTTTCCTGGTTACAGGTTCCCAAAGACTGCTCTGCCACTTACCCTTATATACCCAGACCAGAACAAAAGGCTTGTACAAATAGGTTTTAGAGTTGTTTTGGGTCTATTCATGTACCCCAGGGGGTAGCACCTG
This sequence comes from Chrosomus eos, assembly GCA_036326025.1. Lineage (NCBI taxonomy): Eukaryota > Metazoa > Chordata > Actinopteri > Cypriniformes > Leuciscidae > Chrosomus > Chrosomus eos. The sequence continues at coordinate 12,673,551 of CM070823.1, forward strand.
GTTTCGGGGGACAGGGGAGGATTATCAGATATCTTGAAGAGACACCACCCAAAGAGGAGAACAGGATTCTCCTAAGTGTTCAATCTTTCTCATAATACCAATGACTGCAATGAAATTAAGACCATTTTACCCATCGCACTGAGACATTTAAAATGATACCAAACATGAAAAGGAAAAACATTAGATTCACAAGATACATCATATGTGATATATAGACATTTTCAGTGAACTTTTAGTGACTTCAGGTCAGGGGGAAAGGAAGGGAGGAGGGAGAGGGGGATGCAGAGATAAGGAGAAACGTTTGGACAGGACAACATCCTGTGCTCTTTCTTTACGATCCTCTGTCCAGGGTGCGTTGTATTGCTTTATTGCAGGAGTTTTATCTCTTAGCAGGAAAATCAAGTCTTACAGACCGCCCCTGGCCCCTTGGGACAGATTCAGATCAGGCCTGAGGGGACATTTTTGGACATTTTCATGTTTCCATATTTTCTGAGAGTTCATATGGCTGACACCTTTAGTTTGCAGCGTTAGTCGATGGGTGCAGGAATCACGTAGTCACCTGAAATAACAGCATTCAGACAGGTTGAACTTTAAGATGAAAAACACTCTGTGGCACACGGCCCCGTTAGGTTTAGGTGTACTGTGCTGAGTGGGTGCTGCAGTAGTTGGACGAAGTGTCCCATGATCCTCTTGTCTGGGTTTGCTATCACCTGCACGTGGTTGCGGTGGTATTCAGTCTGTAGAATGACTTCTTGTATCAAGTCTGTCGCGTTGATCAGCATGATCAGAAAGTGTCAGTGGAACATGTCATTGCACTTTGCGGCGTCCTCTCTAGGATGTTAAACTGACTCTTTGAAAAGTCCTCGGTCACCTTTAAGCAGAAGGTTGGGTTTGCCGGGCAGGTCAGAACTCCATAGGTAAGGGAATCATTTTACTGATGACACTCCATTGCGTGCGAAACACCTGAACAATTTCTGAATGACCATGCAATAATTGAACACTGATGTGTTTGTGATTCTTGTAAAATGGGAAAAAGTTGTTAAACACAAGAACACAAAATAACAAGACATGATGCAGTCATGTCAAAAGTGCGAGTGGTAAATAAGGTCTCTTTTTCAGAATCATATATTTAGAGAGTAGGTCTCATTTGATCACCAAATTCTTCACTACCACAGTGATATGGTAGTGGAATTTAGACTTGGTCTGGATAACTTAAGGAAGGGTAGCAGAAAGTCAACATAACTAGTATATTTACCAGCAGTATGCATAATTAAAATATATCCCATAATTAAACATGGAAATACACAATTTCATAATTATAAAATTGTCTGCATTAGTTGTTTTAAGTGCAAATCATCAATGAACCTTAAGGTTTTAATACGTTCAATTAGAGAATGAAATGTACAGAAACAGAGATTTAAACTCTCTAGTTTAACTTTTAAAATCATCCTCTGTGCATTTGATGTACAGGCTAAGTCACACTCAATAATGCAGGTCTGACTGGTAATTGTATAGTTTCCCAATAGAAATGCCTGCATTTTAGATCTAAATTTTTATTGTCATTAGTCATTTGTTGGAAACTAGGGGCCCTCCTGGTTTGCAACAACGCTAACGACTGGACATAATAAACATTTTGTCCAAAGACCAGTTGCATTGATGCAATGGAGAAAACTATGCCTCAAATCGATTTTATATGTGGAATTTAAAACCAATTGATGTGTGACTATAGCTATGCACATGTTCTGTGCACATCCGCATTTACATACAGGACATTGACAAGACTGTAATGCTGCAAAATGATTGAAAAGAAATTATTAAAATAATTTCCCTTGTCCTATATGTATGAAGGTAAATGATGTATTATAGATTTGCATGATGTGAGTAATTTTGGCCTGGATAGTCTTATGATCTATGCCAGGTAGAGATGTTCTAAGGTTGTCGTAGTGATGGTGTTTATTGTGTATGTTTATGTATAGGAGATGGGTGGTGTCTATCCTACCATAATCTGTGTTGGATAATTTAGTTCCGGTGCTACACCGGGAGGCCACATACAGTATACTTCTGTAGTGCTGTGAGGTGTGAGTGGCCCTTGAAGTTTCTCCACCCCCATCTCCTACATGTCAAGTTGTGTGTGTCCTGCTTGATGCAGGCGGGTCCAGACCCTTCTGGAATCTGGTTCTGAAGAAAATCAGTTGCCAGCCTGTAACGGAAATAGATCTAGAGAGAAAAACACAGTTTAATCTTGAACCTTTACACAAATTTCATTAAGATATATGGTTTATCTCGATATTTCTTTGATGGCCTAAGCCAGGCAGTTGTTACTGATGGCTTTGATCTGTTAAGATTTTATGCCATTAGGAGAAAATTTGTTTTAGTTTACAAAAACATGTATCATTATCATGATCATGTTTCTGCAAAGAAAAGGTCAATTAAACTGAGTGATATTGGTCAGGTCTGACTGCTGTTGCAGTTGAACTCACACAGTCTGCTGTGTTGTGAGCATTAGGACACCCAGGTCTGCTGGGGAAATCTCTTTACATTATGCTGTTTACACTAGCCAGATCACCAGGTGTGCTGCTGTGCTGTTTTGTTTAGCTTTTGGAATTTATGGTGCCAATCAAACACTTGACCATTTGGATCTCTGTGGTCCATAAGGACAGAAGATTGTCTGCCTGATGTTTACATTTCACACAACTTTCCTCACATGTCCAGTAAATACCTTCCCTGATCAGATCCCATGTGAGCTGACAATCCCAGAGAGGAGTCTGTTAACACTTGCGCCACTTTGTTTGTGGTTTTATTGCAAGAGAAATTTAAAACTTGTACCCCCCCCCCCCCCCCCCCCCCCCCCCCCCCTTGTTACTGGGTTAAAGATCTATAGATTAGATCAAAATGAAATCATCCTGTGGCTTTGGATGGATATTCAAGACATGGCAATCAAGTTGATCATTTTAGTTGGTACACACAGGGCATTGTCATTTTTCTCATTAAAGATTCTTGCACAAATAGAAGGTAAAGAAGTTCTTTCTTATTATTTTTCCTTTCAGTTTTCTTTCTTAATAGTCCTTTCTCTACCCATCCATTGTCTCATTCTTCCCTCCATTTCAACACTAGTAGTGTTCCTGCCTTCTTGCTCCCTGCACATTCCCTCTTCGTACATTCTGATTCTTTTCATTCTTCTTCAACATCCTTTCCTCTTCTAAACCAATGCTGAATCATCAAGAGATTAAAGCCATTACTGGCCATTATAATATAACATATATTACATCTGGTCATAATATAAATTATATTCTATAAAATTGTATAAATCAAAACTAATTTTATTTACTGGTCTCGGGGGGTTTTACTGAGTAATTTGTCCAGACTGACTTGTTATCTTCTCCCTGATCTTTTAGAAGCCATTTGGCCCTGCAGCTCCAGCTGTGCTGGCATGAGCATTGTGCAAACTAAACTGGAAACCAGTTATAGCTGCTTTGATGCTGTGAACATTAAATGTACTGCAAGCACTGAGAAACATGGGTCAAATCATTGCTCACTTTAAAGATTTCTGTGTCTACAATATAGAATTGGACACAATTATCTTGTTTTAGGCTGAGATGTTATCAATTGCATTCTTTTAAGAATCTATTTGAATATGGAAAAAGGTTGGACAAACAGGTCTGATGGAGGGCGCCAAGATTGTTTTTTGGTTTGTTATTTTTGTCAGGCTATTTTAAAACCTCGAAAAACATACAAGAGTGCAGCAGTTGCAAAGTCGGATATACAACCAAATTAAAAGCTATGTTTTATAAGACTGAGCCCTAAATGGCGTTGTTTAAACCATATTTTGGGACATCAGTCATGAACCTTTTAGCATTACTGGAATATTTTCAAAGAATAGCGATTAATTTGATGTAATTTTTCTTTTTCTTTGTCTAAATTCTCTCATGAGACAAGGACAAGCTGTGCATGTCATCTGGGTGAAACTATCAGGCCTGGCTACAAGCCTCTTAGTGACACAATAATTGTCATTATATGCATCAGTTTTAACATTTTTTGTATTCTTCCGAATTTCAGTCTCTAGGACTTCTGCATGGCAGCTGTTCTCTAGGACTGAGAGGTCATTTCCCCAGATCAATTCTTTTGAAATATTCTAATTTCATTGCACTGTTTTGTCCAACTTTACATTTTGCACACAAAGGATTCAAGTGAGATATTTTTACTTGTTAGCTCATCAAATCACAAAATCTTTTTACAAGTTAGCGTGATCATTTTCTTATTTCCAATGTTGCAATGTTGTTGCAGCACACCAAACAATCAAATGAAACGACCTATTTACCTCAGAATTTAAGTTTTTAGTTCACCGCCCTCTGTACCAGGATAAAATTTGAATTAAGTTATTCCAATGTATGTTTCATCTCTTGTTGCGTGGGCAAACAAGGGTGATTTAAAGTTAAAGCAAGGGATATATTTTCTCATCTACGCTATCTCTATCATGTCCCTGGTATGTGGTTTTATCTAATTCTCAAGCCCCACCGGATTTTGCGCTCTCCGGTCTAACTGGGTATGCCGACCCATTCTACAAATGTGTCTAAATGAGGTGCGTCTGAATTTTCCCTCAACACTTCTAAAAAGGCAAAGAGAATGTACTTACCACAACAGCTGAAGAAAGAGAAGGAGATCAAACCTCTTACTTGTTGCAAGTTCCAATATTTTGCTGAAAAGACACTCGCAATCTGGAGATCACGGAGGGCCTGTCACCACTTTGTAAGGACCACCCATTGGCCCAAAGACGGAATCCAACGGCATGGGCGAAGGGATAATGCGTGTATGTCTTTTCAGCGCTCCAGTGAAGTTCACTTAATTTATTAGAATTTAGTTTCAATATTACTTTAGCTCTATGCTTAATCTGACTCCAATTGTGACTGATAATCAAACTTAGATCGTGTTTCTTATTAGAAAATAATCATAAATATTGATTATGGTTTAATTTAGATCTTTGATTATTCTGAGTATCCCATACTATCAATTATTCATTCATTAAGGGACCCAATGCCGCACAGAGTCACACGCCCCGGGTTTACGTGGATCTCACGGACACAGCCTCGCCAGTCTGATCTTAGTCAGAGGGTGCAGGGTTTGCTAATACCTCTTAAGTCGGTTGCTAACTGCTCACTCATACAAAAAAGTGTAGTTTATTTAGCCACTTCCATACAACTTGCCAAGTCAGTGATAGACAGAAATCAAAAGGTCTTCAGATGACGTGCCTACTGCTCCGTTCATATGCGCCTTTAGTTTGACCTATCCTGGACACAGAGCTGCGGTAGCACCAGCCTCCTCATAATCTACTAAAATAATGATTTCAGAATACTTCAGAATAACTCAAGATGTAACATTTATTTGTCAGGTAAAAAGTGTCATGCCAATTACACAAGTAATTAACAGCCAATTCAGAAATAATAAATACATGACATCAATTGCTCAAAGATGATTCTAAAAGTAAGCAACGCATTCCTGACAGAGACACACAGTAGTGTGTGAGGGCTTTCCACCGGGAAAACACTGACACACACTGCATGGGGGTTTTCCTGGTTACAGGTTCCCAAAGACTGCTCTGCCACTTACCCTTATATACCCAGACCAGAACAAAAGGCTTGTACAAATAGGTTTTAGAGTTGTTTTGGGTCTATTCATGTACCCCAGGGGGTAGCACCTGGTTTCGGGGGACAGGGGAGGATTATCAGATATCTTGAAGAGACACCACCCAAAGAGGAGAACAGGATTCTCCTAAGTGTTCAATCTTTCTCATAATACCAATGACTGCAATGAAATTAAGACCATTTTACCCATCGCACTGAGACATTTAAAATGATACCAAACATGAAAAGGAAAAACATTAGATTCACAAGATACATCATATGTGATATATAGACATTTTCAGTGAACTTTTAGTGACTTCAGGTCAGGGGGAAAGGAAGGGAGGAGGGAGAGGGGGATGCAGAGATAAGGAGAAACGTTTGGACAGGACAACATCCTGTGCTCTTTCTTTACGATCCTCTGTCCAGGGTGCGTTGTATTGCTTTATTGCAGGAGTTTTATCTCTTAGCAGGAAAATCAAGTCTTACACCAGTATCCAAATACTGGAAATGAGGTAAGCCTTGTTTGATTCCATTTTTTAGGTCTCTCCTATCAGTTCATAAACTAATTATTATTATTTAATTTTTTTTTGTTTTTCAATTCAATGCAACCATTTTAGATGATGCGGGCCTTACTGGTTGCAGAAGGATTGAGGGTTTCCCGGCATAGGGTTCGTGAGATGTTGGTCCGTATCAATCCAGCGGCTGCTGCAAGGAGATGGAGTAGCACAGTGGCTAGAAGAGTTTATCATGTGCCCTGTCCCAACAGTCTCTGGCACATTGATGGCAACATGCGCCTCATAAGGTTAGTTTAATTGTAGTTTTTGTCCTGCTAATGCAGCATTTAAATGGTGTGACAGTGCGTTTCTGCGATACTAAATTATAGCCTAGTGTAGACTTGTATTATCCAATTTTGATTTATAGAATCTACAGCCAAATATGTTCACACACATGCAATTACCACAACCTAAGCAGACATTGTAAATCATAATACTACAATAACATTATAACAGTTCACCATACCGTCCTGGCCTAAAACGAGTAAATGTTAAATCATTAAGACATTTTAGATCCAATGACGTTTTGTAAAGCTGGTTTGAAAGAGTATGTACTGTGAAACTGTACAAATGTTTCACTTGATGCATTTATTATATGAATTATTAATACATTACATACAATTATTCTAAGTATAACACAGTGTAGTTTGTATTTTACTCCTATAGTCCCTAATATTCCAGTTGTCCTTATGTTGCCCTACATTTCCCCATTTCTTGATTATTAGACCCTGCTTTTTTCATCATTTATTCATGTAAAAAAAAAAAAAAAAAAATGTGTTCACAATAACATTTAAAGTGTCTTCAGTGACATCCAGCATAACAGAAACCTGGGAACTGTGAAAAAGTGGGACCTGTAGGACCTCTTTGTTCTTCACACTTTACTACCTATAATATTTAACTTACATTTTGTATTTTTACTTTTAGATGGGGTTTTGTGATTCATGGTGCAATCGATGGACATTCCCGACTAATCACATACCTAAATTGCAACACCAACAACTGTGCCAGTACTGTGCTGTCTCAGTTTATTCAAGCAACATGCCTTTACGGTCTGCCCTCTAGGGTAAGGTCAGATCACGGTGGTGAGAACTTACAAGTGGCCTTGTTTATGAACCTTGTACAAGGACTTCAGCGCCGGAGTCACATTACTGGGGAATCTGTCCACAACCAAAGGATAGAACGTTTGTGGAGGGATGTATTTTTACATGTGCTACAATCATTCTACAGCATGTTCTACAGTCTTGAAGATTCTGAACTGCTTGATCCCAGCAATGACCTTCACAAAGTTTCGCTCAGCATAGTTTTTCTTCCACAGATCCAAGCTAGACTACAGCACTTCAAAGAGGCATGGAATCACCATGCTTTGCGGACAGAAAACAATAAAACACCAACACAGATATGGACAGAAGGAATGCTGTCAATGATAGGAACTGACAGCACAGCCATCAACAATGTGTTTGGAGACGATCTCTACAGGCCAGAACATTTTAATGAACTCCTGGTTCAACATGGCATTGAGTCTTTGCCCACAGCTGAAAATGAAGAAATCCCAGCTGTAACTGTTGAACAGCCTCAAATTAACCTTACTCCTCAGCAAATGGAAACGGTTTCCCATGCTATTGACCATATTGCAGATTTGAAGCTTAAGTTTCAGGTATGTTGTGCAGAAATTGCTAATGTTTTGGCAAACTAGTGTTGCAGATTAGAGTGTTATAAAGAATGTCATTCTTTTGTAATATTTTAATATGTAAAAGGCTGAATTACAAGAATGCTCTGTTGAAGAATTAATAGATGCTTAGATGCTGACTTTGAAAAAATGATTTTCTATGAAAAGCTGGTGTATAAGTGAGAGAACCTGAACAAACAGTTAAAAATTAGCAATGTAACACTGTTTTTCCACAATAAACATGAACATGCATAATGCAGAACAATGCATTTTATTTTGCAATGGATGCACATCTCAAACATATTTGACTTCAAGGTGCTTCTTAAATGAAACATTAAATTTATAAAAGCTGTACTCAGTTGTAACTACCTAAAATTACTTTGTGTAAAAAGGTAGGCTAATACTAAAGCTTAAAGGGTAAGTTCACCCCAAAATGAAAACTCTGTCAGTAATTACTCTCCCTCATGTTGTTCAACCCCGTAAGACTTTCATTCATCTTCGGAACACAAATGAAGATATTTGTGATTAAATCTGAGAGCTGGGTCACTCCTCCATAGGCTTCTAAGGGATTGAAACTTGACAGCCCCGAAAAGTTGTTAAAGAAATCGTTCAAAGAGTCCAAGTGACTACAGTGGCTCAATCTTAAGTTTATCAAGCGACGAGAATACTTTTAGTGCGCAAAAAACAAACAAAAATAACGACTTTATTCAAGTATTGATTTCCTTCTCTGTTGGCCTCGAGATTTCACATAGTGTAATTGCGTAATGCTTCTGGTTGAACGTCACACGCATCACACACATGACCAGCGTCAGCCAATAGTGAGCCTACGTGTGACGTATAACACAGAAGCGCTGCGCTGTTACACTACGTGAAATCTCGAGGCCGACAGGTGGAAATGAATACTTGAATAAAGTCGTTATTTTTGTTTTTTTTTTGCGCACAAAAAGTATTCTCGTCGCTTGATAAACTTATAATTGAGCCACTGTAGTCACTTGGACTATTTTAACGATGTCTTTAATGACTTTTCTGGGCCGGCAAGTTTCAATCCCTTAGAAGCCTATGGAGGAGTGACCCAGCTCTCAGATTTAATCACAAATATCTTCATTTGTGTTCCGAAGATGAACGAAGGTCTTACGGGGTTGAACAACATGAGGGTGAGTAATTACTGACAGAATTTTCATTTTGGGGTGAACTAACCCTTTAAAGCATGATACTTCTGTAAGTCATAAATCATTGACAACATTTTATTTTCTTTGCTGAACTATTCTTTTAAAAGAGGAAAAATTAACATTCTTCTTTTCATTCCAAAAACAAAGAAACTAATACATTGGTACTATCTGAGGGTGAGTGAACAATGACAATTTTCATATTTGGGCTAACTCTTTTTAGCAACAAGATACAAACTCACCACAATGCAACAAAACCCCATCCATTATGGATGCAGTTCTAGATTTAACCATTTCAGGCAACACCAAAATATGGGCTCTGCATGATTCCCTCTGTCATGTAGGTCTTGAACATTTCATATTCTGTGTGTATCGGCAGTCGTAGTATAATGAGGCAAGTATTGGCCTCTGGAAAGATTTTCCTGTCTTGATGGAGGAACTCTATTTCTGGGCGGTGGGGGAAACCCAGAGGTGGCACTGTGGAGGCTCCAGTGACAAACTCCATTATACTCTCCAGAGTGACTCCATCAGTCTCTCCCTCTGCAAAATATATGTACAGAAAATCACAAACCTCAAAAGACTAACCTATTATAAAATGTGTGGTACTTGCAGTTCTTTCACAGTGATATTTTGATCTAAACAGGATTATCCAGCCTGTCTAATTATGACTATATTTAGCTGCATGGTTTCTATATTTTGTCTGATTACAAAAAAATAAAAAATACAATCCTAAGTATTTGTTCTGCATAATGGTTAGATTCACCACAAATAAGATAAACATTTTTCATTTCAAACACTTGTTTTCTTCAAATCGAAGTCACTGTTTTTAAGTACTCTTTGTTTATAGAGGACCAATAGCATAAAACAAATAATGACACATTACAAGAGAATTAAAAGCTACATAAAGTAGGCAGCGTTAGCATTCTAGCTATTAATTTAACTGCATGTTTCCTGCTCATAATGAAACAGTCTGAATATAAATATTTACTGTAATTGTAGTGATTCAGGACAAGGCACAAACACAATTTGGAAAATGGATTTAAGTATTCACCCATTACACTGTAGAAATTTTAAACATTTTGAAAAAATTTTTTTTACATGGCATACCTTTAACATTACATAAAAACATGTCATACCTTCAACATCGATCAACCAGTCCCTCCAGTAGCAGATGGTCTGGTTTTCCTTTGCCCTTCTGTTGCTGCCTTGTGGAGAAAAATTCACATAAAAAAGACTGCAGAGGTCCTTTGCTTGAAGGGGCCTCTGCTCATTGACGAACATGTCATAAAAAAGTGCAGGATATTTCTGCATCTCTTCCAGCAAACCGAGAGTTTGTAACCCTTCTGAAAACCTGCATAACAAACATAGTAGTCAATGGAAGTTTCAAGCTGATGATAGTTATGTTGTCATCAAAAAGGTAAGGCTTAAAAATGTACTTCACCCAAAAAAAATGTCAATTCTGTCATTAATTATGACGGTCAACCCGTAAGAAGACCTTCATATACTGTATGTTTTCAACACAAAAGGTGTTCTATCATGACAACTCTCAGGAGATGTTAGCATGGTAGTATCTTTATTTGTGTTCTGGAAGTTAACTTAAGTCCTGGGGTGTGGAAACCCATGCGGGTGAATAATTAACAACAGAATTTTAATATTTTGGGCAGACTAACCCTTTAAATCACTTACTGGTCCAAGGCAGCTCGCAGTCTCCCATTCACAAAGAACTCTGCAGCTGACTGGACAAGAGAGTTCCTTTCTGTCAGGTGTGATGCATATCTCAAGGCACCAATGATACTTAAGCTGTCTGCTGCTTCTGCAATGGCACAATTTGCCTCCTGAACAGTTGTTGCTTCCTGTATCTAAAACAGTTGCGAAAAAAGCTATTTTACAATTGTGAGGAAAAACCATCTGTATCGGCACAGAATGAAACTGTTAAGCAAAGAGAACCGTTCAGCCTGATGATAGAAAAGCAGCTCTAGATGCCCTGTGTTCTGTATGACACTGATGCCTGCTCAAGCAGAGCTGAGCAACATGTACCCATTAACTGTTTTTACATGTACTTTGAAAGCTGTAGCTCACAATTAGGGTAAGGGGCATTACATTTCTGACACACACTTGTGGGTGTTTGGTCAATCACAGTGCACATAGAGGAGCTAAAATAATGCACTGCATATGAAAATTAATGTGGTTTTTTTAACGTTGAAGCATGTCGACACATTTTCCAAATACACAAAATAATGATCTTTAATAATAGCATCATATAACATCTTTAAACAATTATTTAAATTCTCAAACATCTCCGTACCTTGATTAGTTGCTCCCTCAATGTATGATCTCCAACCTCATCCACTGAGGCAGAGGATGTTGGCATACCACAGATCTGCTGAAAAAGCCTTTCGGAGAAGAAATGTGGGCCAACTCCTCCATGGACGACACACATAGCAATCATCTTCCCCACTGATGCATACAAACTATTCTCCAAAGCTAAAGTAAAACAGAAGAAATATTGATGTCAGAAATTCCTACAGAACCATTATAAATACTTTTAAAAGTTAATATTTTACACCTCAGTCACCCCTGGCTTAATTTTGTTATTAGAATTCAGGAGATCTGTTCATTATTGGACAATTTTAAATGCAGGTGAAAACAGGACTGTCATCCTTACATTCTACAGTCTTACATTTCTAATGTAACTGAGGAAAACTGAGACAATTTTTTACTTTTTGACTCTTTGTAGGTCTCATCTTTGTCCAAATTCTTTTTTCTTAGAATTGCATAATATGAACTAACAACTGCAAGTTATATAATCAAACTGGTTTACTATAAAGTCATGACTGTGAGATATAAACTTTATAAGTCAACTCTATAAGCTTTATAATCACAATGGCAAGTTTATATCCCATAATTCTGGAAAAAAAATATTGCACAATTGTGAGGAAAAAGTCATATGAAACAGTTATATATACACATGTGTAACTTGAATACTTTACACATTTTTATTATAACAGCTGTATAGATTAACAAAGTGTGAGGTGTAGATTATATGATTATATTTAGATCTACCCCTCATCACCGTGGAAAGGAGCACGAAAAGCATGAGCATGATCCAATTGAAGGCAGTGATCTAATCATTGCAACATGATTTCTGCGTTCTCACAAAATCTTTTTATCATAACTAATAGCGCAAACAAGGTGTAAATAGCATGAGACATATAGTACAGTGTAGCACTGTCATTATAACAGTTTACGAGTCTGGATTCAATAAAACCTTTTACTGGACTACCAAGTTAGATATTATTTCTGAAACAAGCAGAATGGTTTAATAGTACAATGTGAAACTTAGGACATTTGATTTGTCAGTTTATGAACCCTTAAAAAAATACAAACACAAAAGATCAAAAAGACTATTCGACTGTTAAGGTGGAATCCAAAAAGCATCATCTGATAGCAATTTTTTCCATGGATACCGAATAGCTGAATAGCATTACAACATAACCTGACACAAAAGCTTTCTGTTTTAACAGGAGTACTGACCTTGTGTGTCTAGAGCCAAACTCCGGTCTTTCTCATGGCCCTGAAAGACATTTGATTGATGGATGGCCCGCATCAACAACCGCAAGTATTCTCTAGTAGGGCCGCCTTCATCTACTGCCCCTTCCCCATTTTCCTCAGCATCAACAAACACTACATCTAATTTTGCTTGTGGGTTGAATCGTCGCCGCTTGACAGCTTGCAGGCTGCACTGTAGTATGTTTTCTCTGAACACATTTATTTGGTTTGCTGTTGGGCAAATATTTCCATCAATTTTGCTCTGCAGTTTTTTTAGAATGGTCTGTAGGTCAACCCTGCAAGAGACAAAGATTGGATTGTTTTTAGTCAAATGCTGAACATTATGGTATATTTTAGAATATTGCTAGTTGCATAAAGCCCCGCTCACACATGCAGGGACTTCCAGTCACAAAGCAACCTCATCCCATTATTTTTAAATGAAGAGTTGGTGGCTTTGTGTGTGTGTGTGTGTGTTTATGTTAATTTGCGAATGCATAAAAAGTATTTTTTTAACTGTAAGTAAATAAGCATATATAGGAACATACTCATCTAGGGCCACAGACCTCCCTTGATCTATTAGGGATAGATCTACAATGTCTGATTGCTGGGGAGATGGAGAACTAAGTGGTGTCTCTTCATCAATATCAATGACAATTGGCTCTGTAGGTTGGTCTTCAAAATTAAAATTAATTAATGGAGTCTGGGCTGTGAACAAAGCCACAGAAGGCTGTACAGAGGGCAGAGCGAATGGAGACTGCCCTGGGGATAGAGCCACTGAAGACTGGACTGGGGATAGAGCCACTGAAGACTGGACTGGGGATAGAGCCACTGAAGACTGGACTGGGGATAGAGCCACTGAAGACTGGACTGGGGATAGAGCCACTGAAGACTGGACTGGGGATAGAGCCACTGAAGACTGGACTGGGGATAGAGCCACTGAAGACTGGACTGGGGATAGAGCCACTGAAGACTGGACTGGGGATAGAGCCACTGAAGACTGGACAAAGGGCAAATCCACTGGAGGCTGGGCAACATTTACAGGGTCACAGTCTTTTTCCTGAAATGAAAAGAACACAGAACTATAATGACAAAACTGTGATTTAATATAAGTAGTGTTGAGTTAAAATTGTTGATTTCTCAAATTTAATCAATTCTCATTTAGACAATCTGATTCTTAAATCCCAAGAATTAACCTTTTAATCATGCTGAGTATGCTCTATTCTGAGTTAAGCTTGAAGCACACTTTATGACTAGCTGAATCATTCTAAGAAGGAACTCAACACATTTGAAGACTATATACTTACACTGGAAAAGATTCCAAACACTTACACAAAGACATTGATGTAGATTGTAATCACAGACTGAACACAACTGTACTGACTCTGTACATTTGGGCACGATGAGTTATAATCTGTCATGTACTGGATTTTATTTGGTAAATGTGTTTCCATCTTAGTTTATGTGCATGTTTTCATGCAAAATGCACATAAAAATAGGTGGATGGACACATAGTGAGGTTTCAAACATGTGAGGCCGATGGAGAGGGGGTTTGTAGTCACTAATAATACAAATTTCAACTGATAAAAATGTTTATTTAATGTTATCCATGTTATATATCATCTTAACTAACAATGTGAAATTTTAAAATTATCCATTATGTCATCAAGTTTTAAATGCATCATTATGCATGAATTCTAGAAGAGTCTTTAGACTTTAGTCTTTAGAGTCTTTACAGGCTTTCCTGTAGCTCAAACAGTATGGGTTCGATTCCCAGGGAAAGCAAGAACTGACTAAATGTAAAATGTGTACCTTGAATGCAATGAAAGTCGCTTTGGATAAAACCGTCTGCCAAATGCATAAATGTAAATCAAACCAAATCAAAATCATTATGAAAAAAAATAAAAAAACTTGCTCAAGTCATACTGTGGTAGTAACTTACCAGATTATCAAAAGGTGATGTCCAAAGGACATACAATGTACAGAACGGTTTGATTCCATGATCTGAAATTGACCCAGTAGAAGTGCTCTCTATAGCATTTGAAGAAGTAGCTTCCTGGATTCTGAACACCTCACTGGCCATTTCATCTTTTCCAATAAAATCAAACAAGACCTAAAAACAAAGAGCCCATGATGGCAAATATAAATAAAATAAAGAAATCCAGAAATGAGGAAAAATAACTAAATAAAACATCTATGAAAAAAAACCTTAATCCTTCTTCACAATGAACGTCTTACTTGAATTGGTTCAGACATGATGAACTTCCTCTTATTCACATCTCCATTTGGATATTTGGCTTTTAGATATTCTCCATCTAGAGGTTCAACACGGGCTGCCATTCGCTGGCGTCTTTCCTCAATGGCCTAAAAAAAATATGTATATGTATGTGTATATGTATATATATATATATATATATATAAAGAAAATTAAACAATAAAATATTTAGTGGCAGCACTAACCTTTTTGCGCTTTTCTTCCAGAACCTCGTAGCAGCGCCTCCTTCTGTCCTGCAATAGCATATATGTAATACAAATTTTTGTTTAAACAAAATTGAACCTTGGCAAGCAAACTGCGAATAGTCAAAAAATACCTTTTCTATATCTGCCAACAAAGAAGAATTATATTCTTCATCTTGCTGGGAACGTACAGCTCGCCACTCCTGAAGGAAATAAAGTATAACTATGAGTCACAAATCAGTCATATTTACAACCATTGACAAATTCAAAAATAACTTCACTCACACAGAGATTTACAGATTCTGTAGTCTCAGCACTGAAGGAGGTTTCATCAAGTGCTGTAGAGCTGGATGATTGTTGTGAGTTCTGGGGAATAGCTGCGGATGGTGTCATTACCTAAGAGAAGACAAAAAAAATATAATGACAAAGAATTAGTTAGAGCCACTGCACAGTAAAGAAGTTACTTGAACTGTCATCTAACATTAAATGTGCACTGTGCATAAACATATCATTTATATTAAGGTTAAATGAAAGGCCAATTTAACTGAATATGTCTTAAAGAAATGGCTCGTTCATTTGTACATCTAGGGCCAGATTTACTAAACAGGACAAATTAGCATAAAAACACAATCCCATAAATGCACTGATGGATTATACAGTTCTGTGGGTGATTTACATAAAATTACATTAAATAACTTCACTCACACAGAGATTTACAGATTCTGTAGTCTCAGCACTGAAGGAGGTTTCATCAAGTGCTGTAGTGCTGGATGATTGTTGTGAGTTCTGGGGAATGGCTGAGGATGGTGTCATTACCTAAGAGAAGACAAAAAAAATACAATGAAAAATATTTTTTTAAGAGTTACTGCACAGTAAAGAAGTTACTTGAACTGTCACCTAACATTAACCCCTAGTTTCACAGACAAGGCTTGAGGCTAGTCCCAGACTAAAATGCATGTTTGAACTGTCTCAACTGAAAATATCTTGCTCTGACAGATGTTAAAATATGTCAGCTCCATTGTTCTGTCACAATATGCACACATGTAACATTTTCTTGCACATCATTTTAACTAAGGCCTATTGGCTTAAGCTAAGCCCTGTCTGTGAAACCGGGCCTTAATGTGCACTGTGCAGAAACATATCATTTGTATTAAAGTTAAATTAAAGGCCAATTCAACTGAACATGTCTTAAAGAAATGTCTTGTTCATTTAAACATTTAGGGACAGATTTACTAAACAGGACAAATTAGCATGAGACAACGCACTGATGGAAGTGTAAAGTTCTGAGAAATACTAGTACATTGACGAACATTAGTGAATCACATCATAAAGTTTGGTTATGACAAAGGAGGGTTGTGCTGGAGCAAAAGTAAATCTTTCCCTTGGACTTTGTCTACCATGTAGTGAAGTCATACCTGTGAAACTTCAGCTCTTGGGACTATATAGAGCCTGCTCTTTCCAATTGCTTTTTTTAGGTCTTTCACACTATTTGCATGCACTTTTTCTATCTTCCGTCCTTTTCCTGCTCTTGCCAAATGAAAACCTATTACGTTTAAATTCACAGTTGGGTAGCATTGGCAGACAAAATTGTTTAATTCAGACAGAGTCCAATTTAATTGAATTTTTGATCGTTGGATTCCTCTCCCTGTTGTTTCATGCAGTGGTCTACCTACAAAATTGAAAATACACATAAGCAACATAAAATAAACAACAGCTCATCAGCTAATCATATACTTTATGTAATGGATCAGGTTTAATATACAGATCACTACCACGTTTGGTTAACAATAAGTAACATTTCCTGTTTTTAAAAGGATTATTTTCCTGTATTTAAAATACGTTTATGCCCACCAAGAAAATACAATAAGAAAGTATAATAAGAAAATCATTGCAGTGTAGAGAGCTCCATTGATTATGAGTTTTTGAACGTGTACTACTTTGCATACCTCAAATTGACCTAAAGTAATAAACAGCTTCAATGATTATAATGCCAGCAATCTTTGCTCACTTTTTTAAGGTTGTATTAAGGTTTTTCATACTACTAACTACAAAATAAAAAGTTTTTGCTTTAATAAACTCATTGAAATGTGCAGCTAAATCCAAGTGACTATGATGACCATAGCAATGGATGAAACAAAACAATCTGATACTGTGTGTCAAATCAAATGATCTGTGCATTAAGTCTTAGAGTGTAAAAGCTAAATTATAGAAAAAAAATAAGATTTCTAAATACTTGTTTTTATGATCTGTCATGACTGTAATTTCTTTTTATGAATAAACAGGATAAGCTAATGTTTTGAACAACCTCCGTTACAAAATGGTTTTGAAATTTATTTTGGAATTACAATTCAAATAACACTGTTACATCTGAAATCCTTATGTATCGAGTATTTATTTACCCAATCCCATGTACGCAACCCGTTCAAGCTCTGTTGTAGATGGTAAAATCTCAATATCTGGACCAGAGAGAAGGAAAAGGTGTATTTGCCAGACAGAATTTTCTTGCCTTCCCGGTGGTCCTGGCATACACAAAAATACACAGTTAAATAATATCTTAAACATTGGTAAATCACTGTTAATTATGCAAATGGCTACCATAGCAAAGCCCGACTTACTGTGAAGTCCTTGGACCTGACGCCGGAAAAGGCGTCTGGTTGTAGTAAGGAGGTTGTTATTAGTGTTAGCTGAGAGCTGCTGTCTGGCTCTTGAGATGCTGTTAAAAATTCTGTCAAAGATCGCTGGTGGCATCTCTTGATCTGATGACATGGTAGGCTGAGAGAAACATTGCATTTGGTAGAAAAAGTAAAAAAAAAATGTTTTAACAGAAAATAAAAAAATACGTAATAAATTGCAAGACAGAAAACAATGTGATAATGAACCAAATTAAAATTGAACTTAAATATTACATAGACTTGTGTGGATGAGCATGTACAGAATTGTCAGAAGCTGAAGCCGTGTTAAATTTATTCAAATAATTGTTTTACTAAATATATACTGGTTTAAAGTGGATTAAATGACTGCAGGTTTGTCTCCTTGGAGTGAGATGTCATAAATACAGATTAAACAATCACTGATTCCTCTTGTTCCTAAATCATATATATTATTTACTACAAATGACATGTACTCGAGCCTTTCAGTAATTGTATTACTCCTGTTTGGTTAAAAGGATCTTGTCCTTTAACACATTGTTCTAAAAAAACAGTTTTAATTCGAATCAAGAACTATTAGAATTTGTAACTGCCTTAAAACTTTTAGAAAAAAAGAACATACGGTAAACATATGTTTTCTCAAACGCATCTTGGCCAGGAATTCAATATTGCCTAAAATATCAAGATTTTGTTTTTCTGTTTTTGCTTCTGTCTTGAATCATGTCTGCACAGACCGATCAGCTTATGACATTAAAGTAAGCAACAGGAAAAAAACGGGATATTTTAGAATTTAGACGTAGAAATGGCCCGTAATGGTCACTCTACAGAACAGATAGCATAGCTGCGTACATTGTAAAGTGGAATTCTTCACTGCCTAGTTACACCAGCACATACCTTTGCAGCAATGCCACATTTTTATATTTAAAGATAAGAGAAAATTATACATTACCAGCATCGAACATGACGATGCATGGAGCCAAACAGATAGCTATTTTATTAGAATTGGTCAAAACGCTACAATAAATAACGACACTCGGTTACTAACGTAACCTCGGTTCTCTCTAGAAGAGGGAACGAGTGTTGCGTAAGCTAGCTTACGCTACGGGAAAACTCCTTTTCTCGAGAATACTGAAGCCAAAAATTATCCTTAAATTTTTTCATATTTAAAACGCATGCTTGCACAGAGCAGACCTAGAATAGGCAGCTCGTGCGCCTATTGGCTGCTCTGCGGCAAGATGCTGCAACCTATCGGTGGACTGGGAGTGACGTCAGCACCAATAGCAGCGCGGGTGCCCGAGTGCGTCACGTCCCGCCAGAATAGGCGTGGCTTACCTCTATATCAGCCCGGTCCAGATAGGGTGTTCTTTGGTTTTTCACACTGAAGCGAAAAAAGAACGCAGCATTAACACGGCCGGGTTACGCAACACTCGTTCCCTCTTCTAGAGAGAACCGAGGTTACGTTAGTAACCGAGTGTCGTTCTCTTACGAGAGTACTCTCGTGTTGCGTAAGCTAGCTTACGCTACGGGAACCCAGTTTAAAGCGCCGTGTATGCTGAGACCATTCACATTAAGTCCAAGGGCCAGTGCCCGGGGAACACGTAATAGTGAAGATATGTGGGCCGACACAAAGTGAGCCCTAACACATATTGACCATATGGTGACGCCTCATATGTATAAGGGAGTGCATAACACAGTATAACAGTAGCGTGTATGACAATCTCATACAGATAACACTTTGGCCTGCAAAGCAGGGACCTCCAGGTTATAAAACCTTATAAATGTAGACAGAGAGGCCCAGCCTGCCGCTCTACAAATATCATGGAGTGAAACACCACTAGTCCAAGCCCATGATGAGGCCATACTTCTAGTGGAATGGGCTCGAACACCTAAAGGGCATTGAAGGCCTTTAGACTTGTAAGCCAAGGCGATAGCATCAACTATCCATCTGGAAAAGCTCTGTTTCGAGGTAGCTAGCCCCTTCGTGCGGCCACCAAACGAAACGAACAGCTGTTCTGACTGCCTGAAGGCAGCGGTTTGTTGAACGTAAACTCTTAAAGCCCTGACCGGGCAAAGGAAGTTTACATCGCTGTCACTGTCGGTTCCCGGAAGGGCCGGCAGGGAAATGACTTGCGCTCTGAACGGAGTAGAGAGCACTTTGGGGACATAACCGTGTATTGGTTTGAGCGTAACTTTAGAATCATTAGGCCCAAATTCCAAACATGACGCTCTCACAGAGAGCTCGTCGCGGGACTCGTGTTTTCAGCCAGCGCTGGAGGGGGTGCATGCGCAGCAGACCCAACCGAAGCACTGCAGAGGCCGCATACGAACCGACGGGGGGCGCGGCGGATTCATCCTTCTAGCTCCCCTAAGGAAGCGGATGACCAGCTCATGTCTTCCCGGTGACTGACCGTGCGTCGATTCTGCGAACGCCGCCACGGCCACCACATAAACTTTGACCGTGGATGGGGACCTCCCCTTATCCATCAGCTCTGGTAGGAAAGTGAGCAAATGCGCAACCTCACACGACCGTGCATCCAGATCTCTGTCGGTGCACCACTTGGAGAACACTGACCATTTAGACGCGTAGAGCCGTCCCGTGGAAGGAGCTCTAGACTGCGTGATCGTGCTCATCACTCTTTCTGGCAGGGTAACGAGTACCCGTTGATCAATCATGCGTGCAGAGACCAGCGCTCTGGATGGGGATGCCAGATCTAGCCGCGAGCCTGAGAGAGGAGATCTGCCCTCACCGGAATAGGCCACGTAGCTGCATGTGACAGCCGTGCTAGTTCCGGAAACCAATTCTGATTCTCTCAGTGCGGAGCTATGAGGAGCACCGAGTGGCGCGTTTCCCTGACTCTCTTGATTACCTGTGGTAACAGAGAGACCGGAGGGAAAGCATACAGAGGGAGGCTGGGCCAGACCTGGGCCAGGGTGTCCTGGTTCTTCAAAAAGAACATCGGGCAATGAGCATTGTCTTTTGACGCAAATAGGCCGACTTCCGCTCTGCCGAATAGGCGCCACAGTTTCTGGACCGTTTGGGGGTGCAGGGACCATTCCCCCAGGGGAACGTTGTCCCTGGACAGTTTGTCTGGACCGTCATTCGAATGGCCAGGCACATGCGCCGCCCTCAGCGAGCACAGGTGCATCTGGGACCAAACAAGGATGCGTTCCGTCAGATTGCAGGGGTTCCTGGATCTGACACCACCCTGACGGTTTACATAGGAAACCACAGACATGTTGTCCGAGCGAACGAGAACGTGTTGGTCCTGTATGAACGGGAGGAAGCGCTTCAGCGCGTTTTCGACCGCTATCATCTCAAGACAGTTTATGTGAAAACACTTCTCTTGGTCTGACCACTGGCCAAAAGCCGGTCTGCCTTCAAACAGCGCGCCCCAACTCGAGTTGGACACATCTGTCGAAACTACTTTCCAATAAGAGATGGTTCCCATCGTCACTCCCTGCTGGTACCAGTCGGCTACTAACCAGGGCTGCAGAGCCGCTATGCAGGTCTGAGTCACTCTGATTTTCTGGCCGCCAGAAACCCAGGCTCGGCGAGACGCGCAAGCATTCAACCAGTGATGGAGCGGGCGCATGCGCAATAGGCCCAGCTGGAGCACCGCTGCAGCTGATGCCATACAGCCCAGCATCCGTTGAAACGTTTTCAAAGGGAGAAAGCTGCCCTTCTGGAAAAACGCGGCTAGGTGGCGAACACAGCCAATATCAGCCAGTCGTCCCGATAGTTCATTATTCGCAGCCCCTGAGTTCTCAGGGGGGCGAGCACTGCGTCCATGCACTTCGTAAATGTATGGGGTGCTAGAGACAGGCCGAGCGACAGGACGGTGTATTGATATACCTGACCGTCGAAGGCGAATCTCAAAAATTGCCTGTGACGGGGTGATATCTGAAACAGAAAATAGGCATCCTCCAGATCTAGAGAAATAAACCAGTCCCTCGGGCAAACGTGCGCGAGGATTTTCCTGGTTGTAAGCATTTGGACGGTCTTTTGCAAGCACCTTGTTCAAATGTTTCAGATCTAGGATGGGCCTGAAAGCTCCGTTCTTCTTGGGTACAAGAAAATGTCGGCTGTAAAAGCCTGACTCGCTAAGAGAAGGCGGTACTTTTTCTATAGCCCCTTTGCACAGCAGTATTGCTATTTCTGCGTGAAGTAGGTGTGCTACTTCCGCATTCACTATCGTCGCGGACCGGGCTCGAAAGCGCGGGGAGAGGGCGAATGAATTGAAGTGTATAGCCCTGCTTTATTGTGCTGAGAACCCATTCTGAAATCCCTGGGATAATTTCCCACGCAGCTATGTGAGCCGCTAGGGGGTGAATGGCCTCCGGGTTCAGATCGCCGCCGTTTGCGGGCTTGTGAAACTGAACCGGAGCCGAAAGCGCGGCGCGCGCGCTCTCGGTTCTGGGCAATGGCTGCTCACTGAAAGCCGAGACCGGCTGATTTATGTGAGGAGTCCCAATCATAAGGGATGGGGAGCATTTTATTCTCACTTTTTGACGCGCGAGCAGCGCTTTGGGCGGAAAAGCTTTCTGTAAGCGTGAGCGCGTGTGCGCGGGCACGAGACTTGCAAGTGTATGTGACGCCCCGATCATAACGGATAGGGAGCGTCATATCAATGCCCTGTGTTTCGTTTTAACACGCGGGCGGCGCCCGGGGGGAGGTGTGTGTTAGTAAACGTGAACGCTCTCCGGCGGGCACGAGACTTACATTCATAACCTGTTTTATTGAACGTGTAACAGAGCGGCCAGATAGTGGGCACGGACCTGTGGACACATTTCTTATATTCAACACTCGAGCGGCTTCTCTGCGCTTTATGAGAGTGTGCTCTGTGAGTGACACGAGATTTGATGTGCTTGTGTGTAGGGGTGAACACTGGGGCGTGGGCACCTGCACTACACTTAAACACCAACGGCGTGAGCCGGATAACCAGACAGTATACTCCTTTGAGATTTCACTGGGTCGCCGTGAAAACGGCGTATGTGTGCAGGCGAGAGGGTAAATGAACCGGCTCGTTGGCTGCTAAATGGACCACTGCAGTAGCCTTTTTGAAGGGGACTGACAGGGAAATAAACTTTGACTGTGGTCCAGCCGTGAGTCTTTAGTGATAGAGCGGGCAGAAAAATAGGCGTGGACGCGAACTCGCGGACACATTTCCTAAGTTCAACACTCGAGCGGTTGCCCGCTTTAAGGGAGTGGGCTCTGTGAATAACACGAGCGTGCTTGCGTGTAATAATAATAATAATTCATTACATTTATATGTACGTAGGGGTGAACACTGAGATGTGGGCACCTTTCTACACTAAAACACCATCGGCGTGAGCCGGATCTGCATAAATGTTATCTGCTGCGGGAGCCGGGATCGAACACGGGTCTCCGGCGCGAAAGCTTAGGGTTTAGCCACTGAGCCACAGGGAAAACAACGTAAGCTTTAGTTGCCGCGAGCAGATAAGAGAGAGAGAGCGTCATCACAGTTTTCGTGTGTGTGTCGGCACTGTTTACAGGCGTGCGTGTATAACAGGCACACTACTGCAGTATAGACATTACCGGCCGCTCGTACTAGGAGGAGCTGGAAAATGTTTGAGAAGAAGAGGGAGTTTGTCAGGCCTCGGCGGGACAAAAAACCGCACTTTCTTTCGACGGTGACGTCTCGGTTCGCGCGCTCGCTTCCTGTACGTAAGAAAGCTGGTCGCGAGCTCAGAGAGGAGAGCTGCATAAATTTTTTCTACTGCGAGAGCCGGGATCGAACACGGGTCTCTGGCGCGAAAGCTTAGAGTTTAGCCACTGAGCAACGGGGGAAACAACATAAGCTTGAGTAGCGCGAGCAGCCACGGTAGCTCCCTTGTAACGTAAAGGAAGCTAGCCGCGGTTAGAACAGCAGTCCATTGATGCGTGTCCCTCAACCTCAGACGCGACGGCAGTGAGGCTCGTGAGCGGCAGCTGCGCGTCGGTGAAGGGAGGCGCGGAAGGTGAAAAAGCGAGGCTCGAGGGAGGCTTTCCGGCGAGCGCGTCGCTGTGGCTACAGGCTCCGGCAGCCCTTGGGAACGGCGCTTATCACTGCGCGGTCCCACAAGGGGCAGAGTGACTGCTTCTGCGGGGGCGCGCTAGCTTCCTTGTAACGTAAAGGAAGCTACGCGCGGTTAGAACAGCAGTCTATTGATGCGTGTCCCTCAACCTCAAACGCGACGGCAGTGAGGCTCGTGAGCGGCAGCTGCGCGTCGGTGAAGGGAGGCGGGGAAGGTGAAAAAGCGAGGCTCTAAAGGAAGCTACGCGCGGTTCCGTCCCAGGCGGGAAGCGCACACTTTTTTTTTTTTTTTTTTTGGGGTAGCCGTGAAAACGGCTTTTGTGTGCAGGCGAGCGGGTAACGTAACGGGCTCGTTGGCTGCGAAATACACTACTCCAGCCGCCTCCGTCGAGGGAGCTGTGAGAGCGATGCGTGCTGCTTTCAATGGCGGTCCGGCCGCGGCGAGACTCGCGCATTGTCGCTGAGAGGGGCTCGACACGAGCCGCATTTGGAAACTCGAGGCATTTGAAACAACGCCTCTTGCTCTTTTAGAATACTAGAGAAGGATATGCAAAGGATATATAATATGAAAAGGATATGGGCGCCGGATAGCGCAGCAGGTACGGCGATGAAGCGGCTAAGGCGGCTTCCAACTGCAGTGCAGAGGGCTCGTCCCGCTGAGGTGCTTGTTTCGACGGCGCGGCTTCTCTGGAGAGTCAGCGATGTGAATACTTCGCTGAAGTGGAGAAAAATCAAAGAACACCCTATCTGGACCGGGCTGATATAGAGGTAAGCCACGCCTATTCTGGCGGGACGTGACGCACTCGGGCACCCGCGCTGCTATTGGTGCTGACGTCACTCCCAGTCCACCGATAGGTTGCAGCATCTTGCCGCAGAGCAGCCAATAGGCGCACGAGCTGCCTATTCTAGGTCTGCTCTGTGCAAGCATGCGTTTTAAATATGAAAAAATTAAAGGATAATTTTTGGCTTCAGTATTCTCGAGAAAAGGAGTTTTCCCGTAGCGTAAGCTAGCTTACGCAACACGAGAGTACTCTCGTAAGAGAACTTACTCGTTTACGTTCCTACACGAAATCCGAAGACATTTCCACTGACATAATGACTAACGTTACATGGAGCAAATCCGATCATATTGGATAAACATTTAAAATCTAAAAAATAGCCTACATCGGATCACTTCTGTCTGATATATCACTTTGATATTACAATTTATCAAACATTACGACAAAATGAAAAACATAGGCTAAACGTATTATGGGGCTAATGAGATGATACCGACGATATCTCTGACAACTTACCTTAGAAAACGGTTAATTGACAACGCAAAACAATCCCGTGATTTGCAAATAAAGCAGTTACTATTCCAGTGTGTTAATAACTTACACAGTTACTTTTACAGTAATTTTATTACCTGAAAACCAGGCCAGGCCGTTGTCGTTCTGAGATTTTTTGGCGCGCTCCTAAAGACAAAATGGTTAGAAAAGGCGGGGCTTAGCAAAGGGGTGGTTTGAGTACACAATTAAGATATCTATAAAATAATTTCGACTAGTCAGAATGTTCATTCAAGATATCTACACTGAAATTCTTCCTAGTCACAAAGCTGAATGCAGATATCTCCAAAGAAAGATCCTCCTAGTCAAAAAGCAGACTGAGATATCTATAATTAAATTGAATCTATCTTTAAATGAGTTTTGACTAGGAGGAGTTCCAATTCAAGATATCTCTAATTAAGTTTTGCCTAGTCAAAAATACAGTTCAAGATATCTACAACTGTAATTTGACTAGTAATAAATTACTTAAAGATATTATGTATTTTTGGATATCTTTAAAAACGATGAATTAATGATATCTCCAATTTGATTATGACTAGACAAAACCCAGTTAGAGATATCTCAAATTATAATTTGCACTAGTGACGATCAAATTAGAGATATCTCTAATTGAATTGCCACTAGTGCAAATTATAATTTGAGATATCTCTAATTAGAAATCCAGCGGAAATAAATTTTTTACAGATATGTTTATTTACAATTTCTACTAGTCAAAACTCATTTGTAGATATCTGAAAATATTTTCCAACTGAAGTCAATGGAAGAATATGACTAGTCATAAAAGCATTGTAGATATCTGTAATGTATATTATGACTAGTCAAATTAACATTGCAGATATCTTCAATGCATATTATGACTAGTCACAATCACATTGTAGATATCTTAATTGCAATTACGACGAGTCAAAATTGCAGAAGAGATATCTGGAACTGGAATTATGACTAGTCAAAACTGATTTATGACTAGTACGGGAAGGAGTATTTAATGTTAAAACGGCTTGCCATAGGCGCGCAACAATTTAACTACTTATTGATTGTATGTTTCTGCTCCCTGTGAAAAGTCCAGACTACCACCGAGACAGCGGAAATGCACAATTTAAGAATTTCATTAAATATTTTTTTAAATACAGACAAAATTACCAGGCTTTCTTTAATACAGACTAATTTTACGATTAATTGTCACATTTTCAACAATACACATTACAGCTAAGGAAATCAGATATGTTTTTGAACACCACCAACAATACCATCAAATGTTTTCTATCACTCAAAGAAAAATACACAGCATATTGTTAAAAAGTTTAGGGTCACCAAGAATTTTTTTTAGCAAGGATGCATTAAATTGATCAGAAGAGACAATAACGACCATTCTGTTTCAAATACTCTGTTATTTTGAACTTTTTATTCATCATAGAATCCTGGGAAAAAAATATCACAGTTTCAACCAAAATATTAAGCAGCACAACTTTTTTCAACATTAATAAGAAATGTTTCTTGAGTACCACATCTGCATTTTTATTGTTTTTCGAATGACATGTGATGCTGTCATTATTCCTAATATCTCCGGAATAAATTGCATTTTAAAATATATGAACCAATACTAAACTTTTGAAAACTATATGGGAAGCAATTAACTTCCCACTGGACCAACAGATAAAATGACTTTGTGACTTTTTTGGGAATTACTCTTAAGGACAGAAATAAAAAAAAGTTCTACCAGAAAGACTCGGGAGAGAAGATACTGTACAATTATGCATTTTATTAACAGCTCAGCAAGCCATATATGCAATAAAGTTATTTGGCGTAGGCCCCGTCCGTAACTCGCGATCCGAGGGTACGTATTCTGCATATCCTGCCTGAAGATGAAGGCAGGGGCGAAGCCGACCCCCCCTTGGGGTATTGGAAGGGACCGACCTGGTGGTGGTGGGAAGGATGGAGCGAAGGCCGTCTTGGTGGAGGTGGGGAGGATGGTGGTAAGTGAATGCGTCGGCATCTGCGAACTCAGACAAGGGTAAGTAAGGATCTTTTATACTTCACGTATTAGAACGCGATTGGATAGATGAGAAGGTAATAATGACGTAACAATTGAGTCTTCCTGGCAGAACTTACGCTATGCTTTCATATCTAGTATATCTCACACCAACAGGTGATTTCTCACACCAACATATAGGTCTGTGAGGTGGAAGACTTCAGAAAAAAACGAAGAAAAAAAACATTAAATATAAAGAGGCAGAGAAAATACAATCTCAGGATTAGAAAAAAAAGCTTTTCAGATCAATGGCCAAGAAAAGGTCTGAGTATCGATTTGAGAAAGGTACTTGTGGCGTATGAAAACACAGAGGTGGATTTTCTGTCTGCTGATGGCTTAGATGACCTTCTTCAGATCCTCAGAGGCAAGCACACCAGCTACACACACCTTTCATATCTCAGGCTTGTGTCCGTTCCTATCAAACTCAGAGGTGAGATACTGTAACCTGACCGAACCTTATTTAAAAAAGAAAAAAAGCCTCAAGCCCAGTCCATTCTGATCTTGGTTGTGAACTGTAATTGGCTCACAGTCTACCGACATGATCCTGTCAGCTCGTATGTGATTGACAGCCCTTAGTCCCAGAAAGCCTCATTTGTGGAGAGTTTTTTGCTCACTTTGGCAATAAATATCCCTCTCCTCATCTCCCTGGGTGAAAATAGTACTCGCTAATGTTCTGCTCATAGGAACATGTGTGTGCACACATGCAAGAGCACATTGAGCATCACTGTTTAATGGGGAGTATCCATAGACATATTGATTTTTTTTACAAACAAACAGTATATTCTATCTCCTAGCCCTACCCCTAAACCCACCCATCACAGAAACATTTCCGCATTTTTAGGATTTCAAAAAACATCATATGATTTATAAGCTGTTTTCTTCCTGGGGACCGAAATATGTCCCCCAAAGGTTCAGAGATTTCTGGCATTGCCATCTTTGTGAGGACATTTTGTCGACATAACTTATAGTGAATATCAGAACCACACACACACACACACGCACGCACTCACACACATACACAGAAGTACTTCTACAGACTGCAACTACAATGATCATAAACTGAAAGCTGCTGCATGCCATTTAATGATGAAGAAGTGCTCTTGATATAGCAATCAGGGGGATTCTTAACATTTAAACAGTTTCTTCAATCAGCCAATACCAAGAATATTTAAAGTATGAAATACCATTATTCAAAGAAAATGTGACCTATCTATCTATCTATCTATCTATCTATCTATCTATCTATCTATCTATCTATCTATCTATCTATCTATCTATCTATCTATCTATCTATCTATCTATCTATCTATCTATCTATCTATCTATCATCTCAAAATGACAATAACAATATGACTGCAGTTTATGCAGATTCTGAATAAAGTGTCCCTGCAAAGCCACGCTTTCACAAAACAAGAGGGACAGTCTATTGATTAGGAGAGGGTAGAATCCATTACTAGCGGTCATTCTTAATCCTGCCTTACACAGATGCCACTCTTATTGACTATAGGATGGCAAATTAAACAGAGGAAGTGAAGATATGCAGCACACAGGCTCACACACAGATGACTCTTCCCAGAGGTTAATACAAAGGACAATCAAACATGAACGAAAACAGGCCAGAGGAGAGGGAGATACGAATGAAAGAAATAAAACCTCAAGTTTAAAGAGGAATCTTTTCAATAAGTATTATATCTCCTAACAGCAGACAACATGTTATACAAGCTCCCTGTGTCACTGCTTAGTACTTTTTAATTGTTTGTTTTCAGCCACAGTCTGGCTTTATGTGTCTAGCATTAATCTGTTAGACAAGTGTACAAATGTACAATAATCATTCAGTGAAGACTTGTATGCAACTTTTTACTGTTTTACCTTTTTAATATTCATCCTTGTAACTGTGTTGTCATGATTGATGTGTGTTGCTTTGGGAAAGTTGTGCCAGTTCCAGTGAAAAGTCAGAAATCTTCATTCGCTTTCTCCAATGCGACCAAATAATTAAATTTTGGCTGACATGACGCATTTCAGCGCGGCATTCGGCTCTTCCGCATGCGCAGATAATTAAAGGATTCTGCAGCGTCTGCTGCTTTAAAGGGGAACTTGGTAACTTTTCTAACTTAATAAAGCTGTCTAGAAATCGTTTGAATGGTTAAACAACCTGTTCTGGTGATATTGGTGGCTTTCCTAGCTCCCCCCAGCGTTCCCAGGCGGAAAACCAACCTTGCAAAATGGGGACCGTCCCGGCAAAATGAAAATTGGAAGTCTCGTGAGAAGCGAGACGAGAATGAGAACGAGCGAGAAACACGAACTGCTTTACTGGTTGATAACAGAATACAAAATGTACATGTCAATGTTCTATGATAATGTGTATGATGTATTACCCACCTCGGTAGACATAGCTCCTCAAGTAAAGTTGTCCGGCTCCGATAAATGCACATGAGCAGCGGTAGAACAGGGGAGAAGGGTGCCGCAAGTGAGTTTTTTATGGTGTTGTGAAATATACGCCCCACAGCTGTAGGGGAGCTTGTGGGGAAAACATGCGACAACAAAAGTGAAAATCAGCAAAGAAGACTAGAAGTTGCTGAGTTCTGCTTTAACGGTAGGCTATGTTTGATTATTTTTTGCCGTGGAAAAAAACCTGCATTTGCGTCCGTGACGTCATATATGTGACCCTGGATTACAAAACCAGTCTTAAGTAGCACGGGTATATTTGTGGGAATAGCCAACAAAACACTGTATGGGTCAAAATTATCTATTTTTCTTTTATGCCAAAAATCATTAAGATATTAAGTAAAGATCATGATCCATGAAGATATTTAGTCAATTTCCTACTTTAAATATATCAAAATTGTATTTTTGTAAGTGGATGCAGCACAATAACCAACAGAAATGGAAACCTTTAAAGGCGATTTTCTCAATATTTAGATTTTTTTGCACCCTCAGATTCCAGATTTCAAATAGTTGTATCTCGGCCAAATATTGTCCTATCCTAACATACCATACATCAATGGAAAGCTTATTTATTCAGCCTTCATATGGTGTATAAATCTCAATTTTAAAAAATGGACACATAAGACTGCTTTTGTGGTCCAGGGTCACATATGGGTAGGCTGCAGACCTGGTACAATGTAATAATTTTCTGGATGCATGTAATGACCATCGTCAACATTTACCAAAATGCTGGCCTACACGACAAAGCATAGCCTAGCTAGCCTATAAACCCAAAATATGCAATAGGCCTACACAGAAACAGGATTACATTATGTGTAAACGAGACAATTTTATAATATAACACATAATAATAAACTATACACAGTATATAGTTTAATACACATCAACTAAAATTCTAAAATGTAAAATAAAAGTAAATAAAAACAATAGAAAATATATAAGAAAATTTAAGTAAATAATACAGTTTAATTAATAAAACATATTTAATATAATTATACT
Organism: Chrosomus eos; assembly: GCA_036326025.1. Taxonomy (NCBI): domain Eukaryota; kingdom Metazoa; phylum Chordata; class Actinopteri; order Cypriniformes; family Leuciscidae; genus Chrosomus; species Chrosomus eos. The sequence continues at coordinate 12,704,042 of CM070823.1, forward strand.
GATTCTGAGGTTCTGTGGCTGGTCAGGCTGTTGTGTATTTGCTCTTCGATTGGCTGTGCCCTTGCCTAATACAGGTGAGTCACTGAATGTAATCTCCCTGTGTCAGACAAATCAATCTTGTCGCTGTCTCTCAGGTTAAGCTCTGTCCCATGAGTGCATCTCCTTCAGGCCTTAAAACCATGTGCTCAGCAGCACAAGTTGTGTTGTCTTTACACACACACACACACACACACACACACACACACACACACACACACACACACACACACACACACACACACACACACACACACACACACACACACACACACACACACACACACACACACACACACACACACACACACACACACACACACACACACACACACACACATTACTCCATACATGTTCTTTGTAGTATGTTTTCTTCAGTACAAAATTATAATGCACTGATATACTTTGGGTGCACATAAAAAAAGAAAGTAGACTAGTAATAGAAATAGAATTCGTGATACACTTTTCTTACCTGACCCTATTGTGACATCCGAGTGAAACGGCTTATCCAACAAGAAGAATGGGTGGGACTTGATTTTGTCCATGTAGAATTGATTGGGTTATTGTGGTTTGCTATTGCTGTGTTCTCATGTGAGTGACGGGTTGTCCCGCCCTCAACCCAGTAAGCACATCATCAGAGAAGAGATGTTGTTGCATGGGGAGGGGAAGTTATGGGTAAGTTATTTTGATTAAAGATTACGAGGGTACATGATTTAAAAAATAATAATGATGTACACAGATAAATCATTTATTAATTCATTATATCATTATAATACATGCTGTAATATTCTATTAAAACAAACAAACAACAAATAAAAAATAAAAAATTGTCAATCTTGATTTTATGGTGACTTTAAACAACTTAAATTGACTTAAGTGTGCAGTGGCATATAAAAAAAAGCTGTTTTATTCTGCATAAGAGTGGTCCCACATCATAGATGCCACCATTTTAAGATCACATGACCAACCAAATACTACACACTTTATCTCAGTAACACTAACCCACATTATCTGAAATTAAGTCCAATTAAAATATTATTATTATTTTACAAAAAAAAAGTCTCATTTGGTAATCCTGTTAAAAACAGAAAATATTTGTGTTGTGTGCTGTTTATTTATTTTTATTTATTTATAGCCTACCATAAAGTCAGTAATAATCAGAGCTGACTTGGATGTGATCTGTCCCAATACATATTTAATGTAAGTTTTAACTGCCTGAGTCGGGCCTCATCATTTCTTATAAATGTTGACAGACGTCAAAATACTTTACAAAAAACCCCACAAAAAGAATACCCCCTTATGACTTGCAAAACCTAGTGACCCTTCCCTACGCCTGTGGATGGGCACTGGGAGTTTGGGTCTGTCTTATTAGTGTGCAATATTATCATATTTCACGGACGAGCAGGCCAGAGAAGGTAATTACCTGCTCCGTGCTATTAAGCCCTGTTTTATTCCATTCATTTTCGCCTGACCAACTCAGGCAAAGGGCTGTTGGCATTTATTTCCCGTCTGTAGATTTACGAGGACCTCGGCTCAGGCAAGCCATAAAAAAATCTGAGGAGAAAAACCGCTCTATGTGTCAATGTGTGTCTGCCCACATGAATGTGAAGGAGAATGCTGTAAATGTTCACACATTTATGTGAGATTTTTCACAGCCATGATATAAACAATATCGATCGTCAATTTCAGCGTTGTTGTTATTGGAGAAAAACAACTTATTTTTATGTACAAAATGCAGCTGGGCCTCCAGTCATAACGTCCACAGATATACAGGGTGAAAAAAAGAGAAGCTCAATGAGATCTCAAGCCAAGTGTGTGTGAATCTCTCCACCTGCAAGATTTGATCTCAATATGTTCAATTGTTTTGTCTTGTTTCAAGATCTAAATCTTTGATAACAGGCTTCTCCTTTTTTTCAGTTTAACTGTGTTTCCTACATTTTGCAATGCATTTTTTTAAATCTTATAAAGGGTCAATATCGGATGAGTATATGAAAGCCAAGTATTGATTGTAATTTCCTGCAACGTTCATTCCAATCGCAAGCTTTATTAAGAATTTAATTTCTATCTGCCATACGAATTGTGATCCAACAAGCGTGCCCGTACAAACAGAGAGAAAATTAAGAAACAAAATAAGACGCCCCAGCGTCCTGTGTCTGAAATCAACATTACTGTGCTGGTCTAATTACATTATTTTACCTTAAGTCGGATCAGTTTGTGTCTGTCTGGAGCAAGTGGGATGAAGTAGGCCTTTAGCTATACATGGGGAAAAAAGAGTCTTCCAAACTTCTAGAGTAGCTAGCGGTAAAACTGTATTATTATCACCCTACTGACTGAGAATGACGAATGAGACATTCTCCCTTTAGACTATTATAGCTTGAAGTTTAAGTTTGAAATGCACTGCCTTCTTTAGTGGACCTGCTGCAGTACCAGTAGGCCTAACAGAGAGACTCACACAGAAATATGTGCGGTTGTTTTTTATCCTGAGACAATTCAGTTGATTTTCAGCTGTTTTCAAGGTTTTACATCAGCTTTATTCTGTACATGAAACAATGAGTTTAACTCTACTGATGTAAAACTGATGTTACTGACTGATTGAGCATTCTCATAGTTTGTTAAATGCTGCAGTTAGCGTAAAACTGTTCTCTAGGTTAGTCTGTCACCATGTGGGGATAATGTGACACTGCACTCCTCAATGTAGGAAGAAAATTGATATGATGAAGACCTGTTTTCCATCACATCAGTTTCAGATCATCCAGCCGTGACCATCACTTAAGACTTGTCTAACATTTTTTTTTTTTTGTAAAGAATTTGGAACAATTTTTTTTAAAGAATATGCATTATGAAACACATTAAGAAGGAATATATCATTATATTAATTGGTTATAAAGTAATGGGTCTAATTTTATTATTTACAAATATTTATTTACAAACAATTGAGCTAATTATTTTTAAATGATTGACAAACTTGTGAAATTATAACAAAAGAATGTCCACATTTTTCATGTTTTCACAACTAAAACACCAATAGACTAAATAATATCTGAATTCTGAACGGATTAAATAATATCTGTAGTGCTTCAACCACAACCCCCAATACAGATTTACTTGTGGTGTGTGTTGTGTTTGTAGTGTGTGTGTGTGTGTGGTCGGTAGTGTAGTGTGTGTGTGTGTGTGTGTGTGTTGTGTGTTGTTTTGTTGGTGTGTGTAGTTGGTGTGTACTTGTTGTGTGTGTGTGTGTGTGTTTGTGGTTGTGTTGTGTGTGTTCTTATACAAATTAATTTTATTCAGATTTTCCTGGTGTATATCATCTGAATTTTGAAGTTTTTGCTTTTTTGCAGTATTTTATCTAACTTAGATGGGCTGTTTATGGTGAAGTGTTTCTGTATTGCCCCTTGTTTTAACGTGTGTTCAGTGTAACTGCCTGGTCCAGGTGTTTTCGCGTTTTGTTGATGTCGAAGATGGTCCACTCTGTCCCACATGTTGTCGCAGTACTGAAAGAAGATTCTGGATTTTCTTTGGACATTGGAGTTGGTTGGTTGGTTGTTTCGGTGGTCTCAGTCTCTGGTCTAGATGTTGTGATTTCATCACTATTCGTGATGTTGTTTTACTCGTGGTGGTCTCAGTCTTTTTTCCCGGTGTTTTATTTGTTGCAGTTACAGCTGGGATCGTGTTTTTTGTACTTGTATAGCATATAGTTGGTTTCGTTGTCTTTCTTCCATCCACTATATCCATTGCTGTCTTAGCATATTTGCTATCTGGATCTGAACAAATAACTGTGCCTCTCTTGGTGTGGAATCTGAATATGGAAAGAAAACACTTGATGTTTTAGCTTTCGTTGTTTAATTATCCAACCAAAAATAATAACAAATAAAATTAAACTTTCAAATTGTAATATAATATAAACAACTTTGTACATGCCTTACAGCTCTGATATTACACATGATCGAATCCTGCTTGTCATATTTCACAATGTTTTCAACTGGTATTTGGTGTTTGTCACAGTAAGACAGCAGTTTATTGGACGATCATTACCTATTGGAGAAGCACATCATTGTATCAGTTAAATAATCATTACTTTTACAACACATACTCTCTTTCATAAAGATACGTCAGCTCAACTTCTCTACATTTCAGTCAAGTGAAAGTTATTGAGGTCAAACCCACGGTATTTAAACAAAGAGCTTAGCAATTAAAATAATCAAATCTCACCTGTTACTACAACACTCATCCATCCTATATAGAAAAGAACGGCAGAAAACGGAGAGAACTTCATCTTGTTCTGTTGCTCACTTCTAATTCTGAAACTTTCTGCTGGGCTGAAGGGTCTATGTTGAGGGAGGTCTTTCAGCCCACAAAGCTCACCACTCTCTGCGATCACTTTTCTTCGTCACCTAGGCCCACAGACACCTCAGTCGGGGACAGGAAAAGATGACTGATGAGTGGAAGCCAAAAGTGAGAGAGAAAGAGATGCACTCAACCACATAGAGGAAAATAAGGGGTTACAGAATTCACAATGAGCATTCAACATGACTAAATTCAGTTCATCGCGGCCTACAGTTTTGGTCCAAGTGGCAATTCAGTTGAATACATGTTCTACATGTAGATTTACTTAATAGCTCATTTGCAGCCTCTGTCCCTGGATAGGTTTTAAAATGTAACAATTATAAATGTAAAAATTATTATTATTATTTAATTGTGAGGGTTTTTCTTACTTAAACAATAATAATTTAAATATTTAAATAAATAAATAAATTGACTCTTAAAAAGTGGGGTAGGATTGTACAATGTGTCACGATTATGTTCAATTTAGTGTCATTATGATGGATTTTTAGTTTGTTTTCTTTCTTATCATGTGATCCTTTGTTCAGTCTTCCCACTTCTCATTATTAGTTCAATTAGTTCAGCTGTGTTTTATTAATCATCCTTGTTTGTGTTTGTTATATATAGGTTGGACCCTTACATTCATACTCTGTTCGGTTGCTTTAGTGTGTGTCCTTGCCTGTTTGTTCATTTGTTGGATCGGCGTCATTAAAACTTTGTGTTGGAATCTGAATCTTCATCCTTTTCTTCCAGCAACCACTCTTGACACAATGCTGGTATCAGATGGTAGTATCTTAGTAATTATATATAGGTAAACTGATTCTAAATGATGATAATAATATTAATCCACACTGAAAAATTGGTTTAGAAATAATTTTCCCTCAGAAAATGCTAGTAAATTTCAAGTATCAGCAAGTTACACATTGAATTCAATATGATTTGTGTCAAAAAAAAAAAAAAAAAATTGGTAAAAGACCATTTGAGACGAAAGAATAATTGTTTGAAAAGATTATAGCAAGTGCTAATTTGTATCTGGGGTCCATAAAGTATTTTTTTTCCCATTTACATAGTACTTCTAAGAGTCATAGTGTCCAATAAACATGGTATTTATGCTACCATGTCAAACATGTGTAATACAATGGAACTTCATTGTAAATGCACTGCATGTAGAGCTAGACCTCACTACATTCACAAACTATACTGTTTCTAAATAGAATTGGCTTGACTCATGTTACACAATGTTTACAGCAACGTCACATGCAACAGGAAAAAGTATAGATACAAAAAGCTTTGAAGTTGAATTGAACTGCAAAATAAAATAAAAAAACAAAAATGAGTTTGCATGCATCTAAATATTGAGGCTTTGTGCACTTTGTGAGCAATAGATATAACAGGTGGGTCTGTTAAACGCGTGTGGAAACTACAGAGGGCTTAAAGGGGCTGTGATCATGAAACCACAAACGTTTTATTCAGCCTTAATGGGATCTTCCACGTCTAAGTGAGACCTTAAAACAAAACCAGCTCCCACCCAGCACTCACCTACACTTAAATAGAGACACGTGAAGCTGTTTTAAGATGTCATTTTTTCACGGCATTTAGAATGATCAAATGTACAAATAGCTAATGTGATTCTTAATTTTTTTGCCATTTTATAAGGTTAACATTAATGAGTTTGTTTACTACTGTGCTATCTACTACACTGGTCCTTTCTGGTCTTATATGAAAGTAAATATGTAACCCTAAATGAATAACCACATGCGCATTTCCTGTTTCAAAATCACATTAAAGAAACAGGGTGTACGATGTCCTCTGAGCTATTTGTAGAGAGTTCTGGTGTAGATGACAAATGGCAGACCACAGGATCACACTCTGTTCGGCAAAAGGATGTAGTGACAATGTTGCACATTATTATGCAGTACATACCAAGTTCTAGTAAACCAAAGAGTAGCCAGGGTGCCATATACACATGTCTGAAGTTTTAGTTTTCACTGACCAGAATTACATCATCTTGACCTGAGTCACTGGAAAAGATTAGAGTTGTATTATAATTATAGTTACAGTCAGAATGCTTGTTAATACTTCATGTTTAGGAACTGAGAAGCAGGTTTTCAGCAGTTGTGGAAAAAGTATTGAAGTTCCATACTGTAAATGAACTGATACCACACTAAAGTATTGTAATGACGCAAGTCCTTGTTAAGTAAAATACCTTTAAAAAAAGTTAAATGATTAAATACTACATAGTTTCTTTACATATTTTTTTTATTTATAATAATAAATTGTATATGTGTTTCTCAATTTCTCAATGCCACCGTTAGCTTGCTCACTGGCAGTATTTTTTTTATTAAAGTATTTCTAAAACAATTTACTGTTGGGTCAAAATTAATACACAGCATAAATAACAATTAAATATTGTTTACAGACAATATGTTAACAATTAACTTTAGTTCAATAACAAGTATAAGCTATTATTTAATTTAACATACATGCTGTCTAATGTTACTTAATATTTTTCAAACAGTTTATGAATGGGACTTGTCTTATTTAAGAAGGGAGGTTTGATGTAATCCGACTGCTGCATTAAATAATAGTTCACTCAAAGCTTTAAGCTGCATCAATATAAAGTTTACAGGCACTGGATGTTACATACACATCTAATTCAGGCATCAGACACTCTATATTTAACCATTTATTATGTAGCCAATAGCACCATGCATACATAACCATACATGCAAAACATAATATGAACACGATTACATTTTGCTAGTTAATATATTTTTGACAACATTCATTAGTCAAAAGTATTGTGGACACATATTTAGTGTTTTATGGCCTTATTTCAGAAACTTTAATTTTTAGTTTTTTAAATAACCATGCATAAACATTATTCTCTCAAAAATACAAACATGTACATGTTGCTCACATATTATGGTAGCCCTGTTTGTGCTAAATAGAGTGTAATTACACCGTTGCCATTAATATGTTTATAAGCAACTGAAAAAAAAACACAAATGTCAGGGCATCTCAAAACATCTCAAGGACCCCAAAAACACCTTAGACCCCAGAGGGTTAAGTAAGTTAAGAAAACAATACACAAAATACAAGGCATCACACACAGCATGAATATAAAGATAAAGGCAAAACAGGCAAAATTATTGGAGTTAGATTTAAAAGTGATTCAGTCATCCTGTTAAAGGGTACCTATTATGGATTTTTGAAAATTGCCCTTCATATAGTGTGTAACATAGATCTAAGTGAACGAAAACATCCTGCAAAGTTTTAAACATGAAAGTTCACCTTATACAAAGTTATTGTCTCTCAAAAGTAAGAGTCGACTCTGAGTCGCTGATATGAATCGTTCGACGAACGATGCTTTTCCTTTGTCTAGTTGACGTCAACTTGACAAGTTATTTGAATAAGATACGGCCTCTTATTGCGTTCGGAGACCAGTGTTGCCAGGTCCGTATGCCTGCACTGTTTCCGCGGGTTGTTTGTGTAGTGCACGGGTTGACGCAATTGTTTTACCCACTGGAACATGATCATTATTGGGGAAACACCCGGGAACGCTATTTGACTATTTTTGGCCGTGACTGGGTTAGTTTTGATGAGCAATTGGGCTGGTTTTGTTGTGCAGACCTGGCAACCCTGTCGGAGACGCCAGGGAAAACTAACATCATGTCGAGACACTGTTTTGAAGTGCGACGCAAAAGCAAACTTTTTTCATCTACCCAGTGAGGAGCATTTGAAGACTAAGTGGCTACAGTTCATATATACAACGATACCACAGAAGTATAGCCCGGACCTTGTTGTGTTCGCGTCATTTTGAAGTTGATTGCTTCACAAACCTAAATGCTATAAGTATGGATTTGCGAGCTGGCTGATACTGAAGGTTCAGTACCGAGTTTATTTGGATCAGCTTCCTTCTCCGAATCACAAACTGTAAGTATTCTTAATATTAATTGTTGCTTTTATGTTTTATGTATCATGCTCAATAAGTATGTGTGTGTGTTGTGTATGCACAGCGCATAGGTCGTCAGTTGTATTGAAATATGTGAAGTGTTTGTCGTTGTTAATGGAGTTGTCATAAAGAATATAGCTATAACGTTACCTCTTAGTACTGCATTATCAATTATGTTTATGCGTTGGGCTAACGCAAACAAAGACTGAATGTGCTTTTACCACTAAACTTTGGGCTATAGTAGCTAACATATCACCGCAGATTAGCGTCACGCAAGGGCGGGGTTTGGAAAAATGACTCGCGAAACGATTCATATGGGAGTCGGTGAGCAAATCAAGTAAAAATAAATGCATGTTATAAGACAACAAAAGTGTTTTTTGTCATGGCATGCTCGTAAAACTGTTGTTGGGGACTCCCAGAACAATATTAGGAACATTTTAAATGCCATAATAGGTACCCTTTAATATCAGTATACTGACATAAAAAGCCATAAAAAGTTTTCAAAGATAAGAAGTGGTATAGGCTGTTGGATAGAAAAGTAAAAACTTGAGTATTTAGCTCGCTCAATTCTTTATACAAAAGCCATGCTGCTTTTTTGCTTTATTTGCCAACCCCCTGTTTGGAACTTGCGGAGCCCTTTCTTGCTGCGAGACCTGTAAATTGAAAGGGGAAAAAAAAATAAATAACTTTTACGCTGTCATGATTTAATTATATAATGTATTACTGCATCTAGTTATCACAACTTCATATTGTGTGAATAACTTTGTACTTACTTGATGTGGTTTTTCAAAATGGATTTAACTGGGATTGTGGTGGTTGTCACAATATTACAGCAGCTTTCTGGACCCCCATTTCCTGTTAAAGAGGAAAAGAAATTGTATACTTGTATTTTTTTTTTTTTTTTGCCTTTACTCATCAGTTGATTTAAAAATGTTTAAGTTTTGTTGTTGTTACTGTTAAGCAGTAGTCTTTGGTTGTAGAGGCAAAGCAACATTTCACAAAAACATTGTTTTACATGTTAAAATAAGGTCTTTGTCATAGACAATGTTTAGATCTATCAAATATATATATAAACATATATATATAATTCCACATAAAAACAAATAAAAAACAAACAAACCATCCAGTCTAGGTTTGAAAGTTATCCCAGAAGAGTTTGCTCTTGCTATGTTACACTCAGTGGTGGTCCTTTGTATTGTAATTGTGGTTGGGTTTGCTGTACTTGTCTCATACATAAAAGGTTCTGGTTCCTTTGTCGGTGTCCTTTCATTCACGTCATTTATTGCTTTCTTAGCTCAAATGTCTTATGGATCTGAAAAATTATTATATTTTTCGTGGTGTGGAACCTATGAGAAAAAAGCTTGACTTTTTTGTTCTCGTCATTCAGTTATCTACCCATTTATTACTGAATCTGCACAAAATGTTATATTATGATCTGCTCTGAGGGGACTCTCTCACTATTGGCTTCCTCTCATCAGTCATATTTTCCTGTCCCCGACTGAGGTGTCTGTGGGCCTAGGTGACAAAAAAAAAGAGATCGCAGAGAGTGGTGAGCTTTGTGGGCTGAAAGACCTCCCTCAACATAGACCCTTCAGCCCAGCAGAAAGTTTCAGAATTAGAAGTGAGCAACAGAACAAGATGAAGTTCTCTCCGTTTTCTGCCATTCTTTTCTATATAGGATGGATGAGTGTTGTAGTAACAGGTGAGATTTGATTATTTTGATTAACTTTCATTTGACTGAAATGTAGAGAAGTTGAGCTGACGTATCTTTATGAGAGAGAGTATGTGTCTGTGAAAGTAATGATTATTTAACTGAATACAATGATGTGCTTCTCCAATAGGTAATGATCGTCCAATAAACTGCTGTCTTACTGTGACAAACACCAGAATACCAGTTGAAAACATTGTGAAATATGACAAGCAGGATCGACCATTGTGTAATATCAGAGCTGTAAGGCATGTACAAAGTTGTTATATTATATTACAATTTTAAAGTTTAATTTATTTGTAATTATTTTTGGTTGGATAATGAAACAACGAAAGCTAAAACATCAAGTATTTTCTTTCCACATTCAGATTCCACACCAAGAGAAGCACAGTTATTTGTTCAGATCCAGATAGCAAATATGCTAAGAGAGTAATGGATATAGTGGATGGAAGAAAGACAACAAAACCTACTATATGCTATACAAGTACAACCAACACGATCCCAGCTGTAACTACAACAGACAAAACACCAGGAACAAAGACTAAGACCAACACGAGTACAACAACATCACGAATAGTGACGAGAATCAAAACATCTAGACCAGAGACTGAGACCAGCACAAGTACAACTGCATCACGAATAGTGACGAGAATCGAAAACATCTAGACCAGAGACTGAGACCAACACGAGTACAACTGCATCACGAATAGTTACGACAATCGAAACATCTAGACCAGAGACTGAGACCAGCACGAGAACAACTGCATCACGGATAGTTACGACAATCGAAACATCTAGACCAGAGACTGAGACCACCAAAACAACCAACCAACCGATTTCAGTGTCCAAAGAAAACCCAGAATCTTCTTTGAGTCCTGTGACAAAAGGTGGGAGAGCATCAACAGAAACAAGACATGAAACACCTGGAATAGGCGCAGTTACACATCTGAACATACTTAAAACAACGGGCAACACAGGAACAACCTCTAGAGTGATCAACAAAACTTCACCCAGGACGACAAAACTGTCAACTTCAATTATAGAAAAAGGAAAAAAAAAAAGAAAAAGGAGGAAAAAGAAAACCCAAGAATAGACTTAGAAAATTTCAGATGGGTATAAATTTCAGGAATAAACCTGGAAAAAACTGAACAAGCACACACACTAGTAAATTTGAACTTGAGGCACTACAGTATTATTTAGTCCTAGTCTAGGACGGAACTTTGGTATTGCATTTTTAGTTGTGAATGACAGAAATGTTACGATTTTCGACCAGTTCAATCATGTGGTGAGGTTCCGATAGTGTAATTTAAATAATTTGCTTTATTGTTGTTTGTTTAATAAATAAATTAATTCAATAAATATTTGTAAATATAAATAACATGTTGATTCATAACTTTATTTCTATTACAATATCCAATAAATATAATTAATTTATATTGCTGGATGTTTTTGTTATTTCATTTGTAGACATGCTGTTTTAAAATTCTTTAATAGTTCTTAAATTGTATTGCTTTCAAAATGTTCCAGAATAAGCATCTTTACAAAAAATAATGTTATAGACAAGTCTTAAGTGATGGTCACAGTTGGATGATCTGAAACTGATGTGATGGAAAACAGGTCTTCATCATCTGCAAGGGTGGTGAGTTTTGAGGACTGAAGACCTCCCTCTACATAGACCCTTCAGCCCAGCAGAAAGCTTCAGAATTAGAAGTGAGCAACAGAACAAGATGAAGTTCTCTCCGTTTTCTGCCTTTTTTTCTCTCTATAGGATGGATGAGTTTTGTGGCAGCAGGTGAGATTTGATGATTTTAATTCCTGAGCTCTGAGGGGACATAGAAAACGTCTCGGTTACGTATGATAACCCTCGTTCCCATACGTAACCGAGACGTTCCCATTCGTCAGTCACTACGAGTAAGTCTAGTCTGACGAATGGAGATATCTACCAAAACACCACGGCTGCTGGCCCTTCCTACCCCGGAAGCCACATCCTATCCCGGAGGGAGGCACTGTGACGGATACACATATGGACTAACCAAGCAGGGTAGTACAACATATGTCAGTCTCTGGGGTGGTTCCAGCCTAGTTATAGGGGGAAAGAACACCAGCAGAGACTCTGTCGAGGGAAAGACACGGGATCGCCCGCAGAGGAGTTGATCATGCAGGAATACACATATGGGGTCGCAGGAACCACTACATATGGACAACCAGCCTAACACAGGTTCCACAATGCATACGAGTTCAGGCCTGGAATCAGACGCTCCACAACATCTGACTGCCGCAGGGGTGACGGAGGAACTCACAGGGTTAGCCATTTCTGGGGAACACTACAGGAGCAAATAGACACACATATACAGCCCATGGGGCGTGAGTGGCGTTGCAAGCCGACACTAAGAACGGTTCGGGAGAAGAGCATATTATATTGTTCTCCAGGGGTGGACTGGCCATCTGGAGCACCGGGACTTTTCGTCGCTGGCCAATGTGGGCCGGCCCACCCGATACACACATATTTTTTTTAAAATCAGAATTCATAATACATCTCTTTTCTATGCAAATGGATGAGTGAGTCGATCGCGCGGGCGCGGCCAACAATGGAGTGTGTTTTGTGTGCATGAGTGTGTTGCCCTCCCTCCCTGTTAATTAGTTTGGTCTACTCCATTGCGTATCTTGAAACACGCCCCCATACATGTCTTACAGAGAGAGAGAGAGAGAGAGAGAGAGAGAGAGAGGAGAGAGAGAGAGAGAGAGAGAGAGAGAGAGAGAGAGAGATATTGGTCCGTTACAGCGAATTTCTCTAAACAGATAATTACAAATAATTGTCCATGGATAAAAAGGGGATGAAGAGAAAAGGTGGAGCTGAAAAGTTGTTCCGAGCATTAAAACAAAAAATTAAAACAATTCAATATTGTTTTCTTCCAAAAACGAGTTCCTTGTTTTATGTTTTAAAACTGTAACTTAATAATTACATAATTTAAGATTTTGATGATCCTCTAATGTTTAAAATTGGATAATTTGCATGTTATAGTGTTGAGATAAATTTTTATTTGCTACTAACCTTTGTAGATTTTGTAGCTATGTTCATTGCAGATAGGACCAACACATCTTACACAATACGTTTGCACCTTTTTGTCCATGTGGCTTCTGGGCAGGTTTTATGAGTAATTAATATTATTTGTCTTTGGCTATTTGCTTTACACTAAGAAATATGTATTACAGATAATGCTGAATAATCCCTAATCTGTTTTGTCTCATTCTCAGGAATCCTTTCATCTCACATTCTCTCTCACACACACACACACACACACACACACACACACACCACACACACACACACACACACACTACACACACACACACACACACACACACACACACACACACACACACACACACACACACACACACACACACACACACACACATCACACACACACACCACACACACACACACACACACACACACACACACACACACACTCCTCATAAATCTCTGCTAAATATATTTTCAAAAATATAAATATTTTCAGGATCTTGATTCAGGAGTTGTACAGCAGAGTGCAGCACTGGTGGTGTATCTTACACTGCACCAATATACCTCCTGACTATCTGATTTGCCGTCTTGATAATTTTTTATTAATGATTGTAAATGTTATAATTGTAAAAAATAATAAATGTTGTATGTCTTAATGTTATTCTGTTTGTTTCCCTTTGTTTTACAAATATGACCTAATATATGTTGTGTTACTTAAAATAAATGTTTAAATAGCATTTATTTTTGTATTGTGTTATATTTTTATGCTATAAGTGGTGTTAAAAAATATTCTGCACATTAATGAGCCAATATGTTATGTGGGATGTGGTGGGCTGCTGTAGGCCAGAAAGTCCAGGGCCACTTTTTGGTCCAAGTCCGCCCCTGTTGTTCTCCACAGTTAGTAATTTGTAAATATGCATATGTATACATAAATAATTTTAATATTGTATTTTAAAACATACATACTCGTGCTGGTCTCAGTCTCTGTTTCCGGTGGTTTGTCTGTTGTAGTTACAGCTGGGATCGTGTTTGTTGTACTTGTATAGCACATAGTAGGTTCTTCAGAAGGTCCCTTGATCTTGTTTCTCTCATTCACGTGATTTATCGCTTTGATAGCCCAACTGTCATTTGGATCTGAACAGATATATATGTCTTTCTTGGTGAGGAATCTGGACATGGGAAAAAAAATAATACTTGATGTTTTAGCTTTCATCATTTAATTAACCACCCTCCAAAACAAATCTAATTGTGATATATTATAACTTTTGAACTTGCCTTATAGCGTTCACACCACATACTCCTGTTGACTCTTGTATTGTATAATCCTTAATGTTTTCAACTGGTATTTTGGTGCTTGTCACTTTAAGACAGCAGCTTGCTCCAGGACCATCACCTTTTGGAGAAGAACATCAATGTATTGAGGTAAAAAATCATTACTTTAACAAGCATATAGTAGGTTTTGTTGCCGTTCTTCCATCCACTATATCCATTGCTCTTAGCATATTTGCTATCTGGATCTGAACAAATAACTGTGCTTCTCTTGGTGTGGAATCTGAATATGGAAAGAAAATACTTGATGTTTTAGCTTTCGTTGTTTAATTAAAAATAATTACAAATAAATGAAACTTTCAAATTGTAATATATTTATAACAACTTTGTACATGCATTACAGCTCTGATATTACACAATGATAGATCCTGCATCTCATATTTAACAATGTTTGAAACTGGCATTCTGGTGTTTGTCACAGTAGACAACAGCTGCTGTGCATCACGGAGCGAGCATATAATGAGCAGAAGGTGCCTCGCATCCTTGTTTTTCCCGCTGAGGAGCCGGACCTGTGACTCGGCCGTACAACAGAAGCTCAGCAACTGGCGAGGGGACTCACGTCTCCGTTCCCTCCTCGGGGAACGAGGGATACCATACGTAACCGAGACGTTCCTCTTCATCAGCTCACTATGCCGTGAATCAGAAGTGATTCTGACGAATGGGTATATCTACCAAAACGCCACGGCTGCTGGCCCTTCCTGCGATCTTGAGCCTTGTGGCCTGACCGCAGTATTGGGCAGAAGTAGGAGCTCTAAGCAGAGAAGGCCTGTCACTGCTGTTCCGCAAGACCCACTCAGTGGGACTTATTGGATAACGCTGGGAAAGCGTGCCCTTGGGGAAGGGAACTCTGCGGAAGCCACATCCTATCCCGGAGGGAAGCACTGTGACGGATACATGGACTAACCAAGCAGGGTAGTACAACATATGTCAGTCTCTGGGGTGGTTCCAGCCTAGTTATAGGGGGAAAGAACACCAGTAGAGACTCTGTCGAGGGAAAGACACGGGATCGTCCGCAGAGGAGCTGATTGTGGAGGAATACACATATGGGGCCGCAGGAACCACTACATATGGACAACCAGCCTAACACAGGTTCCACAATGCATACGAGTTCAGGCCTGGAATCAATGCATACGAGTTCAGGCCTGGAATCAGACGCTCCACAACATCTGACTGCCGCAGGGGTGAAGGAGGAACTCACAGGTTTAGCCATTTCTGGGGGACACTTCTGGACCAATTTGATGTACGTATCTGGCCCATGGGGCGGGAGTGGCGTTGCAAGCTGACACTAAGAACGGGTCTGGAGAAGAGCATTATGTTGTTCTCCACAGTTATGAATCTGTAAATATGCAAATGTATACATAAATCATTTTAATATTGTATTTTAAAACATACATACTCGTGCTGGTCTTAGTCTTTGTTCCTGGTGTTTTGTCTGTTGTAGTTACAGCTGGGATCGTGTTTTTTGTACTTGTATAGTATATAGTAGGTTTTGTTGCCGTTCTTCCATCCACTATATCCATTGCTCTCTTAGCATATTTGCTATCTGGATCTGAACAAATAATTGTGCCTCTCTTGGTGTGGAATCTGAATATGGAAAGAAAATACTTGATGTTTTAGCTTTCGTTGTTTGTCCAAACAAAAATAATTACAAATAAAGTAAATTTTCAAATTGTAATATAATATAACAACTTTGTACATGCCTTACAGCTCTGATATTACATTGTGGATCTTGCATCTCATATTTCACAATGTTTTCAACTGGTATTCTGGTGTTTGTCACAGTAAGACAGCAGTTTATTGGACGATCCTTACCTATTGGAGAAGCAAATCATTGTATTCAGTTACCGGTAAATATAAAGATACATGTCAGCTCAACTTTTCTACATTTCATTCAAGTGAAAGTTTCTGAGGTCAGACCACAATATTTAACCAAAGAGTTCAGAAATTAAAATCCTCAAATCTCACCTGTTACTACAACACTCATCCATCCTATATAGAAAAGAACGGCAGAAAACGGAGAGAACTTCATCTTGTTCGGTTGCTCACTTATAATTCTGAAACTTTCTGCTGGGCTGAAGGGTCTATGTTGAGGGAGGTCTTTCAGTCCACAAAGCTCACCACTCTCTGTGATCTCTTTTCTTCGTCACCTAGGCCCACAGACACCTCAGTCGGGGACAGGAAAAGATGACTGATTAATGAAAGATATTGACAATCTGTAATTAATATGTTTTCATGATAATCAAACATCTTCACTCCCATTTGCATGCAATTTTCTATTAATACGAATGTTATTGTAAGCTGTGTTGTCTGCAATTGTTCACTTGTTCTCCGAGAATGAAAAAAAGGTTCAGGTAGGGAAGCAGGTAGTGAAAGTAGTATGCATCAGCATAAATCTCAGTACTACATTTGACTGTGATTGTTTACTGCGAATGTGAAAAATCGCGGCATGTCGTTTAATTGCACTATCGCAGTATTGCCTTGAACGCATTATAGCCTAGGGCGCATGTAAAAGCAGTGTTATTGGATATGAGTTTTCAAAAGCTGCAGACCTAAAATGTTCGTCTTATAAATCAGCATCTTTCGAGAGCAGCGTATACGTATTTAATAAGCCTATGAAAACGAAAGTAGCTAAAGTCAAGATAGAGAGAGTGACTCATTAAATTGAATTGTATTTTTATGTTTGTCCTTTCAACAACAGTTGATAATGTAGCCTACCTCCACTAGTCCTCTTACTGAATACGTTTAGAGTCGTGAATAAGTCTGATAGGTCTGTTCGCCATTCACATGTAAACTTCCCCACTACACAACATTTGTATCAATGTAAAGGTAAACAAATATATAGCCTATAATCTGATTACCTGTAAAGGCAGAAGATGCTTCACTAAATGAACAAAAAAGATCGGGATTTGAACTCCATCAATATAGCCTATAGTACTGTACAGTACACCACAATAATATGGCTGCGTCCACAAGCAGGAGGATAAGGACAAAAGCAACAAATCTAGTGAACATGTCACATCCTGTCTACTGAGAGATGCCTACTACTGTGTAAAAACCGCTCAGCAAAAGTTTAGTAGCCTATTGTTTTGTCAAAAAAAAGAAAAAAAAAAAAAGAAAAGTTGTCTCAACATCTGGAATTACCTCATTTTACTTTCTTATTGCTAGAGTAAGCGTGATTCACACACGTTCATAATTGTACGCCTACTACAGCTCTAATTATTTTAGAGAGCTGGAGAGGCTTTCAGGACGGCTCATTTACGTGCGAGGATTACACACACATTTCAATGAAGAATGACTGGACTGGAGTATTGTTATGTTATGACAATGATGATAATTGTTGTTAATGTTTTTGTTGTTGTTGTTTGTTTTTCTCTCTCTCTCAAGCATTTAATAAAAAATAAAAACGAAGAAGAATGTGTTGAATAATGCGATGACACTGGAATTTGGGCATACCATATAGATTACTGCAGTGGTAGTCTACGTGATACGCAGGTATACGCCGTATACCCACTAGAAAATGTCAAGGATTTCCGTATACCCACTAGGAAATGTCAAAGATCTCAGTATACCCAGTTTAAAACGCGTGAGGATTCTTAAGAACATCGTTTTGTGAAAGAATTTTCATTCATATTCACCCCGCCGTGACGTCTGTGTTTGCGCAGCGACACGGATCGAATCGCGGAAGCCAGCAACAAATGTAACAAATAACCTAGGCTACTGTAAAGCGGAACGTCACGCAATTTAGCCATTTTTGAATGAATAAATCAAAAGTAGGCTAATGATAGAATCAAATCTCGATATTTACTAAGTGTCTATGAATATTAAAGCTCAAAAAGACTGCTATTGAAATAAACTCTGAATGTTCTGCGTGTTTCTGTGAATGAGCGCTCAATGTGTGCTCTAGCCTACTACACACTGAACACTACACACTGAACACTACACACTGACGCGCGCGTGACACTCGTGGTGTTTTCAGCGTCTATGAGGAGGACATGCACACATTTGAACTTCATTGCAGAGCTTTAATGAGAGTCACTTCACAAGAATTTTACCATTTCATTTGATAAAACTACCGTCGTTCATTCGTATCATATACACACTCACAAACTTTAAAGTCTCATGACAACCTTTCAAAATCAAAGTTTTGTATAACTTAAAATATAAAATATAACAGAAATATTTTACTATTGCACAGTATACTTCAAGGTATATCAGTATACTCACTACAAAAAACTAGACTACACCACTGGATTACTGATACAGCCTAATTTCACTGTCATGTGAGTATTACATTTCGCAACACAGCTATTAAACATCAGGCCGAATATCCTTTTAAGCACCGTCTTAATGAGTTAAAACTTCTTTAATGAACTTGAGTTGGGGAAATATCAGATGTCAGGTCTTAAAGTAACAGGAGCCTATAATCAGAGATTCATAATCAGACACAAAATCAGTACTGCTCTTGACTAAATCACTTTTGTAGCATCGATAATGATTAATTAAATATATTTTGGCAGATCAAGTAAAAATCAGCATCTTTATGTTGTTTCTACATTCATTTGGAGATTCAATGTGAAATTATTACAATATAAAAAAATAATTAAAACTTTAATGTGCAGTTAATTGCGATTAATTACAGATTTAAAAAAAAAATGTTTTTATCAATTGACAGCACCCAAGTACATCAACTACATATGGGAAAATTAGACATGTTTATTATAGAGAAGATGAATTGACTAAAAAGAAAGATGCTATTAGAGACACAACATGAATGAGCTATAGCCTACATAATGAATTAATACAATGATGTGTTACTAAATTACTTTAAGATACTTGCATTTTTTTAAAGTAAATTAAGAAGAAAACAATACACAAAATAAAGGTCACCACACAAAACATGAACAAAAATAATGACAAAACACATGATTTTTCACTACTATCACCTTATTTATACACTTAGAAGTCATCATGGGATTATCAGTATACAAGCGTAAAAAGCTGTACAAACTTTTCAAACGGAATGTTTTACAGCTGTTTGATATAAAAGTATTTAGCTAGTTCTTTCTTTAAACTAAAATAATTATTAGCTAAATCTCTCTGGTCTGTTTTTTTCAGTTGTTTTTCTTTTGTTTAAGCTATGCAATCCTGGACCCAGTCTTCTACTGGAGAACATTGTGTTGTTCTCCAGTTATCAATCTTTAAATATGCAAATGTGTACATGAATTGTTTTAATATTGTATTTTAAAACATGATATTCTATAGAAGTCGAATAGATAATGCTAGATTATAATTGAAATATTAAAACAAGCAAAAAAATTATAGCGCAAAAAAAAAAGTATGGTAGCCATGTAAATAGGATTATTGATTTTAGTCCTGAACTTACAGTGCTTACAGAGCAAAGCAGGGTTTCTTGAACTCTGTAGCCCACAATTTCATTAAGTGCTGGTTTGTTTTTCTTTACTGTTAAGGAGCAGTTTTTGGATGGTCGAGTGGAATACCAATTGAAGATATTTGTGCGGCGGCCGGCTGGGCCTCAACGTCCACATTTATGAGGTTTTATAGCCTAGAAGTTCCCGCTTTACAGGGTTCTTTCCGTATAAATAAAGTGTCTAAGTATACTTTCCACAACTATAAGGCCCGACATTTATCTCCTGGGTGAACCTGAACGCTAGTTACGCATGTAACTGTGGTTCTGTGAATTCTGGATGACCGCCAGAGGCAGTGTAAACACTATGGATTATCGCAGGGCCAGCTAGATAGGTCGAGAGAATATACCAACAAAGTCACGTGGTGTGATGTATGCTGAGCCCTGGAGGGTAAGCTACAGTAAGCTCAGCACTCTACCTCGGTACGCCTTTCTCGCGCATTCCGAGTGACTGAGAACTCTGGCGGGCATCCAGAATTCACAGAACCACAGTTACATGCGTAACTAGCGTTCTTTTTAATTCTTACTGACTGCTAGAGGCAGTGTAAACACTATGAATGACACATACCAACATAGTCATGAGGAATGCCACCCACCTGATGAAATCAAGACTGCTCCAGAAGAACGGCATAACTAACGGCATGATGAGCAGCAATGTTGACCTTATAGAACCGGGCAAACGTGCATGGAGAAGTCCAGGTAGCGGCAGTGCAGATATCCACCAGGGAAACTCCTCTAAAAACAGCCCATGAAGATGAAATGGCCCTAGTGGAATGGCAAGTTAGTTTCCAGGGCAGTGGTCTCCCTGCTGCCTTGTAAGCCAGCGTAATGGTCTCTATTATCCAGTTCGACAACCTCTGCTTCGACACTGGAGCACCTTTCTTCACACCACCATGGCAGACAAATAACTGGTCTGACTGTCTAAATTGAACAGTAGAGTTCACATAACACTTCAATGCCCGAACAGGACACAAAAGTTGGGCACTTGAATCAGACCCTGAAGAAGTCTGAAAGGAGGCCAGTTCAATGTGCTGATTTATGAACTGAGGAAGAAGGTCCTTCGGAAGAAAAGAAGGATTGGGTCGTAGAACCACCCCGGAGTCATCCGGTAACCAACGCAAGCACAGTTCACTAACAGACAATGCGTGCAACTCACTGACTCGTTTCGCAGTAGCAAGAGCTAACAAAAAAGAAGTCTTCAAGGACAACCATTTAATGTCAATGCTTTGCAAGGGCTCAAATTAGGGAGAGCAAAGGAATGCAAGCACGAGCGACAAATCCCACACAGGAAAATGAGGATTCCGAGCAGGGTTCAGACGGCGCGCGCCCTTCAGAAAACTGCAGACAAGACTGTGAGAGCCAAGAGAAGAGCCACCAACTGGAACATGATATGGAGAAATTGCAGCAACGTACACTTTCAACGTGGAAGCTGCTTTTCCTTGCTCCAGTAAATGCTGAAGAAATCTTAAGATCCTTGGAATATCGCATGTTGCAGGAACGAGACCACGTTCCTCACACCATGCAGAAAAAAGCTTCCAACGGGAAGCATAAATCTGTCGTGTGGAAGAAGCCCTAGCATTAGAGATGGTGTGAATAACAGCAGGGTCACAATGCTCCAGGGAAGGGGTTAACCCAATGGCCAGACCCAAAGCTGCAGATGAGTCGGGTCCGGGTGCCAGACACTGGCCTCCAGCTGGGAGAGGAGGTCCTTCCTGGGGGGAAGCTTCCATGTATTGCCTGTCAGAAGTCTCAGCAATATAGGAAACCACGGTCTGTGCTTGCACAGGGAGATCCTGTGCAATGTCTCCCATAACAGAGGGATAGGTGGAAACGCATAGAGCAGGCAGTTCGGCCATTCGTGAGACAGCGCATCCTGGCCCAGGGGGCTGGACACTTCTGTCCTTGCGAATCATAAGCGACAGTGGGTGGTCATCTCTAAAGCAAAAAGATCCACTTCTGCTCTTCCAAATCGTAGCCAGATCTCCTGCACTACATCTGGATGAAGCCTCCATTCTCCTGGATGTACTTGATCCCTGGAAAGAGCATCTGCTGTCTGATTGCATGCTCCTGGAATATGAGCTGCCCTCAGTGAAGCGAGTCGTGGCTGACACCATGTCAGAATCTCGTGAGTCAGCAGTAGAGACCTGAGGGATCTCGTGCCGCCCTGGTGGTTCAGATGGAACACTGTCGAGGTATTGTCCGATTGAACAAGAACATGGTGGCCTGTCAGAACCGGCATGAAGTACTTTAGAGCCAAGAACACTGCCCTTAGTTCCAGCAGGTTGATATGTTCTGTGGCCTGGATTGGTGTCCAGCACCCGCAAATACCCCTCCGATTCCAGGTTGCCCCCCATCCTGTGAGGGAAGCGTCTGTTGTGACCAACTCCCGACGAGAGGGAACAACACCCAGGGGCACTCCTGCCTTTAGGAACTCTAACTGTCTCCACCGCCTCAACGCACATATGCAACGGTGAGAAATCATCACCAGTCGATGGCGATGTCTGGTGGGATCTAGCCGCAAACTGTTGTTCCATAACTGGAGTGGTCTGAGGTGGAGTAAACCCAGGGGGATCACCACTGTAGCCGCTGTTAACATCCCTATCAGTCGTAGGACCACCTCGTACTGCAAGGACACACCCGGGCGAAAGCGAGCCAAAAGTTGCAGAATGTTCATCACACGTTCCTGAGACAGGGAGGCAGAATTCAGGGTCATTAGGCAGGAATTCAGGGTCATTCCTATGAACGTAGTGGTCTGTGATGGAATCAGTCGGCTCTTTTTTCTCGTTCACAGAAAAACCCAGCTTCTGCACATGTCTCAAAGGAACTCTGGAGTCTTGTACAGCCTGCTGCTCTGTGGGGGCACAGAGAAGCCAGTCGTCCAAATAAGGAAGAATACGCAGTCCTCTCATCCAAAGAGGGGACAGAGCTGCACTCACACACCTTGTGAAGACGCGAGGAGCAAGGGAAAGGCCGAAGGGTAGCACCTTGAACTGATAAGCTTGATTCAGGAAACTGAAACGCAGAAACTTTCTGTGATGCACAGCAATTGGGACGTGAAAGTATGCATCCTTCAGGTCGACAATTACAAACCAATCGTCTGCCGTCACAGACCGGAGAACATCAGCTGTGTGCAGCATTCGAAAAGGAAGGACCTTCAGATACAAATTCAGAAGCCTCAAATTGAGAATTGGGCGGAAACCACCGTCCTTCTTTGGAACAAGAAAATATGTTGAATAGAACCCGTCTCCCTGAACGAGGGGATGAACTTTTTCTATGGCTCCCTTCTCTAGCAGTGAACAAATTTCCAGAGAGAGAGCCACTGCGCGAACCGCGTCTCTGACAATCGTAGGAGCGATTCTTCAAAATCTGGGAGGCCGGCGTCGAAATTGTAGAGTATATCCCCTGCTCAGAGTTGCCAACACCCAGGGGTCTGTTGTGTTGGATCTCCAGTACTCCAGTTGATCTACAGAAAAACGCCCGCCGGCCTGACTGTTTCAGGCTTTATGTGTACGATTTTTAGTGGTCGCGGGGGGGGGGGGGGGGGGGGGGGGGGGGGGGGTCCTCCGGGAACTGACGATGAGGTGGGCGAAAAAACTCTTGCATCTTCAGGAACACGAGGTCTTTGTGGGGGCTGTGACTGAGGTGTAGCGTGTCGGCGGAAATGTTGCTCCGATGTGGCATAGTGATGTCGGGTCTGAACCGCTGGCATCCTAAAGGTAGGGTTGCGCTGCACCTGTGTCAGTTGACGAGTGGCTTCAGACAGCTTTACCCTCTTCTCCAACAGTTCCGGAACATTCAGACCAAAAAGATGCCCGGGAACAAATGGAAGATCTCTCAAGGTTTTCTTACAGTCCTCCGGCAGTCGCGCTTGGGCAAGCCACACTTGGCGGCGGGCTGCCAGAAGCGTGGCTGTAAGACTACCCAGCTTGTGGGTCACATGGCCTGTTGCCAACAGAGCAGTTTGCAGGAATTGTGAAACAGATGGGTCCGCATTTGCAGGTTCCAGCGTACTGGTGGCAGCAAGAAGTAACTGGCAGATTGTGTTTACTGCTCGAGTAATGTAGGCAACAGACTCAGAAGCCTTTTTTAGCAAGGAATCCGTACACCCGCATTGCGCACTGGGACATCGCACATTTCCTTGTAGAGCCTCATCAGGAGACACCACCAAAGCTGCCACAGTCTGCTCTATTTCCGGAGCATGACCCATCCCGATAGAATCTGCTTCAGCCATAGATGCTAGCATTCGAGCAATCTTAGAGCACCGCATCGGCGGACCAGAACCAGTGAGAGCATTTGAGAATTCAGCCACAAAATCCTTACATGGTGGCATGGCAAAAGAAGTTGCAGCTGTGGTCTGTCTGAAAAACACATTCGTTTGGGCAGATTGGGCAGGTGACTCATCAAGTCCTAGACGAGCAGCTGCCATTCGAAGCACAGCCAAAGTATCATCAGAGGAGGACTGGGCTTGTCCAGATGACTGAACTGATCCCCCACTAGACCCCTCCGCTGCTGGGTAACCAGTGAAAACAGCCTGAGGTGATGGTTGCACAGCAACATCCATAGTATCCCCATGATCATGAAAAAAGGAATCTGAAGCACTTGTAGAAAGCACATCAAACTCTGAACGATGAGAAAAACAAGGGGAATCAAGAGACTCTTCCCCAGCTCCTTGATTCTGAACATTCTCATCCTCCTGTGTCACTCTCACAGGTGTAGTAGATGTGACAGGCTGAAGCGAGTGAAGCAGTCGTTTCAGCTCTGCCATTTCCGAAGAAAGCATCGACACCGTCATAGAAAGTGAACCTTTCTCAACATGTGAATGTTCATCACCTCGCGATTTGGCCTTCTTAGCTGGGAGAGGAGCACCAGCTATACCACCCCACTAGCACCAGCTAGTATATATATATACTAACTGTATATTCTCTCGACCTTTCTAGCTGGGCGATAATCCATAGTGTTTACACTGCCTCTGGCGGTCAGTAAGAATGAAACAGAAGTACAGTTCTATATACCATATAACGAAGGAGCTTGGCCCTTTATAAGGCCCATTCCTATATTTCCCTATATGAGGCTCATTACTGATCTGTCCCCTTTTAGGACTCATAACTTTAATCTTCTATGTGCCTCGGGCGTTTGGTCCTAGGCTATAGCATGGGGCGAAGTTTTTAAGCAAGCACATCGTTTTGAAAGGGTTCCCATAGCCTAAGCTAACTTAAGCAATACTCGTTCCCTACTCTCAGGGAACCGAGGTTACGTTTGTAACCGAGAAGTTTCCCATGCATGTACCGAACTGTAATGGGCAACGTAGCTCCTGCTGAGAAAAAACAGGAATGCCTCAGCATTCTGTACTTTTTAGGGACACATCTTGGGATGTCACGTCCTGTTTTTGGATCGTTTTGATGTCTTTGGTCCATGTTGCATTCATATTTTAGTCAAACAGCACCAGAGTTCACCTGGAAGCGGACCGAGACCTTTTCAGCGTTCATACTTACTCAAGTGAACCATACTAACAAAGCAATCGCACAAGAGTAAGTTTTAATCGAACCAAACCTGATGGATGTATTGCATCCGTGCTGAATAAACGTACATTTCTTTGTGTGGCCAGCGTGTTTTGGAGAAAAACATTTTTTTTAATAACCACCCCCACCCCCACCCCCACTTTCAATTCTTTTACTTCAATGAAAGGTTAGAATTTTGAAATTTTTTTGAATGAAAGATCAAAAGGATAAACAACGCAGATTTATTTTTTACAGACAGTTTTGATCATATTTAACAGGGGTGCCATTAATTCTGACCATGACTGTATATATATATTGCCTGAAACAATACTGTTATGACCCGGCAGTCAGCACTAGCAGGTGGGTGTAATATGAGTAATTGTTTGTTGGGAGTTGATTTATGTGTTATTACAGTAACAGCGTTGAGTTTTTGGGATAGTAAAGTTATGTGTGTTTATGTTCAAGTTAGGTTATGTGTTCTTGGTTCATTTACTGCCTTGTTATGTAAAAATGTGTCTCTCACCGTCATGGAGAGAGATGTGTAAGGGAGGGGCTTGGCGATAGGGCCTTACATGTGTGATTCGTTCAATGTTCAGAATAAACAGAGGAGAAAGACAACAGTACTGCCTCCTGCTGGGTTATTTTACCAATGTTTCACCTGCTGAAACACTCATGGTCGAGGGAGTGTATGGGACAGGAGTGTTCATAAATTGTGCTAGTAATTAGCATGGTAAAAGTGAAATAGCATGCTCCAGTCAGTCCATTGAATAACTGCAAGTTATTACAATACCTATCAATATTTTCCACAACGCTGGGTCCAATGATATATCAGTTTCTGTCAAATTACAGAAGTAAAAACATTGATTAATGTTGACTTTTGGTACTAAGTATACTCTCAGTATGGGCTCTGCATATCTAAAAAAAAAACAATAATATGTTCCATTACGGTCAATAAAATATGACTAAAGAGTTGACCGTCAATAAGAAAGGAAAATGAGAGGTGTGAAAGACAAACCACATGCAACAGCTCATCCATGAATAAGCCACAGGTACACTTTCACCGTCACTTTAAACCAGCTAAAACTGCATATATGAAACTGCTCTTGGGCTTATCTACACATCACAGGAAGTACAGTGTCATCATCGCACATACAACATCCGTCGAAAATCTATTCATGTCTGTTGCCTTCAGATTAAAAATCCTATGATGACCACAAAGTCAATAAATAGAACATATTTTGTGTCACATAATTATGATTATCATTTGCTTAGTTAAAAGAGCACATGTCTTGGAAATAACATGCATGGAGCCTAAGGGGGAACCCCTCCCCTAAACCAATTCTAGCTCTGTGTATTAGCAGGTTCTTCCTCCTACAGTTTGATCTACAACAAACATGCAGTGGCAGATGCTCATCTTCCACCATTAACCCACAAACTGAGCTCTCACAGTGAGGCTTAGCTTTCTTACATACATGACAAATATGGAAAGCATTGTGCCTTTGATTTCAGCCATTTTGAAGAATAGTGGGCTACACATACAGCACTTTCCATCATATCATCTAGTTATACCCGTCTTTGATTGTTCATTAATAAGGTGGTATATGACAAATTGCTCATAATGTTTATCATTTGTTAGTCATTTGGTATAGAGGCTTCATCTAAATGAAGAAATGCAGATGTTATTGCTGACAAGGTTATCAGTTATCCAAGAGGTCTTTACCCCACGGGAAAATTTAACTATTTTACAAGGTGGCGATTTCATATGTACGATGTGATGATGATATGAAAATTTATGATTTTTAGAAAAAGGTAAGCATGAAGGTTCCTCCTCAACCCTTCCCCTAAACCTAACCACCACTGGCCCGCAAGCAGATCATACGGAAATATGCCAATGAGATTGTACAAATTCATATGAATTAGCCACCAATTTGCCAAAATGTAAATAGTCGTGTTTGATTTTTAGTAGAATGGAATGATTCTGGTTGTGTTTTTTCTGTTGCTCAACTTGAATAACTCGAATAACTCTACTACATCCCACATAATGCTCATCATTCACTTGATTCAGTGCCCTTTATGGGTGTTAACCGACAATTGATAGAAAGTAGTCTACTTACCATTTAGCAGCTGGAAAACCGCAAGGAGATGTAAGATGATGACTAACCAAATTAACCACAGGAGAGAAATGAGGACATTTGCTATTCCTCAGAATTGGGGAAGCGGTGTATAAAAGAAACAATGACCTGTGCCTAATAATTATTTACTTATAAGAGCAGTGAGAATATTCCAAATTAGTTCTGTCCCTTTTTTCAAATATAAAAAGTAATACAAATCATATTTACTTATACATGTACATACATTTGAAACTAAGAATTAAGGCAGCAGCCAATTAAGATCACAGTGTAAAAATGTAGATGCTATTGGAAATAGTGGTATTCTTAATTCTACAATATTCTACAATTTCATTGCAATTATAGTGGTTAAACTACTGTACCATAGGAATGGTTTTGATTTTTTGCCTCTGTAAAAAAAGAAAAAAAAATGTGATAATTTTTTTATGAAAAGACAAATTTTCATTAATAACATTTGAGTTTACTTTAAATGAACAGACACAGGTCCATCTGTTTTCTAAACAATAACTTGTCTACATTTGATGTCGCTCATAATTATATTTAAAGCTACAGCTTAGCCTACAGGAATTAAATACAAGCAGTTCAAAATGGTCTGGCACAAATGATTTTAATTTATAACATTACCTCTATACATAAAAATACATAATTACATCAAAAATATTTTAGAGAAATAAAAAAATATAGATATTAATAGATATTATAATATATGAAAGTACAATCATTTTTGTAAGAAAAATACAAAATAACTTATAAAACTTATATAACAACTTATAAAATGTGTGATGTACAATAAAGTGCATGTTATCTCAAAAGAGAAAATCTTTTAAAACTGCAAAATGATACTGGCCAGTTATAGCAGTAATTTTCATCCAAAGGTCTGTGTATCAATCTGAACTGATGACCGAGTCATATTTATGGTTGATGTATTCGCAAGGAGCCGCAGTCACAGAATGATGAGCTGTACTTTATGGTGTCTGAGGTTTCTTCTTTGGGTCCAGGTGCTTCATTGCTTTTATGGCCCATGGTGAGGAGGGATCCGAGCAGATTGTGTTCCCTTTGATTGTAAGAAATCTACAGAATGAAACAGAACAGGCTATTATGACAATATTTCCATTCAGGTCCAATAAAGCTTTCATTATCCCTTTAGTTTGTGTCTTAATAATACAAGATAATTCTGCAGAAATCTAAATTAATTCTCACCTCACAGCATCCACAGAGAACAAGGGTTTACTCTGGATGACGTAGCTACGCAGAAACTTCAGAGGGACTCTAGTATTTGTAGTAGTTAGACAGCTTGAAGAAATAACAGGATCTATTGGAGATAAAAGCAGGGCATTCATTTTAAATGTAAACTACCACTAAACAAAAGACTTTACAAAATACAATTATCATCACCATATTCAATAGCAGTAATGAATTAAGTAGCAACACAAAATACTTTCTGCATATTCACTGTAAAAAATAATTCTGTGGCTTAGTAAATATTACAGAAATATTTAACTTTATTAACTTAATAAAATCTCTGAATATCTTTAACTTGATTGTTTGAGTTAAACATACCAAAATAATTTAGTAAAAATCCAACAGTTAATTTTATCTAGAATTTACAGATATATTTAAGTTTTTTTCAATAAAATTATTTAGTATTTGACTAACCAATTATTTCTTTATAATACACTTAATATATTTGTGAAATTTCTATCAAAAAATATGAGAATGTTTAATTAAACTGATCTGTTTCAAGAAACAAAAAAAGTAATTAATTCAAATCAATATTATTAATATATTTCACACTCTTAAGAAATTTAGTAAGTTTACTCAATTAAAACAATTCACCCCTCCCCCACCCTCTGACGTGACGACAACTCGACGGTTGGTTCTTGGTTGAGTGAGCGCGGGCTGTTTGAACTCTCCGGTCTCCAGTACAACATCTCTCTTCTCAGCGTTGCAGATTTGGTGCATTTCCTCTGTGAAATTCAGGTTTGTGCATATATTATCTTATCTATACAATCATTACTGTGCTTTAAATCATTTTATTTAATGCAAAACAACATATACATGTGCGTAATTCGACACCTAAACAGAGTCGCGCCCGTCTTTAACGTTATGGTCTTTTCGCGTGATTGAAACGCCTTGCATAAACACACGACTTTATTCCTTTCTAATGATAATGAATATAATTCATTTGGATGATAAAATGTCCTCAGAACTGTCACTGTTTGTTTATTGGCAGGTTATGGAGTGAGTCGCTCGCAGTATCTTTCGGCTATGAGTGGGACGGTATTCAGGACAGCGGTCTAAAGATCGAAGTTCACCCGCAGAGCGCGAGTCCGTCTCTGGGACGAAAACCAGCGCTGATCCGGTGGACATTGGATAACAAGACTGGTTGATTACACTTGAATTAGGCTACCTGAATGTTTAAATGTTTAATTTTACTTCAAAAATGTTTGTTAATTGAGTTTAAATGTAGGCAATATTGTATACATGTTAAAAACAGTGTAAAATATGCTGTATTGCTGTACTCCAGTGGTTTTCAAACTTTTTCAAGAGGGACCCTTTTTTTTTTTTTTTTTTTTTTTTGACGCGACCCATAGGCTTGTGCGCAGAAAAAAATCATCTCAGCACTTTTTTTAACCACTTATGATGATACACATGCACTTGCTGATCCTTGACGCGATTGCAACGCAAAGTCGATTCTGAAATAATTTGATCAAGCTATAGGCCTACATACAGGAATTTTAACCAATTAATAGCCATTTGCTGCATGCTTAAAAAATACTCGACATATTCCACAACAAACTCTTTAAATGTAATATTCATTATGTAGGCTACAGACCAGAACAAGAATAAAAAATAATAATAACTATAAACAAGCCAAAACGAAATCATTTAAAGCGAAAGTAAAAGGGGCATTATGCTCTCGTAACTTTCACAGGAAAAAAATCATCCTTTTCACATGTGCAAAAATGTGCTTGGAAACATCAGTTGAGCGGTGCTTACGCGGAATGGTACGAATTGTATTAATATTCTAAATTCGAATATATATTGGAATAGTTTAAAAAAACAGAATTTCGAAGGTGAAAATTAATATTCTAATGTGGAAAAACACGCCCGCGGTATCAGAGGCGCGGCTGTCTGTTTTGCGAGTGGACGCGCTGCCTGAGGGATCAGAGACAGGTCACAGGAGTCGCACTGGCACAGCACTGCTGAAAGTTTTTTTTTATTTTTTATTCTTATTTATTGCATGAATAAGGTAGGTAAGGTTAGATACAGCAGTTCCATGCACTGCATGATTCACTGGTTTGATTATAGGCTACCGTTTCATGTCAAGGAAAAGTTCCATGTGCAGCACAGCTCGCTTGGAGCGTTCAATGTCGGTTCTAAACTTCAATTAATGTTAATATTATTTGTTTAATATTACAAACTCTTGATCATCACTCAACATTTCTTTATTGTTATTGTTCATTTAAACCGTTATGCGCAGAGAGCATGAGGTGAGGGCGAGAGAGAGAAAGAGTGCCTGCGAGTGCGAGTAGTTGTCTCTTTGTATTAATTTGTCCTGTTATTGACGTAATGCGCGTCATTGACAAAATGCACAGCCAGATGTTCGAATAGTGTGTTTTATTTTGAGGGAATATTCGAACGTCATTTTTAAGTAATTTTGACAGCCATAGGAAAGATCGAAGAGTGTTTGTGTGTTGCTGCCGAATGAGCGAACTTGTGTTGCGGATGGAGCGAACGAGTGCGTGTTTTGTGTATTAATGAGAAGGGTAATGCATAATCTGGTCCCAAGCCGGTTCGCAGGAAGAGAGGGCAACACGCATGTCAGGAGAAGCATTCAGTTTGTTTCGTTGTTTCATTATTCCTTTTTCTAATAAAATTAATATTAATAATATATATATATTTTTAATCACTGGCTACCCATTTTTAAATTCTCGCGACCCACCCGAGGGTCGCGACCCAGGGTTTGAAAACCACTGCTGTACTCAATGACAATAAAGGCCATGCCATTTAACGTATACTGGTTGTTGTATGAAATAGGCTACTATTTTACAAAGGTTTAGAGGAAATAAAAGAGGTTAATATTACTTATAAATAAAAACAGCTAATATTACTCATAAATATTGTTTTTTAAATGTTAAATCATACTCAATTTTATTTCTTAATGTACCAGATTCAGTTACTCCAATTTACTTAATTTTTTTACTTGCATTTACTCAATTCGCACAGTATATTTCATTGATTTCACAGCTTTAAAATTTACTCAATTTTTTTGAGTGTAAAAATGTTTACACCAAAAAAATTGAGTAAATAATAGTTAGACTTTTTACAGTGTTGGTAAGGATGTGTGAAACCCACCTTGCACTGAGGACGAGGACGAGACCAGAAGCCACAGCAGCAGAACTGCATGGAAACCCAACATATGCGACTTCATTTTCTAGCTTGGCCGTCGACTGTGATGTGACCCTCACGAAAGGCGGTGTCTATTTAAGCTCAGACCTGAACTAGGGCACATGGAACAACCACCCACTAACACAGCTCCACTCTTACGCCACCACAGGCAGAAAACGAATACTAAACAAACCACTACCCAGACTACTGGTTAAGGTTTGTATTAGTCAAGACAGAATTACGTTTAATTGCTTGAAGCTATAACAAAATGTCAGGTAAACTGATGCTGTAAATGTGTAAGATTCAGATACAATATGAAAACAATATTGGTAACACTTTACAATGTTCATTAGTTAACAACCTTGGTAAACATAAGAATGAACAGTACTTCTTCAGCATTTATAAATCTTAGTTAATATAAATTTCAACATTTACTAATACGTTAATAAAATCAAAGTTTGCATTTGTTAACATTAGTTAATGCACTGTAAGCTAACATGAACAAACAATTAACAGCTGTATTTTTATTAACTAACATTAATAAACACTATAACAAATGTATTGCTCATTCATGTTAGTTAATACATTAACTAAATAACCTCGAATTACGGGGAGCTAAGGGGAGCTCGGCTCCCCTGAAAAGGACCTGGGCTCCCCTGAAAGCCTACTTTGAGACATTTAGGGGGAGCTCTAAAACACTGTCCATTTTTTGTGTCGCATATAGATTTTGATTTTCTGTACATTAAGGTTCCTAAAATAGGCCTAAATGATGATATTAAAAATGTGTCAGTGTTTATTCGCGCTCATTACATTACTATTTCCGAACATCTGTCTCCACTAATAAATGCAATGCTACGTGTCTCCTGCTGTGACCATCCATGCGTGGCGGCGCTGCACTGAAATTACTAAGTTTACGTCACCACTTGAACTTCTCACTGAATTGGTATTTGAATGTTAGCTTAGCTTCGAGTTCAAAACATACTTTATTCGTTTTTTGGAACACTCTGTGGATACTAATAAGAATGTCAAAAAGAAAGGCAGCCAAACAGTCAATTTGGATTTACAAAACAAACGAAGAGGAGTGATGACAGCGCACCAGCTATAACTAGCTTGCCGGTGTTACCGCCGCCGCCGCTAAAAGTTGCTGCTAGTGACAGCACCAGCACCGTGGATAGCGAGACTTGGGCACCAGAAACCACCGCTGCGACTTGATTGTTATGTGAGTTATTCTGTTTTTATCATGATTTGCATGATGTAGGCCTAAGCGCGGTTGATTCAGAACCGTGGAGAGAGCTGTTTGCCCTAACACTGACAACACTGACTGACGCTTGCGTTTTGAAGTAAACGGTTTACTAAACAATAGGTTTACTCTAAACCTATTGTTTTAAATGCCCAAACATGCACCAAAAGCTTTAAAGTCAGTCAGGGTCAGGGAGGATCGGAAAATAGGGCTCCCCCGAAAGCCACTTTGTAATTCGAACCCTGAATGTCACAACAATGTTTAAGTAGGGTGATATCAGCTAAATTGGGCCACTTTTTGGTAAATCGTTTGGGACAATAATACAATACCATATATGCCTTTTCCATTTGTTTTTATTATTAATAATGACTGTTTTTGATATTTTTGTGTTGAAATTATGTAATAAAATATAATTATTTAGGCCCTACAGTTCTTGAAACATCAGCTGTGCCAACTTTTTTTGTATGAGCAGTTTCAGGTAAAATGGGCCAGCTGTTAAGGTAAAATGGGCTAGTCAAATGCAAAGGGTAATAGTACTAATAATGTATCATCAATTTTAATTTTAAAACACAATTTCTTATACAGCCACATAACATTTAAACTGCATTAAACAGACATATTCATTTGTGCCATTAAACAAAACATTTGGGTGCAAAACCCACATATTCAAATGTGCAGTGCAATTAAAAAAGTCCATTTTGGAACAGCATAGATCAGTGAACTGTGTGTGTGTGGTGTGTGTGTGTGTGTGTGTGTGTGTGTGTGTGTGTGTGTGTGTGTGTGTGTGTGTCCATTTTAGCTGAAACCATGTTGCCCATTTTACCTCAGTGGGTAAAGGTAAATTGGGCCACCAAGAAAAACATCACTTTTTCAAAAAATATGTTCATATACCAAACTAACAACATTATTTCTGATTGATGCCATCAAGACAGATATTATGCATAGTTTTTTTATGTGCATGTTTGTTTTTTTATAGATGTATCATCCTTATAATAGTTTAGTTAGATTTGGTATGCCAGGCTACTTACCATGCAGCTTTCTGGTGTAGTCTTGTTTTTAATTATTCCCCTGCCCACCATAGCAATCATAAACCAATCAAATCACCTGTTATTTGTCAAGCACAGTTATGACAACAGTTTGAAATCCTTTGCAGTCATTGGCTCTAAATTCCATAGGGCCTGGGACCCCAAAACCTTAAATTGCCCATTTTACCTGATGGCCCATTGATATCACCCTATTTATAAGATATCAGAGTTGGATTAGAGGACATTTAACACATTGTGTATTTCAAACAGACATTTTGAATATGTAAATAGCATGATTTATCTTTGACAACTTGCACTTTGCTTTACTTTTAACTCTGGTTGATGCATCTCTTGATTTTTATTTTTATAGGTCATGGTGGTCTGCTTTTCTCAAACCACAATTTGGGGGACTTTGTAGTATACTGTGTAGTATTGTCAGAGTGCACTGCACATCATATCCTTGTGGTTTAATGTTTTTTTGAGCAATGAATAAGTACCCAGTGTAAAACTGAGCATAAACATCCAGTGATGTGAAGACAAGACCCAGCATTGAGGAGAGGAAACACTAGCTCTGTGTCCAAATACTTCCCTAGTAGGCTATAAAAAAACAGTACGCCAACAGAGTAGGGTCCAAATAAATAGTACTGGAAAAACAGTATGTGAAAAGTCCCCGGATGACCTACTACTTCTGGTGAGATTTTGAAATATGCATTCGATGGACACTTCATCCCATGAGGCCACAGGAGAGGATTTGTGAATGGCTGACAACTGACACCATAGATCACATGTCAATGACAACATTGTGAACATGGTATGTCTGAATGTCATTCATACTACACTAATTCATACTATATAGAACATAGTCTACTTTTTTACTTTTACCCTCGTCATCACCTACAAAGCACTCCATAATCTTGCACCCAGCTATATTTATGACCTCTTATCAGGATATATTCCTACACGCTCCCTTTGCTCTTCCTCAACTGGCCTACTTGTCACCCCCAAATTCCATCTCTCCACCATGGGGGCCAGGGCCTTCAGTTGCACTGCTCCAAGACTCTGGAATGCCCTCCCCTCCTACATTCGACAGGCAGACACAGTCAAATCATTATTAAAGACCTATCTCTTTAAGAAAGCTTTTAATCTTTAAAACATTTTTCTACATTGCCATAGTGACCCTCCTGACACTCTTTAAAGTGCTTTCTAAACATTTTGCTGATTTGTCATATTTGTAACATGTATTAGCCTACTATGAATTTAAATGTATTTCCTTTTTTTTTTTTGAGTCCTCAGAAACATGTAAGATGTCCTTGGGTATTTAGAAAGGCGTCAGCCAAATAAAATGTATTATTATTATTATTTTTTTTTTTAAGAGTCTTAAAATAAGTTTCAAACTTAATGTAGTACCTACTATACAGTATGTGATTTTGGATGCAGATTAGGGCTTATATACAGTAGATAAGAGTAATGTCATGAATTTCAGGAACGAACCCAATCGCAGACAGTATGCACAAACACGGGGTTTATTGAGGTACAAAACAGAAAACAAAACCCACGAGGGGGCAAAACAAGACTAGAGGCAACGAGCAAGACTAAGACTAGATAAATAAAGACTTGACATAAGACTAGACAGATAGAAAACACCAGTGGTGTCAAACTCAATTCCTGGAGGGCCACAGCTCTGCACAGTTTAGCTCCAACCAGCTCAAACTCACACCTGCAAGGAAGTTTCTAGCAATCCTGAAGACCTTGATTGGCTGGATCAGGTGTGTTTGATTAGGGTTGGATCAAAACTGTGCAGAGCTCTGGCCCTCCAGGAATTGAGTTTGACACCACTGAGCTACACAAACTTACAAATTCTCTTACAAGATACAGACAATGTACTCACAGAGAGTAACACGCAGTTTTAACAATGAAGCGACACAGGACAGCAAACACAAGGGAATGATATAGGGCAGGGGTAGGGAACGTCGGTCCTGGAGAGCCACAGCCCTGCAGAGTTTAGCTCCAACCCTGAAAAAAACTCACCTGATTGTAGCCTTAATGATCCTAAAGACATTGATTAGCTGGTTCAGGTGTGTTTGATTAGGGTTGGAACTAAACTCTGCAGGGCTATGGCTCTCCAGGACCAACGTTCCCCACCCTGATATAGGGGAACACTAATGACAAGGACAGGTGAGGCTGACTAGACAATAATGACAAGACGGGGATAACAAGGGGGCGGGGGTAACGTAACAACAAGCACATGGCCCAAACAATTGGCCATGCGCTTGTACACAAAACATGATTCTGTCATGATCCTGCCTCACGACTAGGGAAAATCAAGGACACTAAGGCAGAATCATGACAGAACCCCCACCTTAAGGAGCGGCTACCAGACGCTCCTAAAGGGGACATTAAACACGAGACATGACAGACTGTGACAAAGACACAAACCAACAATACATGACAAAAAACAGTAACGGCAAACACGAAAAGACAACAGGATTAGGATGAAACATTAAAAATAACAAACAAGGCAAAGGAGGTGGAGGAAACACAAAGTCCTTAGGGGGCAGTCCAGGGTGGTTAGGTGGACTGGGGATCTTGGGTTTACGGAAAGAGGGCTTGGGACGAGGATTCCGGGCGGACTTGGGTGGGGGCACATGAGATGAAGCCAACGGAGAAACGGACTGGGGCAGGGTAGGTGACAGAACAGGACAAAAGACAGGATGAGCTGTAGACGAAGTGGTGGTGGAAGACGACAGTGTGGCTGGTCGCAGGACTGGAACAGGGTCAGCGCTCTCGGCAACAGAATCTGAACCAGCGCTCCTCACATCGGATTCGGAGGAAGAGCTCCACATATCAGCCTCGGAGATAGCGATTTCTGGAGCTGACTAGGGAGCCGCGTTGACTGGAGCTGACTCGGGAGCCGCGTTGACTGGAGCTGACTCGGGAGCCGCGTTGACTGGAGCTGACTCGGGAGCCGCGTTGACTGGAGCTGACTCGGGAGCCGCGTTGACTGGAGCTGACTCGGGAGCCGCGTTGACTGGAGCTGACTCGGGAGCCGCGTTGACTGGAGCTGACTCGGGAGCCGCGTTGACTGGAGCTGACTCGGGAGCCGCGTTGACTGGAGCTGACTCGGGAGCCGCGTTGACTGGAGCTGACTCGGGAGCCGCGTTGACTGGAGCTGACTCGGGAGCCGCTTTCCTCTTCCTCCTCTTTCTCCTTGGCCGCGGAGCAGATGTCATTGCCGGACTTGTGACCAGTTGGGAAGGCACAGCAGGATCCGAGACTGGTAGCTGAAGGACAGTCTCAGGCAGCGTTGACTCCGTTGCGGACGATTCCGAAGGAGACTCCCACGAGGTCCGTCTCCCTCGTTTCCCGCGAAGGTCTACCGGACCGGATGACGCCTCGGGAGTCGAAGAGGAGTGCGCCTGGTTCCCCAGCGTCACGACGCCCATCATACGACCCTCCGGGATCACCGGCAGACAAGCAGAGGGTGGAGAGCCCGAGGAAGAAGCCTGCGGATCCTCCTGGGAAAAATGATCCCAGAGGCGGGCATAATTCCTCAGGATCCACTCACCCTGGGGCGGGACTGGGCAGTTGATCCGCTCTCCGTCGGTGGGCGCTGGCAACCAGCATCGCTCACGGAACTCCGACTGTTGCTTGAGCAGGGAGGACATACTGTCTGCTGGGTTCTGTTTTGGTCGGTTCATTCTGTCATGAATTTCAGGAACGAACCCAATCGCAGACAGTATGCACAAACACGGGGTTTATTGAGGTACAAAACAGAAAACAAAACCCACGAGGGGGCAAAACAAGACTAGAGGCAACGAGCAAGACTAAGACTAGATAAATAAAGACTTGACATAAGACTAGACAGATAGAAAACAAACAGCTACACAAACTTACAAATTCTCTTACAAGATACAGACAATGTACTCACAGAGAGTAACACGCAGTTTTAACAATGAACCGACACAGGACAGCAAACACAAGGGAATGATATAGGGCAGTGTTTCCCAACCCTGTTCCTCGCGGCACACCAACACTGCGTGTATTCTTTGTCTCCCTAATCAAACACACCTGATTCAACTCATTAGCTCATAATCACATGGGTTAATGAGCTGATGAGTTGAATCAGGTGTGTTTGATTAGGGAGACAGAGAATACGCGCAGTGTTGGTGTGCCGCGAGGAACAGGGTTGGGAAACACTGATATAGGGGAACACTAATGACAAGGACAGGTGAGGCTGACTAGACAATAATGACAAGACGGGGATAACAAGGGGGCGGGGTAACGTAACGAGACAACAAGCACATGGCCCAAACAATTGGCCATGCGCTTGTACACAAAACATGATTCTGTCATGATCCTGCCTCACGACTAGGGAAAATCAAGGACACTAAGGCAGAATCATGACAGGTAATGGGACTTTCAAGATACTTGGAAACAATTAAAGCTGCAGTAGGGAGTTTTTAGAAAACGTTGACTTAGCCTGAAAATTTGAACAAGCACAACTTACAGGTCCCACCCCCTTGCTCTCTGCTGTGCTACCTCCCTCCACAGCGGAGCCAGCCGTGAATGCGCAAAGCAGGGCCACCGATGACGGCGGATAAACAGTTATGGCACATTCACTAATAGGGACGAAACATCAACAATATGCTTTACATTGACTATGGCCTATATTTTGACTACAAACTTGGTCCTCAAATCATTATGTATTTTGCAATACATGTAACTTTATAACGCTGCACTCTTTCTATAAGTTATAAGATAACGTTAAGACAGCAGTTTGGTGGAGGACCATTACCTATTGGAGAAGCACATCATTGTATCCAGTTGAGCAATTATTACATTCACAGCATAATATCTACACATGTACACTCTCTTATAAAGATACAATGTCAGCTTAACTTCTCTACATCGGTGAAAGTTACTCGGACCACACTATTTACCCAAAGAGCTCAGGAATTATAATCCTCAAATCTCACCTGATTCCACAAAACTCATCCATCCAAATAGAGAAAGAACGGCAGAAAACAGTGAACTAAAGCTTGTTCTGTTGCTCAATTCTAATTCTGAAGCTTTCTGCTAGGCTGAAGGGTCTATGTAGATGTCTACGATCTCTTTTCTTTATAATATTGTATTTTAAAACATACATACTCATGCTGGTCTCAGTCTCTGGTTTAGATGTTGTGATTCTCGTCACTATTCGTGATGCTGTTGTACTCGTGCTGGTCTCAGTCTCTGTTTCGATGGTTTGTTTGTTGTAGTTACAGCTGGGATCGTGTTTGTTGTACTTGTATAGCACATTCTATGTTCTTCAGAAGGTCCCTTGATCTTGTTTCTCTCCTTCACGTGATTTATCGCTTTGATAGCCCAACAGTCATTTGGATCTGAACAGATATATATGTCTTTCTTGGTGAGGAATCTGGACATGGAAAAAAAATAATACTTGATGTTTTAGCTTTCATCATTTAATTAACCACCCTCCAAAAAAAATCTAATTGTGATATATTATAATAACTTTTGAACAGCTTTGATGCTACATACTCCTGATGGCTCTTGTATTGTATAATCCTTAATGTTTTCAACTGGTATTTTGGTGCTTGTCACTTCAAGACAGCAGCTTGCTTCACGACCATCACCTTTTGGAGAAGTACATCAATGTATTCAGGTAAATAATCATTACTATCATAATATTACTTTCACAGTGTGCAGACACATACACTCTCTCATAAAGATAGATTGTCAGTACATTTCAGTCAAGTAACCAATAGGTCAAACCACAATATTTAACCAAAGAACTCAGGAATTAAAATCATCAAATCTCACCTGCTGCCACAAAACTCATCCATCCTATAGAGAGAAGAACGGCAGAAAACGGAGAGAACTTCATCTTGTTCTGTTGCTCAATTCTAATTCTGAAACTTTCTGCTGGGCTGAAGGGTCTATGTTGAGGGAGGTCTTTCAGCCCACAAAGCTCACCACTCTCTGCAATCTCTTTTCTTCATCACCTAGGCCCACATACACCTCAGTCGGGGACAGGGAAAGATGAATGAAAGATATTGACAATAATCTGTTCTTATTAAAATAAAACATAAACATCTTCACTCACATGCGATTTTCTATTAATATGAATGTTATTGTAAGCTGTGTTGCAATTGTTCACTTGTTCTCAGAGAAAGAAAAAGGATACAGGTAGGGAAACAGGTAGTGAAAGAAATATTACTTAGCATACATTCAAAATCTCAGCACTCCATTTTAATGTGATTGTTTACTGCGAATGTGCATAATTGCAGTAGGCATGCGTGAGCCTTGTAGTTTAATCGCAGTATTGCCTTTGAATGTTTAGATTTAAATAAAATCAGCGTCTTTTGAGAGTAGCGTATTTAATAGGCCTAAATGTAGCCTATGAGAGAGAGAGAGAGAGAGAGAGAGAGAGAGAGAGAGAGAGAGAGAGAGAGAGGGGAGACTCATTAATGTGACTCATTAAATAGAATTTTATTTTTGTCGTTTCAACAACAGTTTGTCACCACACAAAACATGAACAAAAATAATAGCAAAACAGAGATGAACTTTGTGAGTGAAATAAAAGTGCTGATTTTTCATTATATCGTCACCTTATTCATGTCATCCTGGGATCAGTTTACAAGCGTAAAAAGCCATAACAAATTGTACAAACTTCTCAAACAGAATGTTTTACGGCTGTTTGATACTGAAGTATTTAGCTTGTTCCTTTTTTAAACAAAAGTAATTATTGGCAAAATATCTCTGGTATGTTTTTCATTACTGTTAAGCAGCAGTTTTTGGCTGTAAATGTATGAAAATTACAACAAGACTTATTAGTTAGAAAGCAATTTCACAAAAAAACAAACAAACAAAAACCAATATTTTGAATGTCAATTAAAAAACCAAAACATATCACCAACTACCCCATATGAAATTAAAATACTGTTTATACAGTATGTATCCAACAGACTATCCAATTCTTTGAATGTTGTCAAAGAAGATGGTGTGCTCTGTTATTTTTGCTTCTGGTGTGTTTTTTTTTTCTTCTTCTTATATCTAGCTCTGGTATAGTGGTAGTCCAACTGTTCTCTGGATCTTTTGTGGTTTGAATACTGCAAGTGGAAAAACTAATAAGCCTGAACACAATGCAATACATTATTAATTGGTATTTTGTTTTCTGTCTAAACTACAGCACCTTAGACTTTCATCCTCTATTAATGAAGCACATCAGTAATCTTACGCAAGTAAATTATTATTTCATAGTCTGAAAACACGTTTGCTATTTTGTAAGCTATAATGTCATCTTCACTAAAATTAAGGCATAACAAGTTACTCCAACAGTGTCAGGAAGTGTTCATTAATTTTAAATTGTTAAAACTCACATGATGACAAAGGAACTCCTTCCGTCCACATCGCTTATTGCTTTATTAGCTGTACTTGCGATTGGTTTTATTTTACTCTGCTGGTCTCAGTTTTAGTTTCTGTTGTAATGTAGTTGAGATCAACTTTGCTGTTGTTGTAGAGCACACCTGTTCTATGGAAGGTTCCTTCATAACACGTTTTGTCCATCTGTCACATGGATCTGAACAAATTGTTTTATTCTTTTTGGTGCGGAATCTGTAAAAAGTGGAAGGAAATAGCTCACTGCCAAATTATCAACCCATTTATTACAGAATATGTGTACTTTATATTGTGATATCATCATAATTTTGAACTTGCCTTACAGCTCTGATAGTGTCACGGTATAGAATGAAGCAGACAGGTGAGTGGTTCAAAAACAGTTTTATTTAAATAGAGGCACGGAGTGGAACAGCAGAGATGACTGTTGAGTATTGAAGAATCTGAACTGATAATGAACTTAGCTAGATGGTAAACTTAGCTTGTTTGTAGATGATGACTGTGGATACAGCAGGTAGATGACTTTTTTTATAAGGTTAACATTTATGAGTTTGTTTACTACTGCCCTATCTACTACACTGGTCCTTTCTGGTCTTATATGAAAGTAAATATGTAACCCTAAATGAATAACCACATGCGCATTTCCTGTTTTAAAATCACATTAAAAAAACAGGGTGTACGATGTCCTCTGAGCTATTTGTAGAGTTCTGGTGTAGATGAGAAATGGCAGACCACAGGATCACACTCGGTTCGGCAAGAGGAAGTAGTGACAGCAATGTTGCACATTATTATGCAGTATATACTAAGTTCTAGTAAACCAAAGAGTAGCCAGGGTGCCATATACACATGTCTGAAGTTTTAGTTTTCACTGACCAGAATTACATCTTCTTGACCTGAGTTACTGGAAAAGATTAGAGTTGTATTATAATTATAGGTCAGAATGCTTGTTAATACTTCATGTTCTGGAATCGAAAAGCAGGTTTTCAGCAGTTGTGGGAAAAGTATTGAAGTTCCATAAGTAAATGTACTGATACCGCAATGTATTAAATTAATTGTTCACCCAAGTAATAAGAATTCTCTCATCGATTACTCACCCTCATGTCGTTCCAAACTAACTTTTTTTTTTCTGTGCAATATTCTGTGTGTATGTCTATATGGTTTGAGATGCGCCTTGCCTCGCCTGAAATGTAGGTGAGAGTAGGCGGCTGCAGTGAGGGGAGGAGTGAAAAAAGCGCAGGCAAGACGGACAGATCTCTCTTCTCGCAGTGGATCTGACACCTGTGAGATCAAAGGCGGATATCACGGGATTCACGCTCATGCACAGTGTTGCTAATAAACTGTATGTAATTTAAGTTCTGTTGCTTTTATATGAAAATAAATATAATGAACAAGACACCCAAATTACTTGCTATTTAATTCCATTCCAAATATGTGTTTTTCAATATTTTTTTCTTTAATACAGACATATCTTTATAATTGTTTTGTTTTTCTAAAAATGACAGCACATAACCCATATCGCACTGTCAGAGAGTTTATTCAGACATAACGTACGTATAGCCTACACATAACACATGATACCAGAGTTTTAAAATCGAACATTTTAAAAAAGAACAATACATCACGGTTGTTTAAACCAATGAGCATTAAGCTGTGTCATCAGCAAGTCATTTCCCATCATGCTTTTGATCAGCGCAGTCGGTGGAGAGCAACTGCGCGCGACTGCAGAATCCGAGCGGTCGCGAGAATTTTTTGACATAGGTCAGAGAGACATCAGAGAAAGGCGGACAGCTCTCGGATGCGTGATTTTTTTTCCCAAACCACTTCAGCGGAAATCCCGCCCTGCAACCGATTTCATTGGTTTAGGTTACAGTGACGGGTAGGTTTAGGGATCAGGGTTGGGTGTAGGCAATCTGTACAGTGATTGACATGACCAATGAAAACTTTAGAATCAGCTGCAGGGCGGGATTTCCGCTGAAGTGGTTTGGGGAAAAAAATCACGCCTCTCGGACACATTTCTAACCGGCATGCATCTCGCGTTGATCACCGGTGATCGGTTTCTGCGCAGAATTTGCTCATCAAGCCTATTATGAGACGCAGAACCCAAGGCGTCATATAGGTGACGCTTTTGACATTTCGTCTAAATCCGACGCACATGGCACCCTTTAAGCCTGTTTTATGCTTCTGTGTCGAATCGACGGCGTACCCCGCAGACACCTCTGCGTCGCCGCGAACCTCTCTCCGACCCCTACGCCGTAGCTCGACGTGCACCTCCAAAAAATTGTAACTACACGTCGAGGCGACGCAGACCGCAAGGGCTGTGATTGGTCAGATGCACCGCGATGCAACGCAACTTGACACAGAACCATAAAACGGCAACGACGCCGTAGGAGTGACGACGTAGCTACGCCGTGGAGTTGACGCAGAAACATAATGAGGCCTTTAGCGTCAATATGAGACGCACAGTTATGGGTAGGCTTAGGTCTGGGGTAGGGTTAGGGTTATGACGCTTTGGGATCTGCGTCTCATATTGACGCTAAAGGGTGGCCATGTGTGTCGGATTTAGACGAAATGTCAAAAGCGTCACCTATATGATGCCTTGGGTTCTGCGTCTCATATTGACGCTAAAGGGTGCCATATGCGTCAGTTTTTGACGAATGTCAAAAGAGCGTCACCTATTTGACATCTTGGGGTGAGAACAATTTGCAATAAAACAGTAAAAAAAAAAAAAAATTATGGTTATCTTCGGGGTCTTTTTAACCCGCAAATGACTTTTGGTCAAATTAAAAAAAATGACACTTTCTACAGCTCTCAACTCTTTCTAGATCTACAAAAAAAAAAAAAAAATTGGAACGATATCTGTTATTATGTTGGCGTGAAAAAAATAGTCACACTTGTTGTCTTCGGGGTCCCTGGAGACCCCGCATAGTAAACATAATATTCATCATCAAAATCAGAAACAACGCAGATTACATGGACAGAAATGAAATGGCACACTTCCAACGATGTAAAAAACATCCACAATGCAAAGTTATCATGCTCGCCACACACACACACACACACACACACACATATACACAACCACACATACACATACACATACACA
The DNA here is from genome assembly GCA_036326025.1 of Chrosomus eos. NCBI lineage: Eukaryota > Metazoa > Chordata > Actinopteri > Cypriniformes > Leuciscidae > Chrosomus > Chrosomus eos. The sequence goes on from CM070823.1 coordinate 12,748,625, forward strand.
CAGGAATACATATGTGTAAGGCTATAAAAAAAGTCTTATAATTTGTCAAATAAAATGCAGAACCACCACAAATATAAATTGGTGACACTGACACAACAAAAATACAAACACACACACACACACACACACACACACACACACACACACACACACACACACACACACACACACACACACACACACACACACACACACACACACACACACACACACACACACACACACACACACAAACACACTCTCACACAGGAATACATTTGTACGGCTATAAAAAAGTCTTATGATTTGTCAAATAAAGTTCAGAACCACCACAAATATAAATTGGTGACACTGACACAACTAAAATGCACACACAAACACACACACACACAATCTTTAAATCTAATCTGATTTAATCTAAAATCTAAAGACTCCAACATATCTCTTTGTAACATCTTGTTCAGGTTTGATTCTAATCATAAAGTAACATTATTGAAAAACGTTTTTCAATACAAAATATGCTAAACTTTGACAAAAAGTATATAATTCTTTTTTATAATTTTGATTTTAAAATATTTATATATGAATCCAACTCAATCCAACTCAATCCAACTTTTGAGAAGATGTATTTTGGTTAATCAAACAGCAAATAGCATATAATGGAGCATATAATGGAGCTATATGGCCATCTAGTGGTTAAAGTGAATTTTTTTTATTTTAAAACTGCATTTTCCAAAAAAGGGCAAAAATCTTACATTAAATCATGTACAATTATCCATTTATCCCCATAAATGAAATCTGGGTCTTTTATAAAGTGAATTTACATAAAATGCTGTTTTTGTAAAAAAAAAAAACTATTTATTTAAATATTTATTTATTTATTTTTAGAAATTTAAAAGATATCAAAAATCCTCCAAACACTGCACACATGTTGAGTAAAAACATTAATAAACAGAGTAAAATTACATTTGTAAAAAAAAAAAAAAAAATTATACTGTTACAAAATGCAATGTTATTGTCTGGGGTCCCTGGAGACCCCAAAGATAACAAGTGTATACCCTAAATGAAGATAATCAGAGGGTTAAAATAAAATTTAATAATAATTTGTATATGTGTTTCTCAATTTCTCAATGCCACCGTTAGTTTGCTCACAGCAGTATGGCACTTTTTTTTAATTAAAGAATTTCTACAAAATTTTACTATTGGGTCAAAATTAACACAGCATAAATAACAAGTAAATATTGTATACAGACAATATTTTAACAACTAATTTTAATTCAATAAGAAGTAAAAGCTATTATTTCATTTAACATGTATGCTACATAATGTTACTTAATATGTTTTCCCACACAGTAAGTTTATGAATGCGACTTGTCTTATTCAAGAAGTGAGTCCCTTTCAATGGGTCTTAGGGCTGTGAAAAATAATAATAATACTAAACATGTTTAGCAGAGTCTGGAATAGAAAGACAAATAGACAAACCCAAAAGATGCACTAAGAGTGATAACGTTTTGACCCTATCTGCCCACTACACTTCCTCCTCTCGTTTGCATCTAACACTATGTTCACACAGTTTTAAGAAAGGGGAGTCTAGTGTAATCCGACTGCTGCATTAAATAATAGTTCACTCAAACTGCATCAATGTAACGTTTTAAGGCACTTGATGTTACATCTAATTCAGGCATCAGGCACTCTATAATTGACCATTTATTATAGCCGATAGCACCATGCATACAAAAACGTGAACAAGATTACATGTTGCTAGTTAATATATTTTTGATTAAATAAATTAAGAAAACAATCCACACAATTTAAGGCATCACACAAAATGTGAATATAAAGGCAAAACAGGCTAAATAATTGGAGTTATTTGGTTTAAAAGTTAATGAGTCTCCCTGGTAATATCAGTATACTGGCAAAAAAAAAGCCAAAGTTTTCAAAGATAAGTAGTTTTATACTTTTTTAAAAAGCAACATTTCACAAAAACATTGTTTTACATGTCAAAATAGAAGAAAAAGAAGAACAAAAATCAAACAAACCATCCAGTCATGTAATCCCAGAAGAGTTTGCTCTTGTTATGTTACCCTCAGTGTTGGTCCTTTGTATTGTGGTTGTAGTTGGGAAGTTTACTGTACTTGTTTCAAACGGTTCTTTGGAAGTTTCCTTTGTTGGTGTCCTTCTTTCATTCACATCATTTATAGCTTTCTTAGCTCAAATGTCTTATGGATCTGAACAAATGATTATATTTTTTGTGGTGCAGAACCTACATGAGATAAATGCTTACTTTTTAGCTTTCATCGTTCAGTTATCTACTTATTTATTACTGAATCTGCACAAAATGTTATATTAGATTATATTAACTTCTGACATGCCTCACAGCTCTGAGGGGACATAGCAAATTATATTGCATGTAATAATCCAAAAAGCTTGCTTGAAGTTCCGCACCTATTGGGAGAAAATAAAACATTGTCATTTCGTATACATTTCAAATTTTTCGTCTTCACTAATATATATTATATTATATATTTATTATATAAGTATTTGCTGTTAAAAAGTAGTCAGTGGTTGTATAAGGTTGTGACTGTAAAAAAAATAGAACCCAATACGTATCACTTACAATGTTTAGGTTTAGAACTAACATTTTCATCCATATTGTATCCATATATTAAATAATAATATAATATTTTATAAAGAAAAAAACAAACCATTCAGTTTCCATCTCCTATTCACGCATGTCCCTGCCAGGTTGGTTCCCCTGCAAACGTTTCCGTTGTGGTCTATGTTATTTGCAGCGCGTTTCTTTATTTGGTTGTGTGGTGAACATTTGCAGCGCGTTTCTGTATTTGGTTGTGTTGTGTGTGTATTTGGAGTACACATGTGTTGAGAAACTGATGAAGATGTTTTCTTAGTTTGCAGGTGTTTTTCTATATGCATGTGTTTTCTTCAGTTGCAGCACGTTGAGCTCTCTCGGCCACTGTAGTATAGACTATAAAAAAATTCTACATAAAACAATAATGGATTTACATCAAAATCGAAGTCTAATGTTAAAATGTATGTTTTAATGTAACCTCCTTTAAATGTTTTGGTCAGTTCTTGTATATTTGATATCATTTATTTGTAAGAATTAAAAGAACAGTTTCATGTATATAGGCTATTTGTATTTTTAATCTGGTAAATGTTGATATGGGATTTAAAAAATTATAAGAGATGCAATACTTTTTAGAGACAGTATTAGTACAGTATCTAATTACACTGTTGAATATGTAATTAGTAGCTAATTAATTGCTGTTAGAGTAACTTACCCAACACGGTGACGAAAAATAAGTTTGTTCAAGTGTGCTATTAGTAGACTTTTTTTTAAACTAAAAATAAGAATGTATACTTTCAGTCTACTTTTTATGTACTTCTCAGAAATATACTTTATGTACTTCAAAAAAATATACTTCAAAATGCACTTAAGTATACTTGACTTATTCTGACAGAAAAGTCTAAGTATTTGGCCTATACTTGTTGATCGAGATATACTTAATTAAGTATAATTAAGTATTCTAAGTATTCTTGGCTTGTACTTGTGTTTACTATTTTGATTGAGTAGCTTATTAAATACTTTTTTAAAACATAATATTACACACTTATAAACTAACATATTCAAGTTTATATAGTAACAAGCTTTCGGGTGGAATAGCTTAGAGAGTAAATTAAATAAGCATGGTACTGAACCTGATCTTGAACACAGCGATAATTACCCTTACGAAAAATACGTTTATTCAAGTGTTCTATTAGTATACTTCTTTTCAACTAAAAATAAGAAAGCATACATTTTATATACTTACCGTCTATATTTTATATGTTAAATTCTACAGAAAAAAACTATGTAAATTACATGAAAAAGTTAGTTCAGGCAAGAATTTTAAAAAGTAAGTAAATTCTATAGTAGTACTATAGTAGTAATTAAATCGTGTAGAAATGAAAGCGTAAATATCAACATTATAAAATTAAGTAAATTTACTCAACTTTTCTGATACTGGTGTTCCCATCATGCACTGGGCCTTGAATTATTAATGAGGTTGATTTTTCACTGTTTTCCAGCTGTATTTACACTATTTTATTATTGCGTTTGTTGTTAGGATTAGTAACTTGCCATTTTGTGACATTTGAAGTTCATTTTCTACTTAAAATTACACATTCAAACACAAAAACGATCCATCAAATGTTACCGCCATTGTGGATTGTCTACCAAGTATTGAGGTCTCTGCATTCACAAATGTACCTCCTGAAATGAAGGTGTGGTGCCACACACTATATCTACTGTAGTGGTTACTTAAGCCTAGTTCACACTACATGAATTAAAACGTCGGGCTGAACTGTGCGGTTCACACTACATGACTTGCCCTCTGTGAAATCAGGAGTGTTCAAGTTGTTGAGCTGTTCACACCACATGACACAACGTGATTGATCCGCAACAGGAGATCACCAACAACTCTGTCACCCAACGATTATATCTTGTCCACAAACCACGTTTTCTCATGAAAAATCACGTGATAAAATGAACCGAAAATGACGCGAAACAGCACGCGCACCAATACCCAGGGAAGAAGAACACAACACGCGAATATGGACGTCAGACAGGACGTCAGAGTTGCAAACTGTTTGCGCGATGATTTGCTCTGAGAAAATATATACACTCACTCAACAACTTCATTTTAAAAAAGAACACCCAGAACATCAACATTGTGGACATCTGCAATATATACAGTTGACTTTCCTTTTTCCTAAAAGTATTTTAGTGAAACCTATGATTATAAACAGGGATATACTTCCGAAAAGCATCCGTAATTATATTTTTATGTCTACACATACGTGTATGTTTAATCTCTAGTTGCTCTGATTGGCTGTAGCTCATGATATCACGTGAGGTTGAGTCGCGCGACAGCTCTGGATATCTAGCATGCTAGATATTTTTCTGGGCTCGGCGACGCGTCTGCGAGGCGCCTGTGAGCGTCTTTGATGCGTTGTTGGCTCTTTCATACTAATGGCCTCATTATGCTTCTGCGTCAACTCCACGCCGTAGTTACGCCGTCACTCCTACGGCGTCGTGGCCGTTTTATGGTTTTGCGTCAGGTTGCGTTGCATCGGGTTGAATCTGACCAATCACAGCCCTTGCGGTCTGCGTCGCCTCGACGCGTAGTTACAATTTTTTGGAGGTGCACGTCGAGCTACGGCGTAGGGGTCGGAGAGGGGTTCGCGGCGACGCAGAGGGCTCTGCGCGTGTACGCCGTCGATTCGACGCAGAAGCATAAAACAGGCTTAAAGGCCTCATTATACTTCTGCGTCAACTCCACGGCGTAGCTTCGTCGTCACTCCTACGGCGTCGTTGCCGTTTTAGGGTTCTGCGTCAGGTTGCGTTGCATCTGACCAATCACAGCCCTTGCGGTCTGCGTCGCCTCGACGCGTAGTTACAATTTTTTGGAGGTGCACGTCAAGCTACGGCGTAGGGGTTGGAGAGGGGTTCGCGGTGACGCAGAGGGGTCTGCAGGGGTACGCCGTCGATTCGACGCAGAAGCATAAAACAGGCTTAACGGTAGAGATCCACTTGTCCGACACGACAGTCGCGTGGTGTCGCAACGCCTCCCCACATTTGTACTTTGATGGGCGTTCCTCAAGTTTACTGCTCTAAGCGTGGTTTTGAGCCAGCGGCCAGTCTAGAACAGAGGACCTGCGAGAGACTTCCCCACCGTCTCCATATGCTCTACTTCTATTGGATAGACGCGTCGCGTTTGGCGGAATCATTTGCATAAAGCTGGGCATCGGCCAGCTTTTTGACGCGCGACAATTTTCAAAATGAAGCGCCGCCTTCCCGGAATGCTTTGCGGGCGCGACAAAGTCGCGTGACGTCACCCATAGAAATAAAGCCCCGTTCACACTACACGCGACTTTGTCGCTGCAGGTCGCCAGTGGCTGCGATGGAGGGCGTTCCCCACTACTGGTTGCCTAGTAATGTTTGTGAGTGACATTCCCGGATGTTACTCTATGTTAGACAACAAATACGTTTTCTTGACGCTACAAACACACATTTTGGAAGGAAAAGTCTAAATATAAATGGAATCAGTACATAAAATGCATAATATTAAAGATGACCGAGAACAGTGTGTTCTTTGCCATCGCGGCTATTTAACTGCAGCAAACGGGCAAATACAGGTCTATCTGGGTTCCCGAAACCATCCAGGCACGGAGTCAGTATACGGTGAATACCACTGTATGTACACGGAGATATATCATACATTATAGGGCAGTTTCTGACTGCTAAAATGAGCTTCTCGTTCAACTTGCCTCGGTCAGACTCAGCACTGAAGAGTGACGCGCTCCACTGACTTCACTCCTATTGGTTGTCGCTCGCGAAAGTCGCTCTTCATTTGCATAAAGTTAAACAGATCTCAACTTTGTCGCGCGACAGACACGCCCCAAGTCGTGTTGCCGGAAGTCGCCCGCTCACCATTGAAATGAATGGTATCGCGTCGCTTGGTCGTGTGTAGTGTGAACGGGGCTTAAAGCGGAGCGCGGCGCGACTGAAGTGTAGCACGGACAAGTGGATCTCTACCGTAACAGATTGGCGAGCGTTCATCGCGCGCTAATCACCCGCGATTTGCAGTGCAAGCGATAACACCCGACCTGTCGGCGAGCTCAACGATTTGCAAATCGGGCCCAAATCGGGCTTAAAATCATGTAGTGTGAACTAGGCATTAGATGTTTCTAAGAAAATCATATACTTAAATAGTGTAGTATAATTCAATGATGTAATATTCGAGTGAAGTGTATTACAAAGAAAACATATAGTATAAAACTAGTAAACTTGTACTTTACTGAGAGTACACTAAAAGAAAACTTGCAAGTATACTTGCAGTATAGAACTACTAAACTTGTAGTTTACTGAGAGTGTACTTTCATAAACTAAACATTTTCTACAAGTATTAAAATAGTAAACTACTAGTATACCCATAAGTTCACTTGCAGTACAAATGAGAAACGTAATTATGAACTAGTTGTGCACTTAAAATTTACTACTGGTACACTTATAGTACACTTAAACATATACTTTTTATATACTACAAGTGGGCCAATTTAGTCCCAAGCGGTATTAAAATAGTACACTTACAAGTTTACTACTAGTACATATTGACATTAGTATACTTACTAAAGTATACTTAAAAATATACTTGAATATTACTTAAGTATACTTCATAAAATGAACTTGAAGTATACTTCTTTTTCGTAAGGGGGTGCACCAACAATGCCCATATTTGAAATAATCTGTTCTAATTAAAATATTTACAGGATAATTAAACATCTTCACTCCCGTTTACATGCAATTTTCTATTAATATTAATGTTATGCTAAGCTGTGTTGTCTACAATTGTTCACTTGTACTCCTAGAAAAAACAACAACAAAAAAACGTTGTCCCGGAGCATCTTTCATCTCTGCAAAATGTTATCAGTTAGCAGAACAGGTAGTGCAAGTAATATGTTTAGCATACATTCAAAATCTCAGCACATTTCTAAGATGAATAATGTGATGAAACTGGAATTTGGGCAAAAGAGCATACAGTGTATACCTTACACTAATGCAGCCTTATTTCATCTGCAAATATTATCATTTCAAAGTCATGCGAGTATTTCAATTTTGCAACTCCGCTATTACAGTAAACAGGGTGAGTATCCTTATAACCGTCTTTATATAAACTTTAGTTGGGAGAATAAGATGCACGTCAGATCTGCGTTATGTGTATTAATTTGGAGATTTGATGTGAAATTATTACAGTATAAAAATGTTGTAGTGTTATGTGCAGTTAATTGTGATTAATTGCAGAAAATGTATTAATTCAGGTTTTTTTAAAATAAGTTGACAGCACCCAAGTACAGCAACTATGGGGAAAACATGAATCCAAATCATAACAAAACAGAGATAAACTTTGTGAGTGAAATCAAAGTGCTGATTTTTCTCTTCCATCACCTTATTTATTTATTACACTAATAAGTCGTTCAGTCATCCTGGGATTATTAGTATACAAGCATAAAAAGTTGTACAAACTTTTCAAACAGAATATGTTTTACGGCTGTTTGATACAGAAGTATTTAGCTTGTTCCTTCTTTAAACAAAAGTAATTATTGGCAAAATCTCTCTGGTCTGTTTTTTCAGTTGTTTTTCTTTTGTTTAAGCTCTGTTTGTAATCCTGGACCCAGTCTTCTACTGGAAAAGAGCATATTGTGTTTTTCTCCAGTTATCAATCTGTAAATATGCAAATGTCTACATAAATCGTTTTAATATTGTGTTTTAAAACATACATACTCGTGTTGGTCTCAGTCTTTATTCCCGGTGTTTTGTCTGTTGTAGTTACAGCTGGGATCGTGTTTCTTGTACTTGTATAGCATATAGTAGGTTTTGCTGTCGTTCTTCCATCCAGTATATCCATTACTCTCTTAGCATATTTGCTATCTGGATTTGAACAAATAACACTGTTTTTCTTGGTGTGGAATCTAAATTTGAAAAAACTTGATGTTTTAGTTTATCCACCCAAAATAATTACAAATAAAATAATCTATAAAATTGTAATATAATATAACAAACTTTGTACATGCCTTACAGCTCTGATATTGCACAATGGTGTATCCTGCATCTCATATTTCACAATGGTTTCAACTGGTGGTTTGGTGTCTGTCACTTTAAGACAGCAGTTTATTGGACGACCATTACCTATTGGAGAAGCACATCATTGTATCCAGTTGAGCAATCATTACATTCACAGCATAATATCTGGTATTCTGGTGTCTGTCACTTTAAGACAGCAGTTTGGTCGATTATCACCGATTGGAGAAGCACATCATTGTATTCAGTTAAATAATCATTACTTTGACAGTATTAGATGTACACACATGTACACTCTCTCATAAAGATACAATGTCAGCTTAACTTCTCTACATTTTTAGTGAAAGTTACTGATGTCAAACCATAATATTTAACCAAAGAGCTCAGGAATTAAAATCCTCAAATCTCACCTGATTCCACAAAACTCATCCATCCTATAGAGAAAAGAATAGTCTTTCAGCCCACAAAGCTCACCAATCTCTGCAATAATAATTTATAATATTGCATTTTAAAACATACATACTCATGCTGGTCTCAGTCTCTGGTCTAGATGTTGTTATTCTCGTCACTATCAGTGATGCTGTTGTACTCGTGCTGGTCTCAGTCTCTGGTCTAGATGTTGTGATTCTCGTCACTATCAGTGATGCTGTTGTACTCGTGCTGGTCTCAGTCTCTGATGTTGTGATTCTCGTCACTATTCGTGATGCTGTTGTACTCGTGCTGGTCTCAGTCTTTTTTCCCGGTGTTTTGTTTGTTGTAGTTACAGCTGGGATCGTGTTGGTTGTACTTGTATAGCATATAGTAGGTTTTGTTGTCGTTCTTGCATCCACTATACACATTATTCTCTTAGCATATTTGCTATCTGGATCTGAACAAATAATTTTGTTTTTCTTGGTGTGGAATCTAAATATGGAAAGAAAATACTTGATGTTTTAGCTTTCGTTGTTTTATTATCCAACCAAAAATAATTGCAAATGTATTAAACTTTCAAATTGTAATATAATATAACAACTGTGTACATGCCTTACAGCTCTGATACCACAAAATAGTGAATTCTGCATCACATATTTCACAATGTTTTCAACTGGTATTCTGGTGTTTGTCACAGTAAGACAGCAGTTTATTGGACGATCATTACCTATTGGAGAAGCACATCATTGTATTCAGTTAAATAATCATTACTTTCACAGACACATACTCTCTCTCATAAAGATACAATGTCAGCTCAACTTCTCTACATTTCAGTCAAAACAAAGAGCTCAGCAATTAAAATAATCAATATCTCACCTGTTATCCATCCCATAGAGAAAAGAACAGCAGAAAACAGAGAGAACTTCATCTTGCTCTGTTGCTCACTTCTAATTCTGAAACTTTCTGCTGGGTGAAGGGTCTATGTTGAGGGAGGTCTTTCAGTCCACAAAGCTCACCACTCTCTGCAATCTCTTTTCTTCATCACCTAGGCCCACAGACACCTCAGTTGGGGACAGGGAAAGGCCATGGATGAGTGGAAGATATTGACAATAATCTGTTCTTATTAAAATGTTTTCATGATAATCAAACATCTTCACTCACATGCAATTTTATATTAATATGACTGTTATTGTAAGCTGTGTTGTCTGCAATTGTTCACTTGTTCTCCAAGAAAGAATATGGGTACAGGTAGGGAAACGTGTAGTGAAAGAAATATACTTAGCATACATTCAAAATCTCAGCACTCCATTTTACTGTGATTGTTTACTGTGAATGTGCATAATTGCAGTATAGACATGCATGAGCCTTGTTGTTTAATCACAGTATTGCCTTGAACATTTAGATTTAATTAAAATCAGCATCTTTTGAGAGTAGCGTATTAATTACGCCTAAATGAAAACGAAAGTAGCCTAAAATCAAAAGAGAGAGAGAGAGAGAAGACAATGTGTCATGAGGTGACGAAATTTTAACTTTTTCCCTTGCAAAGCGGGACTAATGTTAGCCGAGATTGCCGCCCGCCGGACCCATAACAACGGGACACCTGGCTAATTCCGGGTTGCGAATTTTACTTTTTGCAGGGTGGTAGGGGAAGACTCATTAATATTCATTGGGGAACTCATCCCTGATTGGTCTGATGACCTATGACCTACCCCTAACCCCGCCCTAAACCTACCCGTCACTGGGGTTAAGACCAATCAGGGAATGAATATTAATGAGTCTTCCCCTACCACCCTGCAAAAAAAAAAAATTCGCTTCCGGGTTACCTCAAAAATCGAGAGGCATCCAGCTGCACCCCCGCAGACTCACTTCTCGCTAGACACCAGTGGCTGGAGGACTTCCGGGAAAGATGGCGGACCGGGTGCACGCTTGTCTCTAAGCTCTGTCTGTTTGTCCCAGTTTTAAACACTCTCTACTCTCCAACCCTCATTTTGAGACCCCAAACTGTTTAAATATTAAAGAAAAACCTGCACCATGAGCTCCAAAAAATCCTCAAACATGAATGCTACTTCACCTCGCGGCAACGAGGCTTATGCTTGTCATGACTACGCTGCCAAGATGGAAATCTCGACAGAAACCTCCAAGAGGAAAGAACCTTTCTCGCCGGCAGAGAACCCACCTTCCTCTAAAAAGAAAGACACTGAGACAGAGGGAACGGAAGGTATGCTTGCTGTCTTAGAAGCTATTAAGCTGCTTACTGATAAGGTGGACACACTCGCTTCCCAGATGCAGCAGAACTCCGTCATGCTAACTAGCATCGCCAAAGCAGTCGAATTTAATGCTGCTGAGATCAAGGATTGCAAATCTCAGCTACAAACCAGTTGTGGGAAGTTTCTGCAATGAAGAAAGTCAACAAAGAGTGAATAGAGCGTGTCCTTGACCTCGAAAGATACAAGCGCCGCTGGAACCTCAGGATCCGTGGGATAAAAGAAAAAGAGGGTGAAGAAACTCGTGAAGTGATTTCTAACTTGCTGAGGAAGATTTCTCCATCATGGGCTCCAAACATTAACTTCATCGTGGACCCGGCTCACCGTTTGGGCAGACGTGAGGAAAACAAAACGAGGCATGTCATCGTCCAGTTCACCCAGAGAGCACACAGAGACGCGCTGTGGAAGATGACCAAAGATTCAGCTGTCTGCAGGGAGCTTGGGATCGGCTTCATTGAAGACCTCTGCAAGGCAGACAGAGAGTCGTGAGCGTTGCTGTGGCCACAGATACAACAAGCGAGAGCTGCTGGAAAACGGGCTTACTTCAAAGGTGGTGCTGGTTACATCAACGGACAGAGAATTACTTAGAAGGGACACATAAGGTATATTACCTATATTCCTTATAAAAATGCACTTGAAGTACTTCTTGTTTGTAAAAAACGGGTTGGATAGTTTTGACTGACTTTTGTACTTTAAAGGGACACCACCTATTACTTAGGCTTCCTTTTTCTCGAATTACAGTTAGTTTAAGTTAATTGTTCTAGCGGTTGCTAGTTTGTTTTCAAAATGAATGTCGTTTTTTCTTGTATTTCACTTAATGCTAGGGGCTTACGGGATAACACCAAAAGAAAATCAATATTTTATTTTGTAAGGGCGAAAAAGCACATTTTATTTTACTACAAGAAACTCACTCAAAACCGGAGGACGAGAAATTCTGGATAAACCAATGGGGAGACCAAATTATTATTGATCATGGTTCCACTAAATCAGCAGGCTTAGCTATTTTGTTTTCTAATTCACCAGGTAAATTAGTAACTTCAAGAAGAAGTAATAATGGTCATTGGATAATCTGTGTCATGAGCTTTGATGAGCAGTACTGTATTTTTGTCAATGTTTATGGCTTCAATACCCCAAGTCAAAACAAACAGTTTATTTTGGATGTTTCTGTTGCCATTGAAGACCTAAAGTTAACTTATCCTGCTGCAAATATAATTATAGGGGGCGATTTTAATATTATGGGGTTAATGATGAATGCCTTGATAGATTTCCTCCCAAAGGTCAAAACAGCACTTTTAACCCAATCCTTTCTGACTTTTTGTAGCTCCCACAATTTATTAGACCCATGGCGCCTTAAATACCCTGATTCCCAACAATTCTCCTGGTTCAAACCAAACAATGCAGCAAAGTCAAGAATTGATTTCTGGTTAGTTTCTTCCTCTGTGATGAAATAACATATTTTTTCTGGAGCGGGACAAAATCTTGCGGGAAAAATCCGTCCCGCGCAGGTCTCTACTTTGATGTACATCACCTTCTAGAATGCAGTGTGGATTTGTTATCTATCTGAGCATTAATGAAGGTATAACCACGTTTAGGACAAAGACTCATAAATCAACGACAGAGCAACTTTCCCGCTTGGACATTTCACCTTTCTTATTGGCCGAGCCAACCCTGAGAGGGTGGACTCTTCTCCAGTTATAAATTGCATCCACACCAGCCCTTTTTTTTTTTTTTGTTATTCTCATTCGGCCGCAACACACTGCTGCTGATACTGGGGAACCCCTCCCCTCCACGGGGGCCCAAGGGCCCAGCAGGCCATGCTTTCATGCTCTCAAAAGGGAGTCAGACTGCCTTTTCTTCAATCCAGAAAACTGCTAGCCCTGGATTCACATTCAGGATGGAGAAAGAAGACTCTCTCAACCAACAACGAACGGAACCATCAACAACTCTTCCGACTTCCTCCCTTCTCCTAGGTGCTCGATGTGGCCTCAGCAGGGCCCCAGGCCTTGACCCAACCAGTCATGCGGTCAGAGAGGGAGAGAGAACTTTCAAACAACTTCCACTTGACACCACTGGAACCCTCAACGACATAAATTTTCCACAACTTCAAGAATTGTTCCCACTACAAATGGAAGTATTCAATTCAATGAAATGTGAAAATGAAATGCTGTTGGTTCTTAGATGGATCCTCTCCATCGTTACTGTACATCATTCCATCTCTCACTCCTTTTTCCTACACCTGTATTTATGTATGTTTGTTTAGTTTATTCATGTTTATGATTTAGTTAATAAAACTTATGCACTTTATGTATTTGGTTCTGATTTACTGCTTGCAAACAAGTGTCTTTTTACGATCTTGATCTTGGTACATGCTCAAAGCGCTGTACATGCTAAGAAATAATTATTCTTCTGTGGCCATGGAAGATACCCTTTTCTTAGAATAAATTAATAATCAAAATAGTTCGTTGGACGAAATGAGTAATTGATTGTAATATTAATTTAGCCATGTCGAGTTAATCCAATTAACTGACCCAAATATTCATAATTAATCATAACAAAATTATTATTGATTAATATTTCCTATAGCTAAGTTCCTTACAACGAACTGAGTAATTGATTGTAATATTAATTTAGCCATGTCGAGTTAATCCAATTAACTGACCCAAATATTCATAATTAATCATAACAAATTATTATTGATTATTAATATTTCCTATAGCCAAGTTCCTTACATATAGGGCACACATGTTCTATGGAAAGTTCCTTCATAACACGTTTTGTCCATCTGTCACATGGATCTGAACAAATTGTTTTATTCTTTTTTGTGCGGAATCTGTAAAAAGTGGAAGGAAAAAGCTCATTGGCAAATTATCAACCCATTTATTACAGAATATGTGTACTTTATATTGTATATAATGTAGCCTACGTTAAATAAATAAAATAAAAAGAAGTAATAGTTGGCTAGTTTTACAGATTTGTAGCTTTAGTTTGCTAACTAACGTTAGCTACTAGGCTAATGTTACATAACTGGCCAAACTGGAGTAGCAATGGTCCAATGTGAAGATCAGGGGCTCTTGAAATCATCACAGTGGTGGAAGATGTGACTGACCCCATTCCATGCAACTCTAGTGGCCCTTGTAATCGAGGAAGCAGTTGTTCTGCGAGGACTTGGTGACAAACAAATGACATTGCTTTATGCTCTCAACAAAAAACGTTAAGGTTCCCAAAAAAAACCTCAGATACATGTTTGAGGTGATTTAGAGGCTGCTGATGAACACTGGAGCTGATACCAGCAGTGCAAGGTTTTAACCTCCTTAAAAATACATTGTTGAATTAAATATGTTGTTGAGGTAAGGTGTTATGTATTTCTACCAAGAGCCTGTGTTTATGTGTATTTTAAAGTTTTTTTCATGTTTTTACAAGTTCTCATCAATGGCCTGACATCCATTTTCATTGTTTGACTTTTTTAATCTTACTTGGCTAAACATAATGAAGATTTCATGTGTGTAGAGCGAGGCGGTTGTTATTGCGAATACAACCCCGACAGGCTGATTATGAGCCCGACGCGAAACGGGCCTGAAGGGCTTGTATTCGCTATAAAACCCCCTCGCTCTACATTATCCCGCTTATTACATGGCTACCTACCAAATAAATCAATAATTTGACAAAATATTGATTTAAAAAGGAGTTTATCGATTTAAAAACGATTGTATTGCTTCCGCTAAAGAAAATAGTCAGTTCCATCTCTACGGTTAGAATCCATGGCCATGTCAACCGCACAACCAAGCCATGTAATAAAAGGGGTATAATTATTGTGAAAAATCTTCAAAATGAAAATTCTTGTTAGATACTCAACCTCATGTTGCTCCACACCTAAAAGACCTTTGTTTATCTTTGAAACACAAATATGAAGATCTTTTTAACAAAATCTGTGAGCTTTCTGTCCTTCCTTGACAGCCTATGCAACTAGCACTTTCAAGGTCCAGAAAAGACATCCAAGTAATCCAAGTGACTCCATGGTTTATAAATTTGATTACATGCAAGTGTCTGCTTTTGAGTCCACACAAGACGCATGTGCTATTATGCTCTTGTAAACATTGTGACGGAGAAAACTATTTAATAAATAAAATGTTATGAATGAAACACTCACCATGCTTTATAAAACTGAGGTTAAACTACTGAAATCACTTGGATTACTTTAAGGGTGTCTTTTCTGGACCTTGAAACCCTATAGTTGCGTATAGGCTGCCAAAGGGGGGACAGAAAGCTCACAGATTTCATTAAAAAGATGTCCATGTGTCTTCCAACAAAGGAAAGTCTTATCAGGTATTGGATGGCATGAGGGTGAGCAATTAACAGTGGTATTTTCATTCTTTCACTTTAAGATTTTTCACATTAATAATACCCCTTCTATGTGAAATAACTTGAAAACACATGAAATCTTAATAAATGTTTTAGCCTAGTAAAATTAAACAATGAAAATTGATGTCAGGCCATCAAAGAGAACTTGCAAAGACGTGTTTTTTTTTCCTCTCATGAATACACTTTCCATGCATTTTTCAAATAAATGTATCTTTAAACTTTATGCAATTGCAATACCATTGTATTCCTTTGAATATGTCAACTGAGTTTGTTCTTTAACATTTATTGATTTGTAAGGAACAATAAAATCGTTTGTATACAAACGATTTTATTGTTCCTTACAAATCAATAAATGTTCATGATTTGTTATCACAACTTTTTATATTTTGTCAAATCAACTTAGATAATTAATGTAGTTCAGATAACATAATATTTTGAGTTTCTATTTATTAAACCAATCTCCTTTGTTGTATTAACTCAAAGTTTTAATTTCAATTAACTAAAAATTTTAAGGCAACCAGGTAACTTACTTTTTTAAGTTAATCCAACTTTTTCTTTTTCCATATGGAAAAATCTGTTATTTATTTGGTTGAATGTGCTATTGGAAGTTGAGAAAATATGCCAAATTAAGTTCAATGAACATATATATGTACAGATAACTTGAAAATGTAAGTTATTGTATTTCAACTAATCTTTACAAGTCCAGGTTACTTGAAATAAGTTGTTGGCTCAACTATTTTAACTATGTCAACTAAACTTTTAAGTTGAACATACTTAGTAGATTAAGTGAATAAAACTTAACTGAGTCAAAGCAAAAAAAATAACTAAAAAATGTAAGTTGAGTGAACACATTTTTTTTTACAGTGTTGAGCAATCATTACTTTCTCAGTATAAGATGTACACGCATATCCATATTCTCTCTCAATATACAACGTCAGCTCAACTTCTCTACATTTCAGTCAAGTAAAAATTACTGTGGCCAAACACAATATTTTTTTGAAGAACTGAATTGGTCAAATCTCATCCAAAGCTCTCATCAACCGTAGAAAATAAAAGCAGCAAACAAAGTAAATTTCATCTTCGTTCTGGTACTCACTTCTAATTAGGGAACATTGCTGGGCTGATGGGGCTGTGTTGAGGGAGGTCTTTCAGATCTCTTTCACTGATGCATGCACAACAAAAACCTTATGTTTTAGTAAAATTGTCACCTAAAAAAAAAAAATCGGCAGTTAAAATTATAATATATTATAGGCTACATAATTTATTTTATTTAAACAAAAAAGATGGAAAGAAACTGAAACAACTGTTTCAGCACAATATTTTCCACAGTTTTAGCCCTCACACTTCTTGTTAATTTTTTTTAACACCGCCACTCTCTTTGATCTCTTTTCTTTGGCAATTCACACTTGCACCGACATGCACTGGCCAATGAGGACAATCACCAAATTACAGTATGTCCCTTTTCAGACATTTCACAGCCTGATAATTGCCAATTCAACGTTTCAATTGGCAAAAACAAGCGCCAACCAATGGCAACAAGGGTAACACACTGATCCAACAAAACCCAACAAAGCTGCAACCTATCGGCGTCTGTTGGTGCAGTTTGAATTGGCATTTATCCTGCCTTTTCCTGATCTCTTTCCTTTTGGACCCTAATGGGCTTTTGTGCTTGTCTTTCATTTTTATTTCTTACTCTTTTTTTTATTTATCTTGTTTAAACTCTATACCGCCTGCTATTCAATGGCAACTGAACTCTGCCTTCCTCTGCTTTCCTCTGCTGATGCTCCTTCTGCAGGTACAGATTCCTGCTCTCGGGCCTTCTTCTTTGCTTCATCCACCTTCCACATGGTCCTCTTTGTCAAGTTACTATTAAGATCAGAACAGAGTATTTTGCCAGATACAGTCTGGATCCTGGAAAAAGGAGGATGTTTTGTTAGTGCTCAGTATTTGTGGATTTATCTCTTTACTTTCTCTTTTTATGGACTTCTAGTATAGATAACTTCATATTAAAGAGATTTCCAGGGGCTTTACCACTGCAATTTATTTATTTTGGTTACACTTGACTTTATTATGATCGTCCACTTAGGACATTGTAAGTAACTTTGCAACTATGTGTCAATTAACTAACTCTCAATAATTTGCAACATGTCAACTAACTGTCATGGGAGTATTAGAAGACTGTTAGGTTAGAGTTAGTAAAATAAGCTGACCTAAACTTGCAAAGTTACTTATAGTCAGTAGAATGTCTGCTGGGAGAGCATCAAAATAAAGTGTTAGCAGACAGTCTATTACAGTTTTTCTCGATTGCTTTAACACGTTTCTTGAAACTATGCCTCGTATTCTCAAAACAGTAAACACAAATCCATAACGTCTCACCCAGTTTCCCAAACAACCTATTTCTAGGTCAAAATGAAGCTCTACACTCAAAACCATTCACTCTTGCTGAAAAACCAAACTTTGCCCTCAGACAGGACACACAAGCCCTCAAAATAACACACACTACAACATAGTCTAACACACTGGTGCAATAAATTCAAAACAACATTTCCAAAACTGAAAGTTGTTACTTGTGGTTCCCCTCCTCACAAACCTTTTCAAATGATGAACAAAAGATACAACCAATGGATACATTGGCACATTTTTATTCATTCATGTACTACACAGTACAAAAAAAAAAAAAAAAAAGTACTTTACTCTCACACATCCTTTTTACAGGAAAAAATGGAAACATACTGAAAATATCTGTATGCAAGGCAATTTGATGCATTTCTTTATTACAGTAGTACATATTACATAGTGCAACAGTAGATGTGATGTCAAAGCACAGAGTACAGCACAAGTTACTGTACAGAGCAGTCTTACTGTAAGTACACCTACCTGTTTTCCTCCCTGAAAGTTCTGATGATGGAGGCGACGGTGAAGCGACTCAAATTAGGCTGTACTCGTTGCCCAGCCTCCCTCATAGTCATGCCATGGACAAGGACATGTACACGTCCTCCTCTTCCTCTTTTTCCTCCTCCTCTCCCTCCGCCTTCACCACATCCTCTTCCTCCTCCTTCACCATGTCCTCTTCTGCTCCCTCCTCGACCTCTTCCTTCATTTCTTTGTGGATCCATTGTTCCAAAACGCAAATGAACTGACTCTGGCACTTTTATGTATCTTGAAAGTTCTGATTGATGTGTGTTAAATTGTGACTCTTAGTTAGGGTGACCATATTTTGTCCTGAAAAAACAGGACACTCGGCCCGGCAAACAGATAGGCCTACTCAAATGATACTCGAAGTTTACTCAAAGAAACCTTATTAATTTCAATACATTTAAAGTAGGTTATGCCTCCTCTGTATGGATAGAAATTTGTTATATTGTTATATGAAAACAGGACATGTCCTGGGAAAACAGGACAGTTGGTCACCCTACTCTTAGTGTTTTCACCTGGGTAATTGTGTGCTATTTGAGCTGAAACTATGCTGACTTGAGTGAACAATATTGAATGCTAGTGCTTTCTAAATGACCACATGGTCTAGGCAATGAAATATTAAGGGATTTGTGTGTAGAGTTTTGCAGTGACAGTTCAACAATTCTGACTCAAGTGTCAAAACAGGGAATAGTGTTTATAGTTTAGTGAAATGGGTGTGCTTTTTGATAAATGGCATTATGGTTTTGAAATTTTAGTTCAAAAGCCTGGTTATAGTGTTTAAGCAATTGAGAAAAACTGTAATACTCGAATGACTGGTAGTTCACTTGTAGTTGCAAAGTTTCTTACTGTATAGTTAATAGAATGTCTAAAGTGGACTACAGTCAAATAGTCAAAATAGTAACCAAAGTGTAACCTGTATCTGTAGGCAAGTCTATAGGGACTTGCATCTGTTGTTTACTTACACAACTGCTTTAATGGGACACAGTCCTTCAGTTTGTATTCTGTAGTTCAATACTTTCTCTAAACGCACTCTCCTGTATCCTAGCTTGAGGCAACAACTTGGTGGAGGTCCATCTGTATTTAAACAGAAATTATTTTTTATTAATCCATATTTCATACTTCACGTTGATTGAATATTTCAGTACAAAGTTATCTTTTTTCATTCTCACACAGGCAACATGTACACAAAACCACTCGGTTATGTGGCAGAGCTACAGAGGTAAAGCTCTGAAACCACATTTGCACTAGCTTTTTAACTTTACTCTCACGTTACTTCACACCCTTAAAACATAAAACTGTTTACAGAAAGAAAAAAAAAGAAAAAGAAAAACGTACCTGCAAACACACTGAAGGACCCTAAAATCACCCCGAAAACACAAACTGTGAAAATCAACATCGCCTTGTTCATGTCGACTGGCCGAACTGATCTGACCAACTTGGACGATAGTATAAATAAAAGAGGAGGAAACCGCCTACCTGCGAAACATACTGGTAACATGGGTACCCAGTGGAAGACATGACTAAGCTGTTAATTCATTATCCCCACGGACTGGAATAAAAGCTATGATAATATTTACAGTAGTCAGAGTGATCAAATCCCATATGGGACCTGAAATCATTATTCATACATGAATTTATTTGTTTCATCCACATTTCAGTGTTTAATGCTTTTTAATGTTTTTCGCTGTCAGATAATTGTTGTGTACGTTTTAATTGACAATTATTCGTTGGCTTTAGCTTTAATATGCAGTCACATTTGCTCAGTGAAATCCAGTTCTGTCAGGACCACTATCGTCATATACGATTGACAATTAGCATACAATTTGGATTGGCGGTATGGTTCTGTTCTGCGTGAGAACTCCCTGCACATCCATGCAGCCTAGCATGTATAAGAGCCGAGAGAGCAGCAATGACCCCCCTTAGGGTAAATGGAACAGAACCAACATGAATCTATGCAGATATAATTAATTCAAGATTTTAAAGTACAAAAAAATTAGAAAATTTATTCTGATTCAAGGGGAATCAGAATGCCAAATCCTGACTGGCGAGAGGAGGAGCTGGGGATGGAGGAGGGTAATTAGCTCCTGTGAAACGCGTATATATGTATGTATATGTATACAGTGATAGGCGTCATATTCCTAGGTAGACCTGGATCAGCTGAGAGTCAGCTGATGCGAGCTTGACTAACGTGACCTGCCAGAACATTATTGTATGCTTGATTTATTTCAATATCGGGGAGTTTTGTATGAAGGCAAAAATGTCCCACACACAGATTTCGCGTGTTTAAATTGGTCACACAAATTTGCTGCGTTGACAAACAGAAAGCTGCTTCTGTGACTTCTGCAAAAGCTGTGCTTCATATTGCTACATCATTGACAATAGACAATGGAACTTTTTCTGCAAAATTTCGCTAGTTACCATTGACTAATTTCTCTATACTCTTTAGATACCAAAATGTGCTTTTTGCAGCAATGCCATAGCATATCGATTTGGTTTTCCCAAACAACCTTTCAGTGAACATTCTTAAAATAACCAATTTTGTCTTGTTCACTTTGTAGTTCGGTTCTCTTGGTTCTTTAGGTTGGGAACAAAAAAGAAGATAATACATTTAACCCTGATTCACTTAGCGTTCACACTGTCATTTTTTATTTTGCAACAGAACTTAATGAACATCCAAAACAATGCTGTGTGCTGGACTAAATGTGCTTGTTGTATGCACGTATATGATGGTATTTTGACGAGCTATGAACTCCTGAAAAGTTTATAAAAAGTGTAAAGGAGTCAAAAAAGTGGCACGACTACAACTTTACTACAACTATTGATGGATGTAATGCATCTGTGCTGAATAAACGTATATATATATATATTTGGACAAACTTTGAGCGGTAGAGTCCATTTAAATGCAAGGTCTTATTGTGCATGATTTATTGATCATTCATGAGTTTGTCCTTTTTCTCTACATGATCTGCTTAATAATATATATATATATATATATATATATATATATATAATATATATTATATATATATATATATATATATATATATATATATTATATATATATATATATATGAAGAGTTCAGATGCAAAAGCCCCTTCTAAAATGATCATTTTTATCAAGCTCGTATATTTAAGTTCAATAATTTCACTTAAATGGCAAGAGAAATTACCCATTAATTGTCATTTAAGTGAAAATTACTGAATTTAAATATACAAGCTTGATAAAAATGATCATTTTAGAAAATTTCAGATGGCATTTAGAGGCTTTTGCATCTGAACTCTTCATATATATATATATATATATATATATATATATATATATATATATATATATATATATACACACTTTTTTTTTTTTTGCCTCAAACAATACATTTCAATCCGTTCAACCGCTGGGCTCAATGTTATATCCAATCAGTTTGTCAAATTACTAAAATAAAACAGTGATTAATGTTGACTTTTAGTACTAAGTACTCTTACAATAATCAGTATGGGTTCTCAAAAAAAAAAGTCAAATAATAATATGTTCCATTACGGTCAATAAAATATGACTAAAGAGTTGACCGTCAATAAGAAAGGAAAATGCGAGGTGTGAAAGACAAACCACATGCAAATATCTAACAGCTCATCCATGAATAAGCCACAAGTACACTCTCACCTAGTGACCAACTGTCCTGTTTTCCCAGGACATGTCCTGTTTTCATATAACAATATAACAAATTTCTATCCATACAGAGGAGGCATAACTACTTTAAATGTATTGAAATTAATAAGGTTTCTTTGAGTAAACTTCGAGTATCATTTGAGTAGGCCTATCTGTTTGCCGGGCTGAGTGTCCTGTTTTTTCAGGACAAAATATGGTCACCCTACTCTCACCGTCACTTTAAAGCAGCTACAACTGCATATATGAAACTGCTTGGGGTTATCTACACATCACAGGAAGTACAGTGTCATCATCGCACACCATCCGTCGAAAATCTATTCATGTCTGTTGGCTTCAGATTAAAATCCTATGATGAACACAAAGTCAATAAATAGAACATATTTCGTGTCACATAATTATGATTATCATTTGCTTAGTTAAAAGAGCACATGTCTTGGAAATAACATGCATGGAGCCTAAGGGGGAACCCCCTCCCCTAAACCAATTCTAGCTCTGTGTATTAGCAGGTTCTTCCTCCTACAGTTTGATCTACAACAAACATGCAGTGGCAGATGCTCATCTTCCACCATTAACCCACAAACTGAGCTCTCACAGTGAGGCTTAGCTTTCTTACACCTACATGACAAAATGGAAAGCATTGTGCCTTTGATTTCAGCCATTTTGAGAATCATAGTGGGCTACACATACAGCACTTTCCATCATATCATATAGTTATACCCGTCTTTGATTGTTCATTAATAAGGTGGTATATGACAAATTGCTCATAATGCTTATCATTTGTTAGTCATTTGGTATAGAGGCTTCATCTAAATGAATAAATGCAGATGTTATTGCTGACAAGGTTATCAGTTATCCAAGATGTCTTCACCCCACGGGAAAATGTAAGTATTTTACAAGGTGGCGATTTCATATGTACGATGTGATGATATATGAAAATGATTTTTACAAAAAGGTAAGCATGAAGGTTCCTCCCCAACCCTTCCCCTAAACCTAACCACCACTGGCCCGCAAGCAGATCATACGGAAATATGCCAATGAGATTGTACAAATTCATATGAATTAGCCACCAATTTGCCAAAATGTAAATAGTCGTGTTTGGATTTTTAGTAGAATGGAATGTCTATAGAGTTTTTCTGGTTGTGTTTTTTCTGTTGCTCAACTTGAATAACTCGATAACTCTACTACATCCCACTAATGCTCATCATTCACTTGATTCAGTGCCCTTTATGGGTGTTAACCGACAATTGATAGAAAAGTAGTCTACTTACCATTTAGCAACTGGAAAACCGCAAGGAGTGTAAGATGATGACTAACCAAATTAACCACAGGAGAGAAATGAGGACATTTGCTATTCCTCAGAATTTGGGAAGCGGTGTATAAAAGAAACAATGACCTACTAAAGTGCCTAATAATTATTTACTTATAAGAGCAGTGAGAATATTCCAAATGAGTTCTGTCCCTTTTTTCAAATATAAAAAGTAATACAAATCATATTTACTTATACATATAAATTTGAAACTAAGAATTAAGGCAGCAGCCAATTACGATCACAATATAAAAATGTAGATGCTGTTGGAAATAGTGGTATTCTTAATTCTACAATATTCTGCAATTCATGCTCAAAGTGGTTAAACTACTGTACCATAGGAATGGTTTTGATTTTTTGCCTCTGTAAAAAAATAAAAAATAATGAAAAAATAATGAAAAAATTTAATGAAAAGACAAATTTTCATTAATAACATTTGAGTTTACTTTAAATGAACAGACACAGGTCCATCTGTTTTCTAAACAATAACTTGTCTACATTTGATGCCGCACATAATTATATTTAAAGCTACAGCTTAGCCTACAGGAATTAAATACAAGCAGTTCAAAATGGTCTGGCACAAAGGATTTTAATGTATAACATTACCTCTATACATAAAAATACATAATTACATTAAAAACATTTTAGAGAAATAAAAAATATAGATATTAATATATAGTATAAAATATGAAAGTACAATCATTTTTGTAAGAAAAATACAAAATAACTTTTAATAAAAAAAAACAACTTATAAAGTGTGTGATGTACAATAAAGTGCATGTTATCTCAAAAGAGAAATTATTCTTTTAAAACTGCAAAATGATACTGGCCAGTTATAGCAGTAATTTTCATCCAAAGGTCTGTGTATCAATCTGAACTGATGACCGAGTCATATTTATGGTTGATGTATTCGCAAGGAGCCGCAGTCACAGAATGATGAGCTGTACTTTATGGTGTCGAGGTTTCTTCTTTGGGTCCAGGTGCTTCATTGCTTTTATGGCCCATGGTGAGGAGGGATCCGAGCAGATTGTGTTCCCTTTGATTGTAAGAAATCTACAGAATGAAACAAACAGGCTATTATGATGATATTTCCATTCACATATCAGGTAAAATAAAGCTTTCATTATCCCTTTAGTTTGTGTCTTAATAATACAAGATCATTCTGCAGAAATCTAAATTAATTCTCACCTCACAGCATCCACAGAGAACAAGGGTTTATTCTGGTTGATGTAGCTACGCAGATTCTTCAGAGGGACTCTAGTATTTGTAGTAGTTAGACAGCTTGAAGAAATAACAGGATCTATTGGAGATAAAAGCAGGGCATTCATTTAAATGTAAACTACCACTATACAAAAACAATTATCATCACCATGTTCAATAGCAGTAATGAATTAAGTAGCAACACAAAAGACTTTCTGCATATTGGTAAGGATGTGTGAAACCCACCTTGCACTGAGGACGAGGACGAGACCAGAAGCCACAGCAGCAGAACTGCATGGAAACCCAACATATGCGACTTCATTTTCTAGCTTGGCCGTCACCTGTGATGTGACCCTCACGAAAGGCGGTGTCTATTTAAGCTCAGACCTGAACTAGGGCACATGGAACAACCACCCACTAACACAGCTCCACTCTTACGCCACCACAGGCAGAAAACGAATACTAAACAAACCACTACCCAGACTACTGGTTAAGGTTTGTATTAGTCAGGACAGAATTACGTTTAATTGCTTGAAGGTATAACAAAATGTCAGGTAAACTGATGCTGTAAATGTGTAAGATTCAGATACAATATGAAAACAATATTGGTAACACTTTACAATGTTCATTAGTTAACAACCTTAGTAAACATAAGAATGAACAGTACTTCTTCAGCATTTATTAATCTTAGTTAATATTAATTTCAACATTTACTAATACGTTAATAAAATCAAAGGTTGCATTTGTTAACATTAGTTAATGCACTGTAAGCTAACATGAACAATTAACAGCTGTATTTTTATTAACTAACATTAATAAATAGTATAACAAATGTATTGCTCATTCATGTTAGTTAATACATTAACTAATGAACCCTAGTGTAAAATGTCACCACAATGTTTAAGTATTTATAAGCTATCGGAGTTGGATTAGAGGACATTTAACACAATGTGTATTTGAAACAGGCGTTTTGAATATGTAAATATCATAATTTATCTTTGACAACTTGCACTTTGCATTAATTTTAACTCTGGTTGATGCATCTCTTGATTTTTATAGGTCATGGTGGTCTGCTTTTCTCAAACCACAAATTGGGGGACTTTACTGTGTAGTATTATCAGAGTGCACATCATATCCTTGTGGTTTAATGTTTTTTTGAGCAATGAAAAAGTACCCCGTTTAAAACTAAGCATAAACATCCAGTGATGTGAAGACAAGACTCAACACTGAGAAGAGGAAACGCTAGCTCTGCGTCCGAAATTGAATACTTCCCTAGTAGGCTATACAAAAACAGTACGCCAACAGAGTAGTGTCCGAATAAATAGTACTGGAAAAACAGTATGTGAAAAGTCCCCGGATGACCTACTACTTCTGGTGAGATTTGAAATGTGCATTCGATGGACACTTTACTCAGGGGCGTCGGACTGGGGGGAAAAAGGGTACCCAGGGCCCGAGGCAGGGGGGGGCCCCTTAGAAGTCAGTTGTTTTCTATACATACATATACACAGGGCTTGACATTAACTTTTTTGCTCACTAGCCAATGTGGCTAGTGGTTTTCCAAAATTACTAGCCACGCAGCATTTTTACTAGCCGCATTTTTGTTGTTGGAAAATTACGTTTTATATGATTAAAGTTGACAATGGGGCTTAAAACATGCTAAAATGTACTAATATCATTAGCTCTGATAAGGTTGCGTGTAAAGTTTTGCATCATTTTTTTTTTATCAGTAAATACTGTAATACAAAGTAGAACAATTATCTGCATTAGAAACAACGAGCAAAGAATAAATGATTTTTTCTAAGAAAAAGTCCACAATTAAGGCAACATGATTAAATCTTTATATACAGGCCTATGATCGTTTTGGGGACTTTGGATTGTTTGTTTTGCATCTGCATTTCCTCAGAGCTTTGACTGGTTTAATAATCATCATCATGAAACTCTGGTAGGTAGCTCTGAGTAACTGGAGATATGTCCACCTGAAACAAGTAGCCTATAGGCCTACAGCTCTTTATTTTCCAGAGTATTACCACAAACGCATATCCTGCTTTCTTTCATGGCATGATTAATTTATTATATAGAATTAACTCTGGAAAGATAGTTGTGATACGTGACATAAGGGCAGCCCTGCTAGTAGTTACACCGTGTCCCTTAATCATGAAGATATTTTTTTCTTTATCTCAGCTCTGCCTATTCTCTTTATCTCGTTCTCCAGCGCATTTTTTCTACGCACTGCTCGGCCACACACACTCACGCACTGACTGAACGCTGTGTTGATGTTGATGTGTGCATGCGACCAGTCGCGTGTGATGACAAAGATCGTACCATCAGGTTAAAATCAGGCGGGAGGCTGACGGACGGTATACAGGTTTGAGGGACTGTGGCTGCCTTGTGACAAATTCAACTTTATATTGTCGTTTGACAAAAGTCTGGATGTCATATTTGGCGCGCGCACCCTCGCGCACTGCAGGAGAGCGTGAGACGCGCCTGCGGTCTGTATTATCCTGCTAATAAAAAAGATCGCTATATCGTCGCTGCCGCTGGTTAAGTTGATAATTAAGGACAGACTAAAACAGCCCTCAGTCCGACGGCCAGTCCGCGTGTTTTGTTATTTCAGATGCCTTTTTTGACAAGACTACAATTTTTCAACACGCCAAAGTGGCTAGTGGGAGTGACTGTGTTACCCGCCACGGGTGAAATCCACCCGCATTTGGCGGGTTGGCGGGTGTTAATGTCAAGCCCTGCATATACATGCACTAACATTTGTATAGCATTAATGTACAAATAAAAAAGATCCTATGCAAAACTAAACTTGTAGTTAGGCACTGGTTTGGTATAAAAAAAGTTATTTTCATGCTGTGCAGGGCCCCACCACCCCTCTCGAATCAATGTAAATGGTAGGCTACGACCCGCAGGTTAGGTGCTTCTGCTGCGGACCTGCGGTGAATCAGTTGATGAGACAGGAGCTGGAGTGAGTCGTGTCATAGGAACTAGGAAGATTCATGTCTTTCCTTAAGAAAGGAAAATCAGGGGCTCAAAAACGAAAAGAAAAGAAGATTAAAGAGAGAAAGGCAAATGAGAGAAAGCAGTTGCTCACTCAGTTTTTTAAAAAAGAAAGGGGAGCTCCAAATGCATCATCGATCATTGACATTGTCTCCAGCTTGTCTCCTCTTCTGCTGCAGTTCTCCCCAGAGTCAGAAGTTTACATGTAGGCCTATATTTCCCTTTATTGTCAAAATCTAACACCCGCGAAAACACAGATCGTTAGCGCCTATTTTACCGCATTGTTATGCAAATTAGCTCGCGCACGCGCTTACATTATAAGTACGATTGTTCTCAGTTTAATGCACATCTTATTGATTCAAAATTACTTATTTTAAAACGTAATTCAAAGACTGAATGTCTGTTGGCGGTTAGTGTACCCTGTGATTCTATAGTCTGCATTTATTTAAACAGACAAATAATCGTCAATTAACTTGTACTTCGCCTACACTTTAAAAGGTATGGTGACAATAAAGGATATTTTAGCAACCATTTGAAGCCATATATTTCAGTTTCAGACCTGCTAGACCTTTGTCATCTCAGTAAGTACTTTTGACAAAACAAAAATATATTAATCAGAGTGTGGCTTTATTTTGTTTACATTTTAAGTATTTTTATGATACAAATGCAATACCCCACCCATTGGTATCACTATTGTATTTGATATGGGGGCCCAGCAAGATGGTTTGTACCCAGGGCCCAAAATTTGGTGCTACGCCCCTGACTTTACTATCCCATGAGCAGTGATGCCGGTAACGCGTTACGCGTACTCTAATTTGACCCCTTTTTTCAGTAACGAGTAATCTAACGCGTTACTATTTCAAAACCAGTAATCAGATTAAAGTTACTTATCCAAGTCACTGTGCGTTACTATTTTTGTCATTTTCTTTAGTAAAAATATATATTTATTTCTTCTTGCATCTCGGGGAGTGTGCGCGACAAGTCACGTTTTCAGCATGAGGTTCACGTCACGTGTACGTACCACGCAGCGACACAAACGTAATCAACAATGGAGGGAGGAGAGAGATGCGCTTTTTCTAGCTGGCTGGCTTTTTTTGAGTTTGTGTCTGTCAGCTAAAGATGGCAACATTAAGGTCCGTTGTAAACTCTGTGCTGGTGGCGACAAAGTGTTATCTACCTACAGAAACACTTCGTCGAATTTGAAAAAACACATGGAGTCGCAGCACCGCACAGTCAAACTTACGCCCGTTTCACACATTCTTGTCTCCGTCTGCAGTGCGTATGCGGTGCATATTCTTTCCCGTACCCATGTTAACAGGTTAGAGCTTTCACACTGCACGCGGGTGCGGTCCGTCGATCCGTTCCAGGTGCGTGAGTATACAGCAGTGCAGAGATCGTTTCCGCACCGAGACTATTTTTGCTGTGCTGCACCGTGCTGAATTAAAGTGGCAGCGCATTGTTCACATTAAAATAGACATAGATTGACAAGAAACTGTATACATTTCATCATATACGCAAAATTACAGTTAACGTGTTCTACAGTTACTAAATTACAGGGTCAAGAAAAACAAAAAAAAACAATATATATTTTATAAAAACAAGTATTTATATTAAGTGAAGTCAAGAAAGACTGTTTTTTTCAGGAAATAGTTTTTAAGTTCAACTTTAAATGTCAGGAGATAGATTGTTGATATTACTGTTAAAAATACACTTCCAATAAAGTGAGTGTTGGCAAAACCGGTTGTCATTTTAATGTTGAGGTGGCGGGGGTGTTGTCGGCAACTGCTGAATGTAACTAATAAAAGTAACTTGTAAAGTAACTTAGTTACTTTTAAAATCAAGTAACTTGTAAAGTAACTTAGTTACTTTTAAAATCAAGTAACTTGTAAAGTAACTTAGTTACTTTTTCAAAGTAACTGTGGCAACACTGCCCATGAGGCCACAGGAGAGGATTTGCAGAGGTGGGAGACTCGAGTCATATGACTTGACTCGAGTCAGACTCGAGTCGCAATTTTCTGGACTTGAGACTTACTTGATTAGATCTCTGATAAGACTCGACTTGACTTTAGACTTGCTCCTTGTGACTTTAGACTTGACTCGGACTTGTGCCTATTTACTTGAAATGACTTGTGGAAAAAAAAATGTTTCAATTATTGTGATTTTTTTCTATATATTTTCCAAAAAGTCGGCGAACCCAAGCTATATGCATGCGTAAACCGCTAGACGCTATCAGGAAGCCGCTTGCCGTCTGCCAAAACAGCAGATCCCTCCGCGGACAACATGGACACAGCAACAACATAGGAGGGAGCGCGGGTGGTATGCACTCACTATGTGTGTGCGGGTTGAGGGAGAATAAAACGATTCGCGGGACACCCGCAAACTAGAACTATCTATGAATAAAACATAAAAACTAATACATTTTTATTCATCTGTTGCAGAAAAGCAATAAGAAATTCTATTTCTAACAAAATAGAAACGATTTACAGGCCAAAGTTTCTATTTCTAACAAGTTTGCAGCGTTAAACGATGCAGCCAATCACAGACATATGTGTTGATTTCTTGAACGCAATAATGGCCAATCAGAAGCATTTACGATAGACTCCCCTCACCGCTCAAAACGGACTTTTTGTTCAGTGCTGAATTCTGAATGCTGGCAAACCCTTTATTTATAACAAACAAAGTGTATATATTATGAAAGCTTCATTGATAATAACAGAGATCGGTGAGATCGCGATGAACTGATGTCGGCTTTTTAGAAATTATCAAGGGAGCGCACTTTGCGCGCAGTCTTAGTTTACACTTTCATATGGGACATCACAGCAAAATAACTATATGTAGGGCTAGCACAAGATGGGAAAAGTTTTATTAATCCTTGTTTACTTGTTAATTTAATTTATTTTTATTTTAGAGCATTTAAAGTGCTTCTTAATGATATTTTATTTATTACACACAAGTTAATTTATTTATTTTTGTAACCCATCATCCCTCTGTGGGATGAGTAATTAAGTAATAAAAGTCCCAGAGTTAAAAAATGTGTAAAACTAGCCTGTGTGCGACTTGGTATGACTTGATGACTAAGTTGCGACTTGACTTGACTTGACTTGACAAAGAGTATGACTTGACTTGACTTGACCCTTAAAACAGAATGACTTGACTTGACTTTGACTTGCAATGTTAAGACTTGGACTTGACTTGAGACTTGCATTTAGTGACTTACTCCCACCTCTGAGGATTTGTGAATGGCTGACAACTGACATCATAGATCACATGTCAATGACAACATTGTGTACATGGTGTGTCTAAATTTCATTATTGCTACACACATTTATACTATATAGAACACTTTTTAAGAGTCTTAAAGTAAGTTTCAAACTTAATGTAGGACCTATACAGTATGTGATTTTGGATGCAGAATAGGGCTTATATACATTAGATAGGGGAAATGGGACTATCAAGATACCTGGAAACAATTAAGGGGGGAATAGGAATTAAACAAAACTAAAAATCTACAACACAAGGTGCACAAGGTCATTACCCCCAAGGTTAATTCAAGTGTTTCTCTACGTGCATTAATGAAGCACATTATGTGCAGGTCTGTCCAATTCTATAAAGATCTTGATTTGTGTGCACAATTACATGTTCATCGAATTGCTAGGCAAGACCATTTTCGTCAACCAGCTTTACCAGAAAGACCATAGTTTGAGCAACTAGTTTGACCATCTTTGGCCTCATTTACACTAATTCCAATGTGTTGACTATATCCAATTTTTTTCTGACGACTAACATCTTTTAAAAGTGATATCTTTTAATAAGATATCTGCATTAGTTACACTATAAACTTGACGAAACAACCTTCGGTAGAAGTACTGACCCGGAAAAGCTTAGGCCTGCAATGGATGCAGACAAAATTCTAAAACAAGCTTTTGCTTTCCGCACCATCTTTACAGGTCAGCAAAACATTGGTTTCTTAAGTGGGTTGAGCCTTCGTTCTCCACTGCACCATTAAAAAGAATTATGTGATTGCGATTGGTTCGCCACGTCATTCTCCATCGTCGCCTTTTCAATAACGTATGACTCGCATTGACTGGGGAGCCCGATCTCATGAAAGTGCGTATCAATACCACGAATGTTATTTCTCACGCCATTTATACGCAATAAACAGTTTTTGTGTGAATATGATACGCAGTTTTCGCGTGCATATGATACGCAAAAAAACATTTTTGGTGTATAAATGGCACGAGAAATAACATTCGTGGTATTGATACGCACATTCATGAGACTGCGTTGGACTGGGGAATATCATATCTGTCAGCTTACATGGCAGATGCAAATGGACTTATCTGATTCATTTCAGATTTATTTCCACATATGAATGAGGCCTGAATCCGATCTGAGAATATCGGTATCCATGTGCTTTTTCCTGCTTACATGTTTGTGGGTAAAATCTGATCTGTGCCACATGGGAGGAAGAAAATCAGAATTGGGTCACTTGAACCATGTAATGTAAATGCGGCCTTAGTGTTACCTATGAATACCCAACGCATTCTCACCCCAAGGCGTCATCTAACTGACAATTTTGACCATGCTTCAATATTCGACGCTAAAGGTATCCTTTAGCGTCAGTTAGTTGACGCGATCCCAGGGCGTCATCTAACTGACGCTAAGGGTAACGCGTCAGTTAGATGACGCGGGTAGGTTTAGGTCTGGGTAGAAGGGCGTCATCTAACTGACGCTAAGGGTAACGCGTCAGTTAGATGACGCCCTGGGATCGCGTCAACTAACTGACGCTAAAGGGTACCTTTAGCGTCGAATATTGAAGCATGGTCAAACTGATTCCCAAGGCGTCAGTTAGATGACGCCTTGGGGTGAGAATGGGCTGGAATACCATGACTGTACTGGTTCACCAGCTACAATAGAGCTTACATTAAACCAACATGGATCAGCATTAAAATTCACCTGATCCAGATGAAGGCGGGAATATCCAAATTGAAATTTTCCACTTCTAAAATGAGTTCCAGTTAATCGTTTGTACTGTAGCTATACAAAAATTTCACATTAGCAAACAGTACAATTTTAATTATTTCAGTAATATATAGCAGAAATAAAGTAGTTTTGGTAGTATGCTATTCTGAATTAAGCCATAGATAACATTTTGAATTTTTAATGCCAAATATGACAAACACTTAAAAGTCATGAAAACAAAATGTTCTGATTTGCTTTTAAAAAATAAGGCATCTTTATATATTAGCCTACATTAAACACACAACTATATTTCTATAACTACGGAATAACTATAACTTATATTTCCCACTTTTTTTGCATGACCTTCCCAGTCACTTTTGATTACCAGATGATATTTTTAGGTTTAGGTGTTGTTCACACTGGGCATATTGCATTGCATTCAAAAACAGGATGCAAGTGGATTAATATATATATATATATATATATTAGAGCCCTGCACGGGCCTCAAATCTAGGCCCTAGCCCGGCCCTGGCCCGAGACGCTCAGGCCCTAGCCCGGCCCGTGTCCGACAGCTCATCAGAATGATCAGCCCGAGTCCGACCCGAGCCCGTTTATAAAAAAAAAAAAATAAAAAAAAAAGGATAATACACAGCCTGCCCTATGTTGCAGTCAGTAAACCAGATATGTTTCGTTTTCAAAGGCAAAGTATTTACCGGTAAGTTTATTTTCATTTCTTTATAAAGTTAATTAAGAAAAAAAATGTTTTTTATTTTTATGACGACCAAGTAGCCGACAGCGAGTTAAACATGTTTGATCCATTGATTTATAGCCTCTCAAATCAACACTTTACTTGGCTACAATAAAATCCATAGATATAAAACAACTTAAGCATATCACACAGACAGTTAACGTTAGTTTAAACGTTTGTTTAAACGTTTTTTGTCATTTTTGAAAAGCTGAGGCAAACTGCTCTGCTGCTCAGAGCAACAGCGCTCGCAAACTAAATGAGTTTACAATAGGCTAACAATACAGAGAACGCAATCTAAAAAAATCAACATAAATTACATTAAAAACAACCATGCAGGTTATCTTGCCTCAAAAATCAAGTCTTCACTACAGAACATGGCCATTCTTATTTCCACCTTACATCCTTGTTTCCAACAGACTCATGAAAATGAAGTCAAACAAAAAACAGCCTCCAAACATGGCTAAGAACAGTCTCAGAGCATCGTGAAGAAAAAGCACAGCATCCACAGTGAAAGGTTTTAATCCAGTCGTACTTTTTCCAGCTGCGCTGAAGTCACGCTCGCTACCGGGACTCTAAACACAGAACGAGCCGGTCGCGCGAATCTCACATCGCGCCGCCGGGAAACCTGTGCGCGTGCGTGCGTGTGTGTGTGTGTGTGTGCGCGCGTGAGCGTGAGCAGACTGTCATGTCAGTCATATGTCAGTGTGATAGGTTATAAAACGTCTTTCTATGTTTGCGTTTAATCGTCATCTTCTCATATTTATTTTAATTAATGTCTAAAATATGCTATAAAAAAGATAAGCCTAAAACCCGGCCCGGCCCGCGTGTGAACTATGACGTGAAAATTGGCCCGAAGCCCGGCCCTAGGAGCGTAAATAAGTCGGGGCCCGTCGGGCTCGGGCTGAAATGCAGGCCTCTAATATATATATATATATATATATATATATATATATAAAGCTGAACTTGTAACTTCACGCATCTTAATGTGCCATTCAAGAGCATGTCCCGAAAGAAGCAGCGAGACTCAATAGCATCCAACTTTAGGGCTGCAAACCACAGCACCAGGCCAGCAGTGTCAGACCAGAAGTTAAGGCTGTGCTAGAGTCTCATGGGAGTTTGGGTATTTGTCAACTGTGCCCTTCTGGTTTGAGACTACAGTCCCGTATAGTTCTCTGGCTCTGCAGGAATGTCTCACAACAGATAACACAGCAGTAAAATTGTTTTTTAGAGCTCCTCTTGCTCTTTTTTAAGAACTTTTTTCAAAAACACATGATCCTATTAACACATTCACACCATTTTTTTTATTACTGTGAAGCTGCTTTGAAACAATATTGTATAAAACGCTATATCAATAAAGATGACTAATTGATAATGTTGTTAGGTGTAGTGGTGCTCAGAAAGGCTCACGACGATGAAGAACTTTTGAAGGAAGACTTTAATGAACCAACACAGGTGATAAACACAACCAGACATTAATAAGAACCAACAAACACTAGGCGTTTCTCAATGTCAAGGAAGGATCCTTGGAAGCCGGAATTTTGAGGATGCTACGTCATCGACATCCGTCGAAGGACTGTTCCAATGTCGAGGATCCTCAGAATTTCAACAAAGGACTGAGTCATTCGTTCGGAAAATATCCTATACACAGGAAAGGATGCATACGTGTAGCCTTCGCGCTCTCAAAATCACCCACAATTCTATGCGCAGCTTTGCTATCTTGTTCAAAAAATAAAAATTTTTGCACATTAGCGGAGTCGGAGTGATAACGAGGCATTGCTTTAAAATGTTAGGTTTAAGCAGAGAATGTCTAATAAGGCGAGAATTGGCACTGTCCGGTTTCTGGACAGACTGCAGTAACGCGTCTCTGTCCATGCGGGGGCGCTCGCGAGCGAGTGCAGAATGAATGGGAGTCTATGGGGTTTAACCCTCAGAAATCCACTTTTCTCAGGATATAATTTTTTTGTCAAGTAATTTGAAAGTTGCATTCAAAAGGGAGGGCGAAGATAATACACTCTGCTGAAAATTGCATTTTTAAGTTCACTTATCTGTTCTAATAATCCGTTTAAACATGTGATGACGTCACACAGTATCAGAATGCTAGCGTGTTCCGGCCAACAACGGCCTAACCTGTAAGAAATCGAAAGGACATAAGTACTCATTCATTCGACTTTTGGCCAATAATCTATATTGAACTTGCGGAATCAACAATAAAATCTACGTTTATTCAACGACAAGCATGAGAAAGAGATACATTTAGCCGTTTAGCTCCATAGACTCCCATTCATTCTGCGCTCGCTCGCGATCACCTCCAGTGGAATTCGAATGGAACTGCAACCAAAGATGATAAAACGGGGCTAATAGGAAGTGCCCAGGCTAGGCTTTCCGTAGACGGGCTTTGGTTTAAGTATAATTTCAGTTTTGCCATTTATTTAATGTTTGTTAAACTATTAAACATATCGGCTCAACTGATTTGCACAGGGGAGATTTAAAGCTGTCATCTTTTACTGGTGATTCACCTTGTAATTTTTACTTAGCATTTTTTGTTGATCACATATTTTACCATTGCATGTGTTTTAACAGCTGTTGCTATGGACGCAGTTCTGTTCACTCAGGTAATATTATCGTTTTTAAATTAATAAACACCTTTTTAAATCAATATTTTGTGTCAAATTATTGATTTATTGGTAGGTAGCCAAATAAGCGACAAAATGTACAGCGAATACAAACCCTTCAGGCTGATTCAAGACCTCTCCGTCTCGCGTTAGAGAGACATAATTTATGTATTTATTTCTATGAGGGCTAACAAGACAAAATAAGGACTGTCAAGTGTGTTAAAACAGCGCTGAAAGCTGACCTTTTCACTGACGTAATGACGTGCACTTGCTAGCCTGTTCCATTTACGTGTTCTCCGAAAGAGGAGCCTCGCCTCTGAAGGAAATGACTTGGAAGGACCCGTCCTGTCAAGGAAGTATCCTTGACCTGAGGGAGAACACAGGGTATAATACACAGGTGACAGGGAGGAACTGATTAGACTGATTAACAAAATACAGCTGAACTATATTAACTAATGAGGATGGTGATGATGGAGACAGTGGCGGGAAACTGAACACAAGGAACAAAGAAAGGAAGTCCAAAAACTAACAGACATGTAACAGATGTCCTGAACTAGTCTTGATTTCTGAACTAATATATATATATATATATATTATATATATATATATATATATATATATAGATAGAGAGAGAGAGAGAGAGAGAGGAGAGAGAGAGAGAGAGAGAGAGAGAGAGAGAGGAGAGAAGAGAGAGGAGAGAGAGAGAGAGAGAGAGAGAGAGAGAGAGAGAGAGAGAGAGAGAGAATAGATATATAGATAGATAGGCCTACTTTTTTCCATGCAAATAAAAAAAAATAACTTTCTCAACACAGATTTTTATTACAAGTCATGAGGTTAAAAATACACTGCACACACAAAAAAATAGAGAGATAAAACTAAGAGCCTGAGTATTTAACCTGCTCCTTTTTCAAACAAAAGTAATTGTAAATAAATGGCTCATTCATAATGGTTGATTCCTCTTCCTCTCGTGCCAGCCCATCCAGTTGAAATGTCTCTGTGGTTTCAGTCGATCCTCTCCAATCCTGCTCCAGTTTGGTTACTGGGATACGAAATTCTGTCTTGTTTCCTGTTTTTGTAGTTGTTGTTTCCCCTATGTCTGTTAAGTTCTTTGTGTAATTATAAACCTGATTCTTCACTGGAGGATAGCATAGGCTACTTGAGTTGTAGAGCTGTAAATATGCAAATTGACACATTATTCTTTAGAATAAAAAGTTTGACAAAAGTTTTTTATAATATCACATTAATTCACAATGTTTTCTTGAACTTTATAGACTCCTTTCTTCTACAGACAAGGTAATTTATTAGTAAATTATTTTATTTCAAATAAGTTTCTGTTTATCATTTTACCTCTGAGCTGATTTTGTATTTTTGGTTGATATGTTCTTAAGAATCACAGTCACAGATTGACGAGCTGTACTTGATACTGACTGAGATTTCTTCTTAGCGTCCAGGTACTTAATTGCTTTTATGGCGCATGGTGAGGAGGGATTCGAGCAGATTGTGATCCATTTGATAGTAAGAAATCTACAGAATGAAAGAGAACATGCAGGCAAAACAAGTTTTTAGTTATTAGAGAAGCAGAAATAGGTGTCCATCTATCTAAAGACAGAGATACAGTATGTGGCAATAATTTAACTTGCGTTGCATCTTTACCACACATGTCTACTCTGAACGCGAGTGGCACATTGTTACACAGTGTTAGAATGTTGTAATCATTGATGGGTCACTTGTTTGTAATATTCCTCACCCTGCCAAAATCTGAATGGATTCTCACCTCACAGCATTCACAGAGAACAAGGGTTTGTTCAGGACGCAGATTCTTCATAGAAACTTTAGTATTTGTACTAGTTAGACAGCTTGAAGGAATAACAGGATCCTTTAACCTATACTCCTGAATCCATCTATAGGAAATAAAAGAAGGACATTAATTTTCCAGTATTTTGAAATTAATAAATGAAAAGTTATTACTAGCAATGAATCTAGTGATGACACAAAAGCATATTCTGACAAACCCCTGGTAAGAAAAGTTTGAAACACACCTTGCCATGTGGTTGAGAAAATCTGGGGCCACAGCAGCAGTACTGAAGAAACACGCAACATTTTCCATTCAGTCAGATGGTTATCTATGAAAGACGCTGTGTCTTTAAGCTTGTCTACTAGGACCCATTGAAGGCGTTTCCATCCAGGCTCCACTGTTGAATAATAATGTATACACATACAATAAGTATACACCTAACAAAACTACTAACCAGCATGCTTGATAGGGTAAAGGCTAACAAATTCAATCGCCATAGAGGATGTATTTAAAAAAATGACTAGACAAGATACTTATTAGTGGATGTAAAACAAAAAAGTCAAACAAACTGATAATGTACACTACTGGTCAAAAGTTTGTAAACATTACGTTTTTTTATGTTTTTTTAAGTAGTCTCTTAATCTCACCGGGGTAGCATTTAATTGATCAAAATACAGTAATACTGTGAAATACTATTACAATTTAAATTAACTGGTTTCTGTTGTAATATTGAAATGTAATTTATTCCTGTGTTAGTAAAGAATTTTCAGCAGTCATTATTTCAGTCTTCAGTGCCACATGGTCTTTCAGATCATTTTTTTATCATTTTAATCATCATATTTAGAGACAGAGACTACTTTCAAAAACATAAAAATAAAATGAAAAACGAATGTTTTCAAACTTTTGACAGGTACTATATGTGAGACAAATATTTAGGTATTTAATTAGCTATCAGAGTTGGAAAGGAGGACATCAAATGAACACTTTAAATATGTTCATAGCATCTTTACTTTTGAGTGCTTGCTGCATTTCCTGATTTTCTAGGTCATGGCGGCCTTCTCTTTTTCACAGACTACAATCTGAGGGTCTTTATCATGTTGCAGTTCTCACAGCGACAACATATAGTACAGTATATAAGATCTTTGTGGCTGAAAGGTTCATAATAAAGTGTCGAACTGTTTATCTCGAACTGTTTCACTTTTGAATGTGGTACATTCTTTCATTTGACTTTTCATATTTGAACAAACATGCAAACTTCTAATCAGCCTTTACATTATGATTAAAATGTTTGAAGTAATACAAAACAAATACCAAGTACCAAGCATTGTAGTAAGAAGCAATCAAAAGCAATCATACACAAAATGACTGATGAAATAATAATAATGTATTAAGATTAATTTTCGAGAATATTATGTAATGAGTTTTCCAAACAGAATCTGTTAAAAGGGGAAACAAAAAAAAAGAATATGGAAATAAAAGCTAATCAGTTAATATCTAAAATAGCGACTTTATGCAGCATTGTTTTGCTTATGTTTTATTGTTATTTGTTATTTTTTTTTTGCCAACCCTCGAATCGTGACTGTGCATTTAAGAGACACGAGAAATGTGGGTTGATGTGGGGGTGAAAGTGGAAGGGTTTTTTTTAAAACCACATGTCCCATCCTTTAACACTTCTTTGAGGTCAAAATGTCATTGTGAACCAAAATTTAAAGCACATTTCAAACATCAATCTTTATAAGCCACCCCAGAAGAAGTTTTTACTGTGAGAAGAAGCCTCCAATATCCACTAGATATTTCAGTTTTCATGTAGAAACACAATGGCGACCCCTAGCAAGTGAACTTAGAAAGATAAATCATTTGTGGGGGGTTTTTCTAGGTCGTACGAGTTTAGTGACCTGATTTGGTGTGCCGGAAACATTGTGTGCTGCTGAGCAAAACTGTTGCATCAATTCATGTGAGACTCTGAAGGCATGTGAGGAACATGGTCTTCAACAAGGATGTTGGTATAACGTCCAGTTAGTGGATAGATATCGACATGGCATTTCAGAATCAGAACATAAATTTGTTAGACATTAAGAGAAGCTAGAAGAATTTTGTGTGACCCGTCACATGTATTTCATACTTGCTCTGTTTCCTTCCAGTAGACGTTCTCACGGTGTCAGTCTGGTCACCTATCACAAGCTTTGGGACATGAAAAAAAAAAAAACCCTTAAGGTGAATTACAGTATGCCTAATGTTTTGAAATAAAAAAAATTCACCGGTTGTAAGTCAATTAAATTGTTAAACAAAATTATAGTTTTTAAGGATATGTTTGTATTGTGTTGTGTTGTATTGGATAGGATTTTGTATTTTGTATGAGTAACCATACCAAATTTCCCTACTAGGGACAATACTGTATACTTCATTTCATTTCATTTTGAAAAAAAAAAAAAAAAGGAAATTATATCATCAAAATATTTTAAGTATGGCTGCTCTGGTCACATTAAATTTATTTAGATTTAACATTTAGATTTAACATTTAGATTTAGATTTAACATTTACATTTAACATTTAGATTTAATATTTAGATTTAACATTTAGATTTAACATTTAGATTTAGATTTAACATTTAGATTTAACATTTAGATTTAACATTTAGATTTAGATTTAAAATTTAGATTTAGCATTTAGATTTAACATTTAACATTTAGGTGTAACATTTAATATTTAGATTTAACCATTTAAAATATCTCTAAGTTGACAAATATTGTTGTAAATGAAATAAAAATTAACCGTCAAAAATTCATACCAGCTTTTTAAACATTGTTTGAAGCTAAATGTGACAAAATGTTGCTGTTATTTTCAGCGTGAGCCGCTTTACAAACGGTGCCCCATACAACACAACGGAAAATACACAACACAACGGAAAATGCACAACACGACGGAAAATAAGCCACAACACAATGGAAATAAGCCACAACACCACAGAAAATGTACAACACAACGAAATAAAGCCTCAACCCAACGGAAATGCTCCTGACCACTAGAGGGCTCTCGGAGCGCGGTAAAGTTATTTTTCCTTGCCATTTATATTGAATTCTGTAATTTTTAAAATTCAAGAAAATTCAATAAAATTTAAAAAGAAAAAGATCTATAGAGTCGGAAGTATTAAGATATCAATGCCACGATTAGTTTTAACAGTATGTAACCATTGTATATCGACATAAAATATGACTTCAAATTCGGTTGTTAAGTCTGACGTCACGCGTGACGTTTAGCCTCTCCCCGGCCCAAGCGCTCCACTCGTCTTTCAGATCCTAGACTACATAAACCCTTTTCTTAAAGGGCTTTTTTCGCTTCAGTGCCAGTGGGTGTTACTAGGGATTAAGGGATAGCACCCACTGGCGCCAAAGTTTCTTCATTCGTTTAAGATTTGTAACTTACCTAATCAACTGCCGCCATTTTCTCTTATCTTTCTCGTCACAGGGAAAGCGGTAGATGACAGTTAAATGTCACTTGTTTTTTTTTTTAACTCCGATCTATTAAAACTACACGGTAACACGTTAAAACTCCGGCCAAAGCGGTAGGTAGGTAGAGAGGACCCGGCCTTTGGACCCGGAAACAGTATTATCGGAGAGCGCTTACGTCACGACTTAACAACCGGATACACGTGCTACCACAGTGCATGACAAGGGAACGTCTGGCAATTCCACTAAGTGGTTCAAACATATAATCTATTATAATATAATTTGAAAAATAAAAACCATTTGGCGAATTGCAGAATTACAGGAAGGTGTTGGCACAATTTCACCTGTAATAAGTCAGTCTGGTCACTAGGAACCTACCACAAGCTTTGGAACATGAGAAAAAAAACTTATGGTGAATTACAGTAGGCCAAATGTTTTTTATAAAAAAAAACTAATTGTGTACATTGCATACAGGGCACAATTTCATCTGTTGTAAGTCAGTCTGGTTAATAGGAACCACACCCTTTGAAACATGATAAAAGAAAAAGAAAACTTTTACATTCATTTCCTTGAAAGTCTTACGGGTTGGAACAACATGAGGGAGAGTTTGAGGATTTTTGGGTGAACTATCCCTTTAATACCAAAGTCCCGTAATTTTTCACTCGGTGGCCATCTTTGA
Organism: Chrosomus eos; assembly: GCA_036326025.1. Taxonomy (NCBI): domain Eukaryota; kingdom Metazoa; phylum Chordata; class Actinopteri; order Cypriniformes; family Leuciscidae; genus Chrosomus; species Chrosomus eos. Next base: position 12,790,607 of record CM070823.1, read on the forward strand.
AACGTCTTTCGTGCAGGCAAGTGGAGCTCCTCTTTGAATGGTGAAACTCAAAATTCTCCAAAACTGTTCGCCAAGCTTACGATTAAATTTCATATTTAAAATCACCAATCCTGACAACAACTTTAATAAATCTTGTTTCTAAATGCCCGAATCATGACAAAAAAATAAATTCAGGCTGGAACAATGCACATGCGCAGTCCTAAGTGCTTGTCTGAGACTGAGAACACTGTCTGTTTCTATAGCAACCATAGCGTCTAACGGCAGCTGCACTTTGGCTGTAGTTGTAGTGACGCGATGACTTTACCAATCAGCGATTAGCTCTTTTCTTTAGAACGTGGGACTTATTGCGCCATATTGCGCATTGCCCTTTCTCCCATTCATAGTAATATGAGTGCACCGTCTTTCTGTAGCTATATAAAGTCTTTGTTAATACTTTATAAAAATATTTTAGGATACTTTGATGAATAAAAAGTTAACAGAAAGGACCTCATCAATTTGAAATATATTTTTTTTGTAACAATATAAATGTCTTTACAGTCACTTTTGATGAATTTAATGCATCCTTGCTGAATAAAAAAAAAAAACTGTGACCCTAAATATTTGAACGGTAGTGTATACGATTCAAAATGTTATGCAAACTGTATTTTTGGGACATTATTTTATCTTTTACTGAATACTGTGATTATTTCATAGAGCTATGCACAGTATTAGATGTCAGTTTTCGAGTATGGTATTAGAGTTTCAAAATGTGCAAGACAGTGGAAAATCACCATCTTTGGTGACTCGTTTCTTGAGTTAGTTTATGGAGGTCAGAATGGAAAGTGCAAGGGTGAACATCCCACCCTACAGTCATGATCTGAGTGATTCTCTTACTCACGAGTTCTCCAGGAGCCTTCACATCCTTACTCTTTTGTGCTCTGATGCTCGCCTCCGGCCACATGTCCATACCATGTCCTTATCACAAGCCTATGACATAAGTTCAAACTGCTTATTTGTGTTTATTTATTTGTTCAAATAAAATCAACATAGTAGTACATGTGGGAGGAGAAAAACAAATATATTTTTGAAATATACTTTTCCCCGATCCTTGTTGAATTTGATGGATAAACAACTTGCAATTTCCATGATTCATTGCCCTCCATGAAGTTAGGCATTCCACATGTCCAAAGTACATCCTCAAGTTTTCTTTCCTGTGAAAAATAACTGCATCACTTACGATTGCATCATCAAATATCCGTAATAAAATCACTGAGAAAGCATAAGCAATAGTTCTCCAGAAGGTCACATGAAGATGTGTGCAATTTCTGCGAAGAATCTGACAATGAGTTCCTCTTTTTGATGATACAAAAGGAGCTGGTGTGAATGTGAGGAGTCAGTGAGCATCTCTAACTTTGCATTGACAGAAGATCCAGTGAACACAACATGCAGCTCAAGCAGAAGATGATGAAGAGTCTCGCTGCCATCGCTGTTATTATGTCAGTTATGATCATGGGGACGAGTAAGTTTTTGAGATGCTATACTTTTATATTAATCTGTGTCGTGTTTGACTTACAGAAAGAAATCTAATCAAACTCCTCAATTCATTAGATGGACAAAACAAGCCTGTCGAATGCTGCACATATGTCTCCACCAGTGAAATCACGTTACCTATAACAGGATTCAAACTTCAGAGGAGTAAACCTCCTTGTGTCAAAGCAGTCATGTAATGTTAGATAAATAATATCTAATTAGTCTTATATTAAATTATCTTTAAAAAAATGCTGTTTCTAAATCTGTCTCCCTGTCTTGGCACAGTTTCTACACAAGTGAGGGCCAGAGATGCAGTCATTGGAGCGAGACCTGGGTGAGGGAAAAGCTCCAGGATCTCAGGAAACTTCAAGGGTAAGACTGACTAATAGTATGATGCAACAGTAATTTTGTTTGCATTATTTTCCTGTTGTCTCTGTGCAGCATGCTTTGAAACAATCTGTATTGTAAAAAGTGCTATATAAATAAATGTGACTTGACTTGACTTTAGAAATCTATCAGAAAGAGCAGAAATGTTCAATATAATAATGCTTATTTGTCTTTTTCTCAGACTGCAGAAGATGAACAGCACAGTCTCTACACATCTCTCAACCTCCTCCCCTTAAATACTCTAAAGATGTTTAGACGGACTAAGAGTTTTGCTGAAACAGATAACTTGTTGAAAATGCTGTGTATGCTTCATGTTATTTATTGTGATGTACTTATCAGTGAATTGATGCATTTATTCAGCAATATTTATTTGGCTTTTCAAGAATTTGACTAATGAAAGCCATTTCTTATATGTACTTCTTACAATCTATATGTCCCTATATCTGAAACAATCTTTATTGCACCTCTACAAAGATGAATTGTGCTCAAATAAAGTGGTAAATAAATCTGAAGCTGTGCTTGTCATCGCATTGACATTGTAACAAGTTTTTAATATAGATCCAAACAGTTTATGCGCAGTTAGTTAATCATGAAACAAACCGTAATGTCAGAAAAATCTGACAGACAAGGCTTAGATTAAGCCAGAATTAGGCCTTAGTTCAATTAGGATATTTAAGTGGCTTTTATAAATGTGCCTTAGAAAAAAAAAAAACGAAAAAAAACTTACTGGTGTGCATCTTAAAACCAAACAATGGCAGAGTAATATTTTAAGATATGTCAGTGCAAGTTATTTCAGTTAAAACAGTCTGGGACTGTATAGGCTTACTGTGAAACCAGGGGAATGTCATCCTGCTTGTGCTTTTGCCATGTTGAGTCTAATGATGATGATCTCTGCAATACAGACATTACAGACTCAGATCTGGGATTAGCTTTGAAATCATATTAAGTTAACCAGAGGTTTTGTTATAACGCAGTCCAGCAGAGGTGAAATGAACAGGCCACATTTGGTGGTAATATATCCGTTAATGACCACTGAGAAATCTAGTCACATCATTATGATAAAACATTAATAGTTATTATTCATAGTTTTATGTTTTATTTATAGTTTATATTTTGATGACCTCTTTTTAGAGCTTAAACAAAACTGCAGTGGCACGGTTGTAAAGTTAAAGGAGAAATAGCCTTGTTTTTGTTTCACCTCTAGGTGGTAGCATTCTCTAACATTGCTGTCATTCTCATCAAGTCACTATTAAATCAGTTTTGTGCATAGAATCATCATAATACATTAAAGTTAAATAGTCTCTCTTTTTTCTCTTTAATTATTCTCCTATAAAACTAAGTTACGGCAATAGGGCTCTTAACCTCTTTTATGACTCTTCTCCTGAGCAGCGCAGAGTGATGTTTGACCCTATACTCACCGATAACACTATCGACTTTGAGGAGGATCTCAGGATCCTCTGCAATCCCTGCGATGAATCTGACAATGAGTTCCTCTTTTTGATGATACAAAAGGTGTGAATGTGAGGAGTCAGTGAGCATCTCTAACTTTGCATTGACAGAAGATCCAGTGAACACAACATGCAGCTCAAGCAGAAGATGACTTTTTGGATTTTGACACCTGCCTGGATGACTACGAGTTTGGATTGCCCTTTTATTAAATATACTGCTCCTGGATTTTCTGTCCCCCGTGTGTGTTCGTGACAGAACGACTCAACAAGCCTGTCGAATGCTGCACATCCGTCTCCACCAATGAAATCATTCAAACTTCAGAATAGTAAACCTCCTTGTGTTGATGCAGTCATGCAAATATTCTCTGTTAGATAAAGACTATCTATTGTTGCCATTGTCCCTTTTAGTTTCTCTAAATAAATCTGTACCTTTCTTGGGAAACAGTTTCTTCACAACTGAGGGTCCGAGATGCAGTCACTGGAAGCAGGGCTGGTTAAAAGGAAAGAATCTGTGAGCTTAAAGTAATTGAACTTCAACAGAAAGTCACTGATGAACACAGACTGATGCAAGAGTATAGTTCACATAAAATATTCAAACGGACAAACTTAAAGATTGATCAGAAAGAATGCCGATTTTCTTTTAAATACAATACAGACTATTTGTTCTCTCTCTTTTTTTAGATGGGACGTGAAGCTTAACATCTCAAAAACTCGCTTAAGAGCCTCTCCTTAAAATCTAAATATGCTCAGATAGCAAAAATATATATTGTATTAATTTTAAAGTATATAGGGTTTTATTTATTGCCATGTAATTTATCATTGTATAAAATTAATGTAGTCTATTTATTCATCAATATATAGTTTAATAAGACTTTTGAGCTGTAATAAGTTGATGACTAATTAAAGCTATTTTTTATACTGTATGAACTTTTGAACAAACCTTTGATTCTTATCTATTAAAATATATTGTTATGCCATGAAATTGAAAGTTTTAGATTTAACACATCTGCTCAAATAAAAAAAGATATAAGTATTTTTTATTAGCATGCATTGCATTAAGGGTCAAATACTAGACATTGTTGAGGATCCACTATGAAGTATCTTATTTTGATGTGTCATACCGACATTGCAATATTCTCTGTACTAGAGTAAATGGAAACTGGAAAGTGTATACAAAAACTCTTATTGTTCATTCAGTGGACTCTTATAGGGATAATTCTGTCATTAATTACTCGCCCTCATGTCGTTCCAAAACCATAAGACTTTCATTTATCTTTGAAATACAAATTAAGATAGTTTTGATGAAATGTGAGAGCTTTCTGTTCCCTTATTGTAAAACGAATCCATACAAATTGAGTTTAGTCTAAATTATCTGAAGAGCCACGATCGCTTTATATGATGAACAGATTGAATTTAGGCTTTTATATAAATATTATATATATATATATATATATATATATATATATATATATATATATATATGTATATATATGTATATATATATAGGAAAGTTTGTGTGTGTGTGTGTGTGTGTGTGTGTGTGTGTGTGTGTGTGTGTGTGTGTGTGTGTGTGTGTGTGTGTGTGTGTGTGTGTGTGTGTGTGTGTGTGTGTGTGTGTGTGTGTTGTGTGTGTGTGTGTGGTGTGTGTGTGACTGCGAGCGAGCGAGTGAGCGAGCGAGCGAGCGAGCGAGTGAGTAAGTGAAATCAAAGTTTGGAGTTTTGAGTTTCACCTCTTGGCTTGGTTCATGGCTTATAATTCTTTAACAAAGACTTTTTCAAAATCCCTATGGGAAAAAAAAAGTTCCAGAACCAGGGCCACTGAAGAAGGGCATTCTATGATCAAAAGTAACAGTAAAGATTACATTTAAAATAATAATCTAAACAATAATCTATTATGACTACCACAAAATTATTAAGCAGCATAAATGTATTCAACACTAATAATCATAAAAACATATTTCTTGACCAAATCAGCATATTAAAATGATTTCTGAAGGATCATGTGACACTAAAAACCGGTTATGATGCTGAAAATTAATTGGTATCACAGTAAAATGCATTTATAGGCTATAGGGTTATTGCAGCACCGCATTTTAATATTAATAATAATAATAATAGATATTTGTAAGACTAATTGACATTCAAGTGTTCTTTAAAACGAATTTGACAATAAGGCGACTCGGCAGATCACGTGAACCAACCCTGATTGTTGGCATAACCAGATCAGAGCAGCCTTGTTTAAATATAGCAATCTGCTTTAACAATTTCAAGTCTGCTATTTACATAATAACTGAATCCCACTATTATTTGTATAGCTACATTAATGTATGTTGTCATATCAATACTCACCATGTCTGTCATGAAGTCACTAGTTCAGCGACACAGGAATACGCCCTGTCTGGAGGAGTTAAGTAAGTGATCGGTTTCATGTATTTCATCATGACTGATTACGTTCTTTTGGAGCTTATGCTTAAATGCGTTGCGTACACTTCGCAACTTTACTTCTGCTCTGTGGTCCGTCCTTGCTGCTGGTTAATTGAACTAACCACGCAGGTGCAATTATTCTGCGGGTTACGGTAATTAGGATGCAAGGTGACCATGACGTCAGTGTTTGTTTTCATTTTTGGAAATGTATTGTGTTTGCCACTGAGCTCTGACATGTGAGATCCGTCCTTTTCTGAATGTGTTTTATGTGGTTACGTGGGATTAAAGGAACATAATTGTATTATATCTGGTTTAATTCATAAGGATGTGGTCTGAAGCCAGGTAACGGCCTATGTTATACGATCAACGTACATAACGTCCTTCTCGTCACGTGGGCACGTATTTGAAGTGCGCATTGGGCAAGCAGTTATTCGACTCCAGGCACGCTTCGTCTTCTTTCGCTGTGAATTTGTCTAATCAAACAAACAACACTTACTTTCTGAGTAACACTTTACTTTTCTAGAAATGGGCTCATTTATTTCTATTCCTTTGGCGCAACCCCCTTTCATATTCGATCTTCCGTCTAAGATCAAAGAAGGTCAGTGACTGAATTAACGTTAACAGTTGATTTCAAAATCCTATTGGGGAGGCGAGGGCTGTGGTCACTTTTTTCCAAACTTGTAAATATTTCGTTTATTTATTAATTATTTTAAGCTGGCAGGTTTTCCCAATGTGTTGTTCTTATTTGTATATTAGGCTAGCAGCTACATGAAATTGATAATAGCTAATCTCAACAGACAGTAGGCCTACACCAGTTTAGTGTAAAGATAGAACAACTGCCCTAACGTTAGCTACCAGAACTGTCGAGAAAATGAGTAACGTTAGCAGGTATTTATGTTGTTTGATTTAAACTGACTGGCTAAATGAAGATAGATAGGATGACACGTTATTTAAATGGTCTGTTCACCAAAAATAAAAATTATCCCCATTATTTACTCACCCTGAAGCTAGGAAAGTAATAGGCCTACACCTAGGATGGCTTGAGGGTGAGTAAATAATGAGATAATTTTAATTTTTTGGTGAACTATCCCTTTATTTAAGCTGGGTGACTTGAGTGGTTAGCCTTCGGACAGGGTACTGTAGCCAGAGGAATATGGCATTTGATGACTTGTAAGTTGATGTTTTCGATCTGTGTATTGCAGAAGAAGAAGATGAGGATGTTTTTGCAGAATTCCATGCAGATAATTTGGAAATTTGTGAAAACATGTATCGGCAGAATGCTCGCTCCAAAATGGTAGAGGACAGGTTTAATGGTAGTTGGTCTATCACAACTTCTAAAACATGAGACATTTAGTAGTTTGCCTAACACTTTCTGTTTTGCAACCAATGCTGAAAAAGCAGAAGTATGTCTAGAATCCCCTGTCAGTGTTCATAGTAGGTACAGGCATAATGTCGATGATTCACATGTTTTTCAGTGTATAGACGCAGCTGGAGTGAAGTGGCTGAGAAGTTGAAGGAGAAATACCCCCAGTGGACTTCTAAAGACATCTTGAACCTTAGATTTCATTTTGAGTTTTGTGTCGATAATTATAAGTATCTTCTCCACTACTGTATCCTGTAAGTGAACACTTACTTTCAGTACCCATGCATTTTGCAAACCCAGACAGATATCTTTTTAATTGTAACAAAAACTATTTCAGCTCTAGGGGGCAGCACTCTCTATCATCACAAGATTCAGATTATTTGAATAAAATAAGTATTTATAATCTCTCACACTCTTATTTTCTCTTGTTTTTCCCCCCGTTTACTGTCCCATCATGAACTCTGGGACAGCAATGAGCTGCTTGACTTTTTTCAGGATGACTCCTCTCCTGAGCAGCGAAGAGCGATGTTTGACTCTGTAGACATTCATCATTATGATGCCATCAACTTTGAGGAGTATCTTCAGGTTATAACCTTAAACGACAACTTTTAGATTATGATTTTTTGCAGAATTATTTAACAGTATACCGTTTGTCTTAAGTGCAGATAAGAAGTATTTAGCAGATGTTTGTTTCATATAGCCTAATTTTCACTCTCTTTTAGCTGATGAACAATATGAAAATTGCGTCACCTGTACCCATGCCTGCTGGGATTGACGAGGACAGAGATGAGATTTTGACTTTGTGCTCTGATGTATCAGAAGCTCACCCCTTTAAACAGATGTGTTATGGTTTATTCTAAACTACAAGGATTATTTTGTAAAGTAATGGCTGTCTTCTGTTAACTCTCAACTTGGTTTTGTTTTTTAAGTGTTGTACATAGAAATATATATTTTTAATGGTTTTTAATGCTTTTTCAGTATTGTTGTTAAGACACATTTGTTCAGCACCTCAGACTGAATTATACATTTTGTGTGATACAAGAGTACAAAAATATAGTTATGTAGAAAACAAGAGTTTCATTGTTAAGGATGACTAGTCAGAAAAGAAGTCCAAGTATGATGTGTGAGGATAATCATTTGTAATTAAAATAATCTGCCGTCATATTCTTGTTTAAATGCTTATTTATCTTCAAACGCTTTATGGTTTGTGGGTGGTGGTTCTGGGATTTGTGTTTTTCAGTCCAACAGTGGTGAGTTGCTGAGATCTCGTGTCTGTCAATTTAGCTATTTTGGACCTAAAAAGAAATTATAAATTCAAGTTAGTGTTATTTTGGCCATCATAAAATAACAAATCAATAAGAGTCTGTGAGACTATTTACTGCTCAGTGATCGCAAATGTCACCTTGACTGTACATTTGCCACAAATATGAGGTGACTTGTTTTAAATGTCACACACACTGTCCTCCTTACCTCAGACGTGCCAGCGCTGTTTTCACCCACTGATACTCAATGCTCGCACACACCTTCTTGTTGTTCTTGGTGAAGAAACTTGAAGAGAAAGATTAAGAAATTTGATTTTGGAGACGAACCAATGATAGCAAAACTGTTATATTTTCTTCTGAAGGTGCTGGAAGTCATGGCAACGTATATTTTTACATTACTTTACCTCATCTAAATAATTTATGCAATTTCAGCTTTTTTATAAGCTGCCTTCAACTCAATTTATATATTGTACACTACTTTTCAAAAGTATGGGATAGTATTTTTTTAAAGAAATGTATTTTATTCAGCAATAATTCATTAAATTGATTAACTTGACAGTAAATACATTTTACAAAGTTACAAGATATTTCTAATTCAAATCATTTGTAACTTTATCCAAATATACCGAATGTATGATTTCAAAATATGCAGCACAACTGTTTCCAACATTCATAATAATAAGAAAAATTCTTGAGCACCAAATTTGCATATTATAATGACGTGTGAAGGATCATGTGGATCATCATTTTTCACATTACTGAATTTTTCATAACATAAATGCAGTTTTGGTGTGATTAAGAGACTTTTAAAAACAATAAAATCTAAATGAATTCAAACTTTTGAACAGTGGTGTATTAAAAAAGTATATTTAATGTTATTCATAGATTAATTATAATTATTTAATTATAATAATTAATTATAATTATTATTTAACTATAGGCTGTATAGGGAAAAAAAACTTTTTTTTGTCATTATCCTTTTTAACTATTGTGTTAATGGCAGCAGCACCTGAGCTGCGTACTCCACAAGTTGTTTGTATAAAACTTGATCTCCAGCATGATTTGAGAAAGACTCAAAGAGCATCTTGCTTGAACGGAAGCAAGAACGTCATACCTTTTTTTTTTACAAATTATTTTGTATAAAATTAGTTACCTAGAAATAATGCTGAATGTACTAAAAGGTTTGTATTTCAAATAAATGCTGTTCTTTTGAACTTTATATTTATCAAAAAATCTTTCAAAAGAAAAGTTTATCCAATTTTCTCCAAAAATATTAGGCAGTCTAAGTCTTCAACATTGACAATAATAAGAAATGTTTCTTGAGCAGCAGATCAGCATATTAGAATGATTTCTGAAGGATCATGTGACACTGAAGACTGGAGCCATTACAGAAACTTATTTATTTTAAATTGTAATAATATTTCAAAATATTGCTGTTAGATATCAGATATTTAACTGATTTTTTTATCAAATAATTGCAGCCTTGTTGAGCATTAGTGAAACATCTTACAGACCCCAAACCTTTACGGTAGTGTATATTTTTCCACTTTAAACATCTTTAAAATTATGGTTATTAGTATTTTTTATTAAATAAAGTCACAGATTTTGCAATGTATCAGACTGTATGTCCTGTGGTAATGCTACGTGTTTCCTTTTTTTTTTTTTTTTTTTTATCAGCTGTGTGCCCTCATATTTAAATGTATGGTTAAATAAACACCTATTTTGGTGTAACCACATTGTGTGGGTAAGTGGGTGAACCCTGACTCATCTCTGAGATCAGATCACATTGACTCACATGATGGCATCTATGCGACACACCTCGCGGGAGCTTTGCTCGGTGAAGCCCTTGATCGCACCGAAGGGCAGAGGATTCCGGGTGTATTTCACACAGCAGGCATAGTTCAGCGGCCCATCTGACGTGACACAAAGCATCTGTCTTACAGTCATAGTCATAGACCCACATAAAGTAGGTCCGTTTATTCTATCTACTACATTGGCCATTAAAAGGCATCAGAAAAATCAGCTGAATCCACAACACATAAAACAATGCAAAAAATCCAATAAGACCTCATTTTTTATCCATAAGAAACTTACATGCTGCTGGAGTGTGAGGAAACAGGACCAGAAGAATGCTGCTGATGAGAGTGATGCTGACCAGAGACATTATGAAGCGCATTTCGGACAGAGATGTTTGCTATGGCAGTGCAGGGCCTTATATTGGTGAGTGATAAGATCTGTACGTGTATCGTAATCACAAATCAGATACAGGCTCCAAAATGCGGATGGCAACCACGGAAAACGAGGACAGGAAATCCAATAATGTCGATATTACAATGCTTACAAAGCAAGTCCCAACCACAGATGTGCAGAGTGATCTAAGACTCTGAGTAATTCATGTCCCATGTGAGAAGCTGCTGTGCAAACGCTAATTTTTGTAATACATTTTATAGTATGAGTGAATTTGTTGTGACTCTATGATGCAAATTAACATATTGTGTGCAGAATGTCTAGGAAAAAAACACATAGTTTCTATTCTATTCTATTCTGTTTTGTTCATTTTACATCCCCTGTATGGCTAACAACGAAAATGCATGTTATCTCGTCATCTATTTTGAATCTTTTTGAGATATTTTTTTTATCTGATGGTATTACGTGATTACATGTATGATTTAGACAATTTGAAATTGAAGACATCAATTTGCGCCTTATCTTGAGCTACCAAATGTGTTTACAGGGGAAGTTGTTTATTATGCAATGTGAGGATTAGCTAAACCTCTTCTTTACCATGACCCATTTAGTGGTGAGAATTTTCCCCTCTGAGCAAAAGAAACAAATTAACATGCACAGCTTCCATGACCTAGAAAACATCTCAATACTGGAATCTAAACATCAAGGGGGAGAGTTAATGTAAAGATCATATATGTACTTCATCTTGCTTGTATGTGTGATTTTGAGTGTACAGTAACACACAATTGTGAATTTTTGTCATGTGAATCTGCATTTTTGTCTAAATGCTGCTATCTTTGATACAATTGTGATACATGGTATGTATAAATTTAGAAAACATCTCATGCAAGGTGCAAGCTGTCTGTTGTGAGCAAGTTCTATTTCTGTCGGCTGATAAATCATTTATTCTGTATATCCAGGAAATTGCAACCAGGCTTAATATCTAAGCAACCCTGTGGCTTTCAAGATGTTTTTTTTTTTTTTTTTTTTTTTTGCTGTATTTTATCATACATTCCCTAACTGCACTCCCAACACCATGATGAAGTGATTTTCTTTGTTAGTATTCTTTATTTAGTGAAGTTTTCATGGGTAGAAAGATGAGCAGTCAGACAGACATGGATGGTTGAGTACAGTAAATAGATGGTATGTGGGTACATACATACAGTATACAGTCAAACCAAAATTTATTCAGACACCTTCAACATTTCTCACATTATTACAGTTTATTCGCTATAGTTTAGAAAATGGTAATAAAATATTACAAGAACTCAGAGTTATCCAATATGATTTTGGCCATCCTTCTATCTCACAAATGAATTAGGTTGTAATTGTAGCTGTCAGCTGTCTAATTTAAGTACAGAATTAGATAAAACCAATTTAGGTCAACTTACCAAGCAATGCTTAATTTTGTTCAGTCTGTGGTGTATAAAGATTGCATTAGCATTTTAATGAATAAAACACTTAAGCAAAACTTAAGTTTAAGTTACAGTTTTTCTCAGTCGCTTTGGTGCATTTCTCACATCACTATTTACATTTGCACAACAGTTAAAGGAGTAGTTCACTTTAAAAAAAACTTTTGCTGATAATTTACTCACCCCCATGTCATCCAAGATGTCCATGTCTTTCTTTCTTCAGTCAAAAATAAATCAAGGTTTTTGATGAAAACATTCCAGGATTTTCTCCATATAATGGACTTCATTGGGAGCCAAACGGTTCAAGGTCCAAAAGACAGTTTCAGTGCAGCTTCAAAGGACTTTAAACGATATCAGACGATGAATAAGGGTCTTATCTAGCAAAACCATCGCTCATTTAAAAAATAAATAACAAAGTTGAAGTTTTTTAAGCACAAATGCTCACCTTGCTCTGTTCTGTGATGAGCGTTCGTGACTGTCCTGTTCGAACTCGTTCATCAAAATTAAAAAATCTTTTTTCGAGTCATGACTCGAAGGGTCCTAGATAAGACCCTTATTCATCATCTGGAGTCGTTTAAAGCCCTTTGAAGCTGCACTGAAACTGTCATTTGGACCTTGAACCGTTTGGCTCCCATTGAAGTCCATTAAAAGGAGAAAAATCCTGGAATGTTTTCATCAAAAACCTTAATATCTTTTTGACTGAAGAAAGAAAGACGTGGACATCTTGGATGACATGGGGGTGAGTAAATTATCAGCAAAAGTTTTTTTAAAGTGAACTAATCCTTTAATGCATTTCTCAAAACAATAGTACAAACTGAAAAATCTAGTTCATAACCTGCAAAAGTGTGTCACTTGCTCAAAATGGATGGCTCATTCCTCAAAAACAAGTTTTCATGTCAATGAAAGTGTCAGTGTCATCAAGATGAACAACTCACACCATTGTTTATGAAGATAGTCAAATGGCTTTGTCATGTTTTCATTATGACAGTTTACTCTGTAAATGTTTTTCAATGCAAAAAAAAGTCAGATCTTGGTGACACTACCTGCTCAAGACGGCACTATATACTATTTACACAGCCATTTGAAAACTACAGTAAAGTTACAAATTACTGTATTTAGTGAGGTAACTGTACAAGACACTGAATATGTATGTTTCACATTTTTACTGTATATGCTCTTTGCAATTCTAATTTGTTCACAGCATTGTGCAAAATAAAAAATACACCCTTGTTTACAACAAACATAAACTTCCTTTGGGTAGAGCTGTGCACAACTGTAAACAATATTCAGCTCTGCGTGATTGTAGAGAAGTGGCTTATCATTGGTTGCAGCTAATGCTTCACACACCAATTCTCATCAGTGAAAGCTGAGGTTCACCTGAGAGAAATTGTTCAATTTAGGATAAAAAAGATTTAAAAATTGGTAAAATTTGCTTGACAGACTTGATTCAACATTTTTGTATGTGATGACTCAAGCTATGAAATGAGGACTATTAGTTTTATATGGAATGACTATTCAGCATTCACAAGTATAGTTAATTTTGACTGACATGACATGAGCAAATGATAATGTTATAAAATAGCAGAGAGTGAAAGCAATTGATGCATGTCCAAAAGCATTGCAATTTGTTGTAAGGAATGAAAAACTGCTACTATGATGTGCACAAATGTCTAAATGTTGTGGAGGTTGAACTAACTGTTGTGCTAATGTAAATAGTAATGTGAGAAATGCACCAAAGCGACTGAGAAAAACTGTGAAAAGACTGAGAAAAAAGTCAAAAATAAAGTTTTATAAATTTCACCTAGTAGTCCACTGTGTGAAGAAATTTTGGGTGAAATTTGTCAGTTTACTTTATTTTGCTATACTAAATATCTGGTGTCTGAATAATTTTTGCCTAGATTACTAGATTTGATGGATGGATGGATGGATGGATGGATGAATGGATGGATGGATGGATGGATGGATGGAAACACACATGCAAATAGATGGATACAGAAAAATTGGAAGCACATACATAAAAATGGATGGATACATAGCCTAGGCTATATACATATAGATAATTGGATGGATGGATAGTTGGATGGATGCACACATGCAGATAGATGGATACAGATGGACAGATAATTTGATGGATAGATGTATATGGATAACACATTATGTCTTCATACAGATGTGGTGCTTATATGAAGGTAGATAATTAATATTTAACTTGACTATAAAAACATGAACTGTTGCTCACTTATAGAAGGGATAAATGTGAATGAAGATGATGTCGATGTCCACTGAACACTGAGGTGTTCTGCATTAGTATGTAAACAGCAGTCTGGCTCCATCTGTACGTACAGCACAGTTGAGTTAATCATTGCTGCGGCACCTTTACTCTCCCTCTCAATATCTCCACTTTTCTCTTTTTTTTATTGAGACCTTTCTTTCTGTCTCTGTCTCCGCTCTCCCCCGCACTCTGCTCTGCAACACACGTGAATCATATTGTACGCCTCCTCTCGTCTGTGCCAGAGCGAGTGGGACTTTCTGCTCGTGCACTTCAATCTTTTCACATGTTTGCTTTCAGTCTGAATAATTACCGTACGTGGGTGGATGTAAGCTTCTCTCATTTTGATTCCTTCATAATGACCCAGTGGGAGGTTAACAAATTAATACCTCAATTGATGAATCTGGAGAGACGGAGAGAGGAAAACCGACAAAAGACATGTCAGGTCACCAGCTCTCTCATTCATTGCTCTCCGGTGATAAATATTTGATGCTGAGATTAAAATTCATGGGGTACATGTTACACCTGGGTCCTCTGAAGCCTGAAGACAGATAGATCACCTGTCAAAGTGAGTACGCTCAGGCCAGGCCTCGCATACGCTGATTGGAAATGCCTGTGAAATCACGAGGTACAATAACTGGTTCGTATTTGACCTAGATTGACCTTGAGGTCAGAGGTGAGACAGACATTTATCTTGGCTGTTTATTCAGAATATCTGTCAATTTAAGAAAGGTTTGATATTTATTCAGAATACCTGACAATTTAAGAAAAGCATGATAGACCACTTAAATAATACTTTTTTTGAAAAATAACACTTAATTTAAATGCAATGGAAAAAAAAGTTTGTTTTGTTTAAAAAAAAATATATAGAAAAGTCTTGGACTGAAACTAAGTAAAATCCATCCATTTGATTGTAATACAATTTAATTTAGACTTTTATCTCTTAATTATGACTTAGTACCATAGCACTATATATGGACGCCCTTTTCCACCCCATGGGTATATAAAAAAAGTTTAACATTGACATAAAGTGTCCCAACCAGCCATCTACAAGTTTAAAAATAAATCAGTCTAATGAAAGCGTTTTCTTAATATCATTTTAAACTCCCTATACACTCGTTGAGTAATTTGAAATGTCAATATTTCCCTTCAGGGGGCGCCAGAGGATATGGAGATGGATTTGTTTTTCCTAGTCTTGCTTTGATTTAAGAATGAGGATATCGCTAAACGATTGCTGTTGTTTTCAGAATAAGTTCTGCATTCTGCTTACTTGGATACCATTTGTTACCAGGCTGAATAAAACTGTTTTAGTCATTTCCTTGTGGCATTTATTCAGTTTTGTCATCTAATGAAAAACGAAAATGCTTTTAACATTAAAATCACCTCAAAGACTTTGGCCAAAAAACTGTCTGCTTAAGTAGGAAATTTGTCACAGTGGAGAGACAGAGTGGACACAGAGCCATAAATATGAGAATAAAAATCACAGCTGGCATAACGTTGCCAGTGACACAACATCTCCCCCTCGCTCTCAAATTTGGGCCACGCTCCAACTTTAAAGTAATCAAATATTTCTCATTCTAGGGGTGATTTTTGTAGTTTGTGATAAATTCTGTCCAATAAAACCGGCGAGATGACAGCTATGAAGGATGTAAAGGACACCGAAAAGAATGAATGATTATTTAAGGCCCCGCTTCCTGCAAGGAGGGCCCAGAGCCAGAGACAGCACAGTTCTAACTCTATAAAAGTGTCAGTGTAAAAGTCTTTTGCAGTCCTGCATTTGCAATGATTAGGAGTTCAAGACTGAAGAGTGAGCGAGTTTGTGTAGGCCTATCTAAAGCGGAAATGGAAGGCCCTGTCCCAAATGGCAAGCCTCTGTTTATGAGACCATGTGGTGTCCCATTTGTCATTTTAGGTTTCATAAGGGTGCTCATGAGTTTCTACCTACCTTTAGCAGCTGCTATGTTTCTTCGGTGGGCACTTTTAGCTGATGTTGACAGATAGTTTATGTGTTACAATGTTATAGTCAACCAACTTTCCTCATTTCCTTTTATTATTAGAGTTTGATCATCATTTTTAGGGTTAGGAGATGAAAGTCTGGGTATCTAAAAAAATTGTCATAGTTGGTTGAACTTCTATAGAGGTGAATGGACACTACAGTTTGTTTTCCCATTTGCTCCAATTTATTTAATTTTACAAAAGAGGGGAAAAAAATCTGACATATTGATAACATTGTTGGAAGATTTTAAATTTGCTGTCACTGCCTCAGCCGTTAACACTGCCTCAACACTCGCGCAGCAACATTAAACAGTTGCTGTTAATTGTAATTTAATGCCAAGGTAATTTAAGTATAGTGTTATAAATGTACATTAAGTTTTTAAAAATGTATAGATTGAAAATGTAAAAAACGTTGCTAGTTGTATAATGTTAACTCTGAAACTCTATAATAATACTCTGAAACTAATAAGTGTCATCACAGTCTGTGAAAAGGGTCCAAAACAACATTGGACCCCATTGACTTTCATTGAATTTTTTTTTTTTTTTCAAAATACAGGTTTTGGAATGACATGCGGGTCAGGAAATGATTTGTAATTTGGTGTGCGAGTTATATCTCCATACATCATGACAATAATGACTCGCGTTGAATTTTAACGAAGGACATGCACCGGTCAACGCAAACACACTTTTATGTGTTGCTGCTACTGAAGAGTTGCTTATGCAAACACTTTAGCGCTCTGTGCAGCATGCTAACATTTGCTCAACACTGTCCTCCTGTGCAACGGAAAACAAACACACACTGCTGGCCCAGAGGAGCACGGGCCAGAGCGCCACAATAAATCAAAGTGCCAGCTCTGACACACAAACTCGGGATCTGTAGGCAGAATGCATCTTGACAAGAGCCTTCTCGGCGCGGGTGCTTTGTGTTTCGGTGTCGGGAGCAGAGGAGTTACACAGATAACAGATGGATTTATGACAGGGCTTAGGCAGGGATTAGGGCACCTCAGACCTAGATGATTGCACAGCTTATCATGTCACCTTTAGCTTTATCACAGACATACGCTTCTGAGAAGACCGCCAGAGAGAAAGGGTTCTAAGCCATATGGGGCGGGTTAGACAAAGAAAGAGGGAGAAATGAATTTATACAATGAATTCGATAATTGCTTAGTATTCAGTACAGTAAATGTGATTTCACCGAGTAACATGTTCCTTGATTAACATCTTGATCCTGGAACAACATTCCAATCAAACAATCAGATTTGAGTGACAAGTTTACTGTTTATGTCCAGTTTAGGCTTACAGGTGCTTCTACATCAGTGTTGTTCACCTATTATTTCCCCCTGATTTTAGGGATAAGTCATAGGTACGGTTAGCTTAAGAGGTAAGGATAGTGTTTGACAGGAATGTTGTTCCAGGATCACTAAAATATGTTGATCCAGGAACATGTCTTATTTGGCAAAATCACAATGACCTATACACTTTCAGGAAAGTTTGCGTAAGATTTTTAACGGTGGGAGGAGTGACGGAGGAGGAAGATGGTGCGTCTGATGAATGGGGCATCTCGTCCAAAGAGCCAGAAAAATGAGCAGTGGTTTGGAAAATGGTCAGAGAGGCCAAGAAATTATGCGATTATGTATTAGCCTCCTCCAAATGTGTGTGTTGAGGTTAATGCCCTTCATTTTCACATCACTGGTGTGTCTTTGTGGGCAATTATGAAATCCATAAATTAGGTATGCGCCGGGAGGTCGTTTACAGTGGTGTAGTCTACGTGATACGCAGGTATACGCCGTATACCCACTAGAAAATGTCAAGGATTTCCGTATACCCACTAGGAAATGTCAAAGATCTCCGTATACCCACTTTAAAACGCGTGAGGATTCGTAACAACATCGTTTTGTGAAAGAATTTTCATTCATAAATTCACCCCGCCGTGACGTCTGTGTTTGGGCAGCGACACGGATCGAATCGCGGAAGCCAGCAACAAATGTAACAAATAACCTAGGCTACTGTAAAGCGGAACGCCACGCAATTTAGCCATTTTTGAATGAATAAATCAAAAGTAGGCTAATGATAGAATCAAATCTCGATATTTACTAAGTGTCTATGAATATTAAAGCTCAAAAAGACTGCTATTGAAATAAACTCTGAATGTTCTGCGTGTTTCTGTGAATGAGCGCTCAATGTGTGCTCTAGCCTACTACACACTGAACACTACACACTGAACACTACACACTGAACACTACACACTGACGCGCGCGTGACACTCGTGGTGTTTTCAGCGTCTATGAGGAGGACATGCACACATTTGAACTTCATTGCAGAGCTTTTATGAGAGTCACTTCACAAGAATTTTACCATTTCATTTGATAAAACTTCATTTGATCTAAACTCTCATTCGTATCATATTCACACTCACAAACTTTAAAGTCTTCATGACAACCTTTCAAAATCAAAGTTTTGTATAACTTAAAATATAAAAGAAATATTTTACTATTGCACAGTAGAGTATACTTCAAGTAGGCCTAATAATAATAATAATAATAGTTTATTAAAACACAGAAGCTCAAATGTCTTTAATTTACCACCAAAATAAAAGTTTGTAGATAAATTAAGTAACTAGATGGAATTATGAAAGAAATTGCATAGTAAGATGTACTTTTTAAAATAATAATAATCAAATCTATTAAAACACAATTTTAAAGGAATATCACACAAGTTTTTAAAAAGTAAATTTTCTATTTGTGCTTACAATGTTTAAGTATTGTAATTGTCAGCTGATAAAACCTGTGCTTCAGGGACCATATTCATATAACACCTAAGACTAAATGTGCCCAAATTTTTTTTTGGTTGGGCGGGGGGGGCTGGTATATCACAGTATACTCACTACAAAAAACTAGACTACACCACTGGTCGTTTACATATTTCTTTGGCTATCTTTGTGTTTTATTACTCAATGCTCGCAGCATGCGTGTGAATGCGCTATCATTTTATGTTGGAGTAGATTTATGACCGATTTACATTAACCCACAGAAACATTTCCCATGGACAGGCTCGGATGTGTTTTGTGGGATTTTAAACTTGAGGTTTAACCACTGGAGTCACATGGATTACTTTAATAATGCCTTTGCTACCTTTCTGGGGCTTGAAAGTGTTAGTTGCGTAGGCTGTCAATGGAGGGACAGATAGAACTCAGATTTCATTAAAAAGATCTGTTCTGAAGATGAATGAATAATTAATAATGTTATGTGAATCTGTCCTTGGGATCTTATGAGGTTCAAAAGAGGCATATTTCACGTTTAATGACCATCTGACTGTACGTACTGTATTGTGTATATAAATGGACATGAAATATTGATTGATGATTCATTTATTATAATACAGAACAGAAAGAAGACCTGGAGTAGAAAAGTTTAGAAGGTCAAATTCAGAATCAGAATCAGAATTTACAGTTCAGTCATCATTATACAAAAAAACATAGAAGGTTGCAATCGGCCGATCAAGTATGCTGTGTAAGGACCTAAAACATTTTATAAATTAGCATGCAATGTACAGTACTACTTTGTGATTGACAAGCGTTTGAAATCTTCAGTTTTCTCTGGGCTCAGATTGTGGGTTTGCCCATAGGGAGAGTATACCACATTACATTGACTTTTTCTCCTCCAGAATACATGCTGGAAACTTCTGAGGGTCCTGTCACTCTGTGAGAGTCCATGGGTGTTTATCATTGTGTGTGTATGGCAAAGAAACAAAAAGTGCATGCAAAGTGAGAGACACACAGCAGGAATTCCACAGCTAACTGTCATTTCCTCCCCCTTCTGCTCAGAGTGTGGGCGGCAACTCGAGATCTGTGTGTGTGTGTGTGTGTGTGTGTGTGTGTGTGTGTGTGTGTGTGTGTGTGTGTGTGTGTGTGTGTGTGTGTGTGTGTGTGTGTGTGTGTGTGTGTGTGTGTGTGTGTGTGTGTGTGTGTGTGTGTGTGTGTGTGTGTGTGTGTGTGTGTGTGTGTGTGTGTGTGTGTGTGTGGTGTGTGTGTGTGTGTGTGTGTGTGGATGTATTGCTTATGTATGCAGGAAAGACGTTTTGTTCGTGTGTAAAAGACCATGACAGAATGTATATTCTTTGATGCCGCTCGATCATGTGTTTGTGTCACTGAAGCTGAGAGAAAGAGACAGTAAGACAGTTAGAGAGCCCTGTATAAATAGAGGATGTCTCTCTGGTGTGTTCGCAGGCTGAAGTGTTTATAGGCTACTTGAAAGCCAGCACATTAGAAAGCTGTGCCTCGTTGAATGTCACAAAAACACACCCGGGCTGTATTTCTTTGTATTTCTATTTAAATCCAAGTGTGTGTTATGTATATATATATATATATATATATATATATAGAAATGCAAAATAATAATAAATGTATAAAGAAAGAAAGAAGAAAGCATATGCCTTATACATGCCTGAGAGAGAGAGAGAGAGAGAGAGAGAGAGAGAGAGAGAGAGAGAGAGAGAGAGAGAGAGAGAGAGAGAGAGAGAGGAGAGAGAGAGAGGTGAAGAGAGAGAGAGAGAGATTGTATATAATATAATTTAGTAATTTGCCAATTAAAAATTCATTCATTCATTCATTTCATTTTTGCCTGATTTTTGTCTTCATAGCAAAGTGGTCTTGTGCTAAACCTGCGGAACAGTAAACCCCTTCTGCACAGGGACAGGAAATGACATTGAGGTGTTGTAGTTGCCATGCAATCTGTCTGTTTGTCAATAGGTCATCCTCTGAATAAGCATCGACCCACAAACCATAAACC
The DNA here is from genome assembly GCA_036326025.1 of Chrosomus eos. Classification (NCBI taxonomy): domain Eukaryota; kingdom Metazoa; phylum Chordata; class Actinopteri; order Cypriniformes; family Leuciscidae; genus Chrosomus; species Chrosomus eos. The sequence goes on from CM070823.1 coordinate 12,811,689, forward strand.
TTAATGATATGCTTTAGGGTACATGGATGGACTGTGCCTGATGCTGATTACCCCAAGATTACGCAGGGTTTGAATAGGGATTGTAATCTGCTCGTAACTTATGTTTGCTCAGCGCAGATGTGCAGCCATTGTCATGAATGATGACAGCGCTAAGAGACCACCCTGTATTCAAGAGCGCATGACAATCATCTTAAATTAAATAAGAGATTACAGTGGATTAATGGTCTGGGAAGCGTGTAAATGAGAGACTAAATTTCCCTTGTTGATAGTGCGTGCTCATGTCCTTTTGAGCACACTCAGAAACGTGATCATTTCGCTTCACATTTCAGGCCAAGGAGAACAGCAGTCTAAATCTGCTGTGACATTCTCAATACAATAGAAACATAATAAGGTATATACTGTATGTGTGTGTGTTTGTGTAAAACTGTAATTGTGTTACATGTGAAATATATACGGTAGAAAATGTCTGTTAAAAATAATGAATCAAACAATATATTTAGTGAGTATTATTTTTAAAACAAGTGGGAAAATCTGCCTCTTGAAAAAAAAAACGTTCTATTCATATTGTCTTTTCTTAAAAAATAAATAAAAAAAGCTAGTAGTGGAAAATTATTTAAAAATAATCTGTATCTCACAAAGTCACAATTGTTGCAATTATTACATAGGTAAGTAGCAATAACTATTAATTATTAAATTGTTTTATTTATTTTATTTAAATATCTGTACTGTATGTATGTAGGCTACTGTATGTATGTACAGTATGCCAGGTATTCATATCTTCTGTAAAGCTGCTTTGAAAAAATATGTATTGTGAAAAGTGCTATACAAATAAATTTGAATTTAATTTAATTGAATCTTGTGGTGTGACTTGTTAAAATGCACAAATATTCCACATGGTCTCTCAAGTTATTGTCATAAAAACTCTAAATCTAAATCTATTCTAAAAAATATATTTAAAAAATAATTAGAAAAAATATTTTTAAAGTACTGTAGATAAAAAATTATAATGTTAAGTAGCGCCGTAAATTTGACCTGCCATGTCAACTATCCAGATGCACTTTGAGTACACTAAGACTTCCTTAATTTTTTTTTTTCAATACAGGTTTTGTAAAAAGTACATTTATAATGTCTCTGTGTTTCCGCGCGCGCGTGTGTGTGTGTGTGTGTGTGTGTGGTGTGTGTGGTGTGTGTGTGTGTGTGTGTGTGTGTGTGTGTGTGTGTGTGTGTGTGTGTGTGTGTGTGTGTGTGTGTGTGTGTGTGTGTGTAACACATTTGAGTTTATTTTGGATCAGCACTGCTGTGGTTTGTGTGTTCCCCTCAGACCACATTCCAATTTTTCGACCGCTTGCCAGTTCTACTCGAGATGGAAGTGGTTCTTGGTCTGACTAGAAAAATGGGGCTCAGACCAGGCCTGCGTTTGTGTGCATGTGTGTATGTTTTGGCTGAACACACAAACGTCTAGTGGCATCAGTGTTCGTTGAGCTTATAATTCAGCTATATGACTGTGTGCGCTCTGGTCTGAGTGTTTGGTGTGAGTGTGTGCCTGTGTTTGGGTCTCCATATGGAGATATTTACTCAGATGTCATGACACAATTGTGGAAAATTGGTCTGTAGATCTGAAAGCACAGATCCGTGCTGAGCCAAGCGTTGCCTCTCACAGGTACTCCCACGTCCTCCGAAGAGAACCGCAGGGGGGGAGGCCGTTCTTTGTTACCCCCCTCCCTTCAGGAAGAGCTGGGACAGGGAGTGGGAGGACAGCTGAAAACCCCTCTTTTCCCCCTTTTGGTAGCGAGTAAAGCTTTAAGCACTCTGTCCAGAATCAAAAACAACCCCACAGTGATCCTTCTATCTGGCTCTTTCACTCTTTCTGACTCCGTAGGAGCCTTCATACAATGTGAGATCAAGGTATCAGACTTGGGTGCGGATTGAATTGGAAGTACACACTGGAAAACACACACTGACCCCTAGACCACATCTCCCCACACCCATTCGCAGATTACAAGCCCCTCTGTGGCCAGGGCATGCCATCAACATTATTAATGGCTGCTAAAATGTGGCTACCTCAAGGTCCTGAGCAGAATAAATATCATTCATCACAGGCACAATTCAAACAAGCTAGACAGATGAGTGTTAAAGTACATTCTTTTAGCCAGTGGGGATGAATGCACAGTGTGTATATTTGGAAGGGAGATGTGTAACGAGAGAGGAAAAGGGAAATGTTTGACTTCAAAAGTGAAGAGTGCAAACACACTGCCATGGAGAATATTTAGCATTCGAGAATATATGTTCCAAATAGCCTATCACTACCTGGTTAATTCGCCACTCAAGATCCTTAGAGACCTATAACAACCCTAAAGACGGCACTTTATTTTTAAACTTTGATTCACTAAAGGGTGCCCAATTGTTTTTGTGCATCTGGAAGAGGCTAATTTAACTCTTATTTGGTTCTCACCTGTATGTACAACAAGATATATATTCAGTATGTGCATAGTTTTCAGCAAGTTGCTATATGTTCCCTGTTGAATGTTATTGCAACATTGTTTTTGTGATATTTGATTTGAAACTGCCAGTTCAAAGACATTTGTACTTAAATATGATGTTTAAAATCAAACGTGATGCTTTCCAGGTGTTGTAGGCCTATACTCTATTGTACAACAATTGTAGATGTGTGTGCAACACTTGTGCATATTCTTTGTTAACAGACAAGGCACTGCTAACATTAGCTAATTACATATTTTGTTGCTAACATTTAGTGACTGCTATTTTACCACTTCACTGTTAATTTTGTGTTTTCTGCACCATTACAAACAAGCACTGACACATCAACTCTGTACTCTTACATTAGCATAAGCGGTAACAGTGTGGCTGCTGTAGAAAAAAATGCTAAGTACTTATTTCAACAGAGTTTCTTTGAAAAAAAGGTTTTGAATTAAATACCATGGTGCTTTGATATGCCATGATACTGAATTCAGGGAATGTGGCTTCGAAGATTCCGAAAAAGTACTAGCACCTCATCTCTGTCCTATGATGTTAACTTGGGATGTAACAGTTTGGGTTAGTTCACTTTAGCAAAAAAGTGCAAAGGTTTTTTGGAAAGAAAGTTTTGAATCAAATACCATGATATTTCAATATTTATACCATGTATTCTTGTAGTACGGTATTAACACTTTTTAAGGTGCTTTATTTAAAGAATACAATGATATTACAATCATATAGTGACCAAAATATGATTATGCTACTTGTTTGTAAGTGTACTGGAATACTGTAAGGACAGAAATGTTAATGAAACACAGCACAGCCAAACCCGTGTCTCCACAAAAGTGTGTCCGAGTACCTGGATCAGGCAAAGAAAGTCTTTCACTGTGGACCGCTCACCCAAAATTGGACTAAAGAATTTTAATGGACTCCAGCAAATGGGAGCTAATTGGAGCGAAGTCGAGGTAAGGATAGGTGGAGTGAAACAAATGGACTGTAGAAAGAGTCATGTTTCAGAGAGGCACGCTGAGAAGGATAGACACTATGGCAATTAAATGGAAACCAAACTTTAAGAGAGCCAAAGGGAAAAGGCGTATGAGAAACAGTGGAATTTGGAGTCCAAGCAGAGGGAACTGCATTCCTTCAGTAAATTGCTGGTGGGGAATAAAGACGACGCAAGAAACATCAGTCAGACTTTGGAGTTAGAGATTTACAGTCAATCAAACTAAGTCCTGTGCTGTTTTCTTCTAGAACTTTCAAGCTTGTGATCTTACAGTGCTGTCATAGCAGAGCTGCCTGTTTTTGCCATTTTGACTGCGGTTTATGTTATTTATTGCTAGTTGTTAGCCGTGCAGCGATGCTGAGCAGTAACCGTTACATCTCTTACAAAAGTATGGAAGGACAGGACTAATATCAAGTCTTCCACAATGTTGTATCAGGCATATCGCGATAGGCGAAGTCGATACTAATATTAAATTGTATATTGTTTAACTAAATAAATAATTTAAAAAAACTAATTTTTAAACTACAAGTAGACATCACAGACAATGTACAATATTAAATTAAATTAAATATAATATATATATATATATATATATATATATATATATATATATATATATATATATATATATATATATATATATATATTATACATATGTGATATTTAATTTTATTCAGCAAGGATTTTACATTGTTACAAAAAGAATCTATTTAAAAAAATACTGTATACTGTATACTTTCTATTCGTCAAATTATCCTGAAAAAAAGCCTCATGATTTCCACAAAATATTTAGCAGCACAGCTGTTTTCAACATGATTCATTCATTCATTCAACATAATAATATGTTCCAAATCAGCATATTAGAATGATTTCTGATATTAAATAGAAATGTTACTGTACTGTATTTTTGAAAAAAAAAACTGTATTTGTATTTAATAAATGAAGCCTTGCTTAGCATAAGAGACTTCTATCAAAAATATTTTAAAAATTGTACCGACCCCAAACTTTTGAACGGTATATATATATAGTATGTTTGTGTGTATGTATGTATGTACCGGTATGTATGTATGTATGTATGCATGTATGTATATGTATGTATGTATGTATGTAATTCATTTATCTTGTTGCTCTCACTCTTGCAATAAAATTAAACCTCAAATGTGTTCTGTTTGGCTGTTGCTTCGTGCAGGATTTGTGCTTCAGTGAGGACAGAAAAATTACTTGAACTAGCTGCATTGCACCCAGTTTGGACAGTGTGCTTTGGATGAACAATTTTGTTCCTGGTTGCAGGGGACACATGGGACAGAAGGGCTCTCCAGGGCTGTTGAGAGGTATTTTTAGAGGCTGGTCTTATCTGAACTCCCGGAGGCCTGAAACTCAGTTCTTCACCTTGCCAGGTCAGACGCTGAAAGGGAATCAGCGGGCATCATGGGAAACGACCGAGTGGTGGTGCCAAAGGGGTCGACGGGTGACCTCACGGTGCAGCTGGGCGGCCCGCTGACAGTCCGACAAGAACAAGACCACCAACAAGTCTATTTTCACCGGTACTCTCACTCTTTCCTGCTGTCACACAGACTTACACACCAAATCACTTTCAAGAAAACATGAACACACACCTTCATCATCTTAAAAAATGGCTCTCCTTGTTGTGAACCCAAATAAACTCATGCAAAACTTCAATGCATTCTCCTAAAAAACACACACATATGCTCTCAATTTCACCCTAGATGAATGTATCACAGGTGTTTCTGAAGCTCACAGTAATACCAAAAATAATTTGCTTGTTTATCAGTAAGCATGCCAACACAATTACCGCACTAATTACTGCAGTCGGTGCGCAAAATATTACCAAGTGTGAGACATGCCTCCTCTCACGCTGCAATATTCATACCATAATCATGTTATTACTGTAAACGTGGCTCACTTTACGACAGCGGTAATTAAAAACTGCTCTGATCGCAAGTATCAGTGGCAGCTTAGCACTGCCGTACTGTCAGTAATTAACACTGCCGCCCCATCTCTCCCTTTCCTAATGAAATCGCTCAGACAGATCATAGATTTCTCATTCATCTCAGCAGACCAGGCACAGGCAGCTCACCTCCACTGTGAGCCAAGTTACAACCAAGTACAATGGAGGAAAAAACTCTCTTTCTTTCTGCCTCCCTCTTTTTCTACAACAGAGAAATCGATAATATAAGCTGCTAAAACTGAAGCTGTGTTTTTGCCCATTATAGTGCCGCTTTCAGCTTGTTCTAGTAAAAGAGGACATAAGAAACCATGTAATGATAGAATGATATGGGTTTGCACAGTGTATAGCTATTGTAATTTCTGGCAAATTAATGCAGTGACTTGGAAAGCAGAGTCTTTGCAATGTTACAAGCGCTGCTTTAAAAATCAATATGCCAAGAGGAACAGATGGGAGAAGGCATTGTGGACGGAATTCTTTACACGATATTTACATATCTAACTAGGCGACTGACGCTCCAAGAACCAGTCAACTGCTGTCTCAAGACCTCAAGCCTCACATCTGATGATTTATTAGGCTTCTGGCACTGGTGAAACTCGCTACCTGGCTGCCTTCCGCCCTTCTCTGTGTGTGTGTGTGTGTGTGTGTGTGTGTGTGTGTGTGTGTGTGTGTGTGTGTGTGTGTGTGTGTGTGTGTGTGTGTGTGTGTGTGTGTGTGTGTGTGTGTGTGTGTGTGTGTGTGTCAGTTTGCTACTTGGCATTTGTGTCTGAATTTGTGTTCATTTCCATATGTCTGTGTTTGCTTTTCTAGGTTCCTGTGTTAGCACATATGTCTGTGTAGTTTTTTTGCAGTTTTTATAGGTGTGGTTCTAGCATTGTTGTATGTTTGCATGGACACTGAATCATTTTAATAATGATAATAAAAATAACAGTAATCAGTGTTGGGGAAAGTTGCTTTTAAAAATATTGCGTTACAATATTTACGTTACTCCCTAAAAAGTAACTTGCATTACTCAAGTTACTTTTTATGAAAAGTAATTTTACAGTATGTTACTTTTGCATTACTTTGCTCACCTGGACTGGACTTGTGAAATGGGAAATCAAAGTAACTTACAGTATTTGAAAAAGTGACTAAGAAATTTTGTTGTAAATTTAAAAGTTATGTGTTAGTTTACTTGTTACTTGAAAAAAGTAATCTGATTATGCAACTTGCATTACTTGTTGTCTTATCCACAATACTACTACTATATTTAATTGATTAAATAATAACTAAATAATTAATAATAATTCCAGCAATAAAAAAAATATTCTCCACATTCTTCTTTATTTTTATTAAATGTAAACATTCTATAGTGTACAACTTTAGAGGCATACAAGGCTTACAAAAGTTTATGTATCATTTGATGGTCTTACAGAGAATGAAATATGTTGTTTTTTCTTATTTATTATCTGTTTGATTAATTGAATATGCTTAATGCTATCCCATTTATTTAACACAGTTAATGTGTTTACCTAATTTGACTTATGTTTCATTCTTTATGTGATTTTTAAAGACAAGTTGGAACAATTCTGACAGGACACACACATCGGTAAATGAGTAAAACAGCTTAATGAGTGCAATAAGTTAATGTAACGCTGTAATTGTGTTTCACTTATATTTCATAGTTGGTTGAAGTTTTATTATAATGAATTTACTCCATATATAGAGACTAAGTGATTTCACTTTTATTACTCCCATCTGGATTTCATTTATACAAACTTTTGTCTTTTAAACGGGCCTTTCTCAACGTTTATTTCTTTTAAGATATAAATGAGAGTCCCACTATATTGTGTCTTAGTATTGAAATTCTTGAACTTGTTATGGACAAGGAGTTATACTTTTTTAAAGTTGTACATGTCAACGCAGTAACCGTGGTCCTGTCAATATGTTGATAGTGTACGTTTCGGTCTCTCAAAAATCAGTTATTTTTCCATGGCAGTACAGGCCTATATGTGCAAAAGTTACATTTAGACGTTTATTCCTTTTGTGTGCTTATAATGAAGTATATTTGTCTAAACATGACTTTATGTTAGGACTCTGCAGCCCGTTTGAAACAACAAAAGGTCTCGCTGCCTCTCTGCCAGCACCTGCTGCCGCTTTGAGTCTCTGTTTATGTCAAACTTTACCTCTCAGCGCCATCGAGCGTGGAGCTGACTCCGAGACAAATGGCAGAGGACATTTAAACAAAGCAATATAAGGCTCCACTGAAATAATTCAAGGTTAGAGTTACAAACAGTCATGGCAGTTAACTTAGTCTAATGACAAAAGGCAGATTGCAGTCTTGCATGACAGATCAGATGTCTCAGTCTTTGAGCAATGGTACACCTAAGTCACAAAGGTAGAAGTTATGGAGCTTTCTGGAGTATTCAAATATTGTAATGTGTTTTACAGTCATAGATGACTCTCTCTTTCCCTTTCGTTCCTCATTAATCCTGAGTTTTTGCTCCGTACAGTTGTGACAGCTGCCTGCTGCGATGGGACCGACAGTGATGCCTTCACCATTCTAATAACTCTAACTTTTTTTTTTGAATGCTCTAGGACACCCCGCACCATTACACAGTCTATCTGTCTTCACCAAACAGCCACTCCGCCCATCTGAAACCTGCTGTGGGGTTGTGGCTGGCACTAGGCTGTTATTTAAAACTCTTAAGAGAAGAAGAATTAGTAAATAGAAGCCATGCTACTGCAAACGTTGAGGCCGTGTGGCACTTAGTTTTCACCACTGTGGGATGTTTGCCAATGCAGGTCTGGAGAAATAGAGTAACGGTGTGTAACTGTTTTCTTCGTTATAAAGGTGGTCACACTTCAGGATTGTTGATTTCTGTAGTATGTTTGCACTTACGGGGTTCAAAAGCTCTCCAATGCTTTGAAGTAGTAGAACAACGGCTTTATATCTGGCCATTTTGAGATTATCAGATCAACTGACAAACCACGTTCACTTGGTGTAAATATAATTGTGTGCAATTTCTTTTTCAGTATTAGTTTGTGTACATCTCATTAATGAATTGTATATACTACAGGAAATGAGATTGCCTTTTAAATTCCTGAATTTGAATTGAGGTAGCAAACAGGGTTTTAATGAAAGGAAGCATAATTCAAATTAAATTGTAAAATATTTTAATTTTTAACTAAAAAAGCAATATGTCAAGACATGCTTTGAATGTTGGCTTGACAAAGCTTTGTTTAAAAGTTTTGAGAATGGATGAATGGATAGATAGACAGACAGATAGAGATTAGATGATGTAGGAATGCTGTTGTATATTGAATATATTTCATTTAATTTAATACATAACATTTTGACAAAGGTGGAAGATTTAATTTCCTAGTATGCATTGCCCATAAATTTCTGTTTCTGCTTTCTAGATATCGACATCGACCATTGGAAAAACCCAGATACTTCGACCATTACTGTGAACCCAGGGAAAATAAGTACACATACAGGGACCTGCTCTTTAAAACAGATTCAACAAATAGCAGTAGATATTTTGTCTTATTTACTGTGTAAATAACATTTACATAAAAACTGTCTAAACTCCATTCGAGTGTCCGATACATTGATTGTTGGGTATCTGATGCTGTAGTTGGGAAAACATCAGGGACTCTCCATTGCTGATGATTAGGAGCTCTTACGCTATCCATTGATTTCTCCTCTACCCTGGGATGAGCGGTTGAGAACACAGAGCAGAGCTGATAGCTTTGTGTTTGATTTTCAGAGTCTGAAATCCATTCACATACTCGAGGGGGAACAGGACTCTATCTCAAACAAAAAGGTCTTTGGGAAAATCATGTATAGAGACAGAGAAAGAGTGAGTCATTCCTCATCTTTATCAGAAGGAGAAAGAGGATTTTATGCAAAAACCTCAGCAAGGTCTTTTTGGATTTACTGAAAGACAGGCACGTTCTAACAAAGAAACTTCTCTCCTCATTTGGTTCTTCTGAAAGGCTATAGAAACATCTAGTAAGGGTACATCTTTATTGGAAGCTGAAAACCAATCAATCTCTTATATTATGGGACTCGGTCACATCTCAATCGAGCTGAGGCTGAAATAACTGTCTGTAAAATAACATCCAAAAGCTCTTACAGTTCCTTTGTTTCTGTTTCACAAACACCCACACGCTTCTTCAGGCTGCTGAGGCCATCCTTTTAGTCCGGCCTGCCTGCATTCATCCCCTCTACTACGTTTTAACCAATCCATCACACGTTCAATGTTTGCATGTGCACAGGATGTACGCATTAGAGCGGAGTTCTTTCGGATATGAGTGTACGTTGTTTGGAAGGTTCTGAGAGAGGCCAGAACGTGGGGCGTACAGAAAGTTGAAGAGGGTTGTCTTGCTCAAAGTTGGCAATTACAGACAGCACAGTGTCCCTTGGGGGTCCCGGGTGCACTCGGTCTGGAGGCCTGCGTTAGCGTTGCACAATACAGATGTGTGGGCAGATGCCATCTGGGGCTCGGAGAACAAAACCGAGTGTGGGGGCGCCGTTCAGGGAATTCAGACAGGAGACCCGAGAATCCAGAAAGAGAATAGAAAATGATCTGACGGTAATCAATCAAAAAAACTGTGACACAAATGACCAAACACAACGGCCCAGAGGAAAGCCTCGCACAAACACACCCCTGCTTGTGGCGACTCCCCGCCCACTGGCCATAACGCGATCAATAGGCCTTCACCGATATAAACCGAAGCGATTGGTCGAGACTGCTAAAAAAGAACCGCCTCCTCCTCGGCTAATTGGGCCTTTATGATTGCGCAGTCTTTCGTGCAGATTGAGAAAATAAAACGCCATTCTCTTCGTCAAACTGAGTGACAATCGATGTTGGGCACCCATCTAGGAACGCCAGATGCTCCGCCCGACTTCATTATGCTGGGCGAGATGGTTTCACCGGAGCAACGGCATCGCAACAAAGCGTTTCGATCGTGGCCCTAGAGACAAAGTCCCGGACGTCACCTGCTCCTCAGCCTAATGCTGTTAAAAACGAGAGATCCCAGAGAGGCCCCAAACGTATATGGAAAAGAACAAAAACGTAGCTTCTCTGGCCTATACATAAACAGGAAATGCTAGCTGGGGTCAGACGAATCTTGAATTTTAAAGTCTGAGTCAAGCCTTGACTGAATCTGCTGGGACCAACTTTCAAAAAACAGCTGAAGACACATCCTTTACTGGGAGCACTTCATTAGAAATCCATTGTTTTAAACAATTATGGCACTTTCCATGAATAGGGTAAATGGGGCCTGAAACGGAAAACAAATTTTCAGTGAAGGAGGTGCCTCCTGAAAATGTTTATCATCCCCCTTTAATTAAATGAGTATTTTTTTATATTCATTTTCAAATTATAATTGTCTAGCAATAAACATTAAATTGATATAGCCTATATCTACATTTATTACAACATTACAAAACTACACCAGAATGGACAAAAAGGTTGCAAATGCAGCATAAATTGAGGTTTATCAAACCTATCTAATATAAAATAATAATAATAAAAAAAGCCCAAAAAACATTGGATTTGTTTTTAATGCTTTCAAAAAAGGGTCAAGTGACACCAAAGTGTGCTGTTTTTTTCACATTTTGTAAGTCACTGTGGATGTATATAACAAAGCTTTACGTGCTAATTTATTTGAGCAAAAACACTACTATATCACTTTATTCCAGCCATCTTTATCTTATAGTGACTGACACAATTATAAAGTGCTACGACAACTGTTAATGTTAAAGTATAAACAGTGCCTTGTCTCTTTCAGATCCATCAGCCTCGAGGGCGGTCCTCAATAACTGAAGTCAGTAGGCCTATACTCTCCTTTGCAGCCCATCCATATGCAAACACACTGTTGTCAAAGTTGTCAGCACACAGTCAGCCCCGACACCCGTTCCAGGATGTAGATTGGCTCATCAGGTGGGCGCATGTAGTAAGACAGTGCAAAGCCTGAAGCGAAATCGACGCATCTGCTGCTATTGATGGAACTCTACGATAGAAAAGACGCAACTCTGACCGTGGGCGTCACGAAATGCTTGATTGACAACGGGCTGGAGAGGTCGTGGAGTGTAGGCGTCCAGTTGATAAAGGCATAAAGGGTCTCACACTAACATTTAATAACTTTTAGTCTTTGCAGCAACACATACTGATAGCGCTGCTCTATTCGCGAATTGATCGTTTTTTTTAGTCGGGTCTTTTAATGATGCGGTTCACAAAATCGGTCTGAACAATTCGAATCGGACTTCTTTTTCGGACACGATAAACACGATTAGGCTATCTATCAGACTTAATCGAAAAATTAAAGAAAATAATGTGTCTACATATGGTTTTATTGTAATGCCATGCCGGGGATGCCATATCCCAATACACTAAACCCAACTCGGACATCTATCTGAGACTGTAGCCTACTGAAGCACTGCAGTTTAAAATGGTCTGGTTTACGTTTTGAAGCATTCCCATTAATAGTTTTAGGATTGTTTGTTTTTGAGAATTCTAATTACTCTTATAAATTGCCTGTTAGTAATGTTATAAAATAATTTATACACGAACTAGCACGTTTAGAAACTGGCTTTTGTCTGAGAGTTGTGGATTCGAGGAATAAATTGCAAACACTAGACGGCGCACTTGCTCTTCCTACATTAGAGCTGGTAAACTTAACTTTAATGCCTTGCGCGCTCCATACAGTCTTTTGTATGACGTATACAGATATAATGATCATGATCAGGACATTTCCCATATATTATGGACCAAGTTCTATGTGTAAAGAAGAGCTTTAACAACAGCCTCTCTTTTTTCTCTCGCGTTCTCTTTCACGCGCATAGCCTACTGCATCTCTCTCACACGCGCGAGCTTAGTTTTTTTTTATGATAGCCTACGCAAAAGATTAAAATAAGAAATAGCCTACTTGTTATACTTCTCCAATTCTCCAATTATCATACACCTGGAAAATGGGCAGGCTATTTCCCCGAATGGACAGACTGTTGACTTTTTGTATCTCGCTGTGACAGGCACGTCAGGCAGTAAAGATCCGCCCCTCGGCGGTGTTCAGCAACGCTCTGTGCATCACTCTCAAACGCTAATTCCACCGGGACAGACGCAACTTCGGTCCGCACGCGGAGCGGAGGAGACGCACACGAAATGACACCAATGGCTGCGCTTGTGTTCACAGCGACTTTTGCGCTAATAATCTGGATACCGACTTTCACATTAACCGCACGGGTCTACCCTCCTAATGAAGGTAAGGATTTACCAAACCAAAGGAAAATCTATCCAAGAGTTATTTTTTGTTGTTGTTTGGGTTACGACTTGGGACGGTAGCCTATAGAGTGGCACACTGCTACGACTTACGTTTATGTATTTATTTTTTATTTCGAGACTTTATCCCCTCAGCGAAAAGGATTTATATAATTTTTCTCCGAAAGTCCCTTTGGGGATCTCCAAGTGTCTGTGGTTCCCAAATCCGCAGATCCTATGGAAGACTGCGCCGTTTATTTCATCAAACGAAGTTTAAACTCGGACTCTATTGGGAGGAAACACTCTGGCTTCTAATTTTGTTGGAACTATTCTTGTCTAATCTTATTTATTTATTTTTTCAAGAAATGTGCTCGGATGACCAGAATGGAAAGCTAGCGTATTCGACTAATTTGATGGAAACTTGCACGACTCTTTTATTATTTTTATTTATTTGTTGTGTTTTCAGAAGTACGAAAATCCCCCATCATAACCAACAGAGACACGCACGAGACAAATTATCAAAGCATTTCAGTATAATATAGTCTCTAGTCTCTGTTAAACTCGCGTAAATATCTCATTACACTGTACGCTTTTAATTTAGCGTATGCAAGGGGTTTGTTTTGTTGTGTAAAGGATAGGCTACACACAAATAGACAAATTCTGAAACCTTTTGAAAAAAAATACTTGTAAACATAAACCTTTTATATATTCCTTGCACAATCACTGTTCACTGATTAGGCTATGTTCTTCTCTCAAAGGACCGGATTTTGTTTGGACAATAGCCAAACTGGAACACTGATTAAAACAATACGTAATCATGCCACAATCAAACTTGATAAATTACTTATTTTGGCCAAATATGTTATTTAACCATATCCAATACATTTCCTTAATAAGCATAAATCAGTAGGCTACTTTGAGGAAATGGAGAGAGTAATAACTTTGTACAGTTGGGAACAAAAGGTTAGGAAAAGAAAGAAGTTGTGACTTAAGAGACAGTTTGGTCAAGTCATAAGGAGGTTGATGATCCATCTTCAGTGACTCACGGCATTTTGTCTTTCCGCAGTGACGCTGCTGGACTCGAGAACTGTGCAAGGAGAACTGAAATGGGTTGCGAGTCCGACAGAAGGAGGGGTGAGTCCACAGAGGACACACAGTGTTGTTTTTACTTTTGTATTTGTGTGGGAAAAATCTCTATTGACAACTCTTGAAGGTGCTGATCGTCTTGGAAACTATATTTGCACATGAAAAGCAGACTAGAGAATTTAAAGAACCTTTTTTGAGCACAGCGGAATTGCTGCTCCACACTGTACATAAAACAAGAAGGTTTAACTAAGGCCTCATACTATGCTAAAAGCACACCAAAAATTGATGGTAAAACGACTTAAGATGTATCACACTGTATGCAATTGGTATTTTCTGCATTAGTGCAGATGAAGCACAGAAGACTAATGAGATCTACACAAACATCCATAATTATAAATCTTGATAGATGAAATGGCTTTGTTCTTATAATTTGATGTTTCATACAGACTGAGAAACGACTTGTGTTTAAGTGCTTGTGCTCAGGATAATTCATCTAGAAATTTTATGCTGTAATTATAATTTACATTTCTTTATAATTTATTAACTTTTTTGGTGCAATATCTTTTGCATGTACAACAATAAAGTTAGATTTTTTGACTTACTCAAATTTGTACAAATAAGATAATTGAAATACAGTATGAAGTTTTTCATACTGAAAGTTTTTCATACTTTCATACTAAAAACACTCAACATATGTGCTGATGGTTAACTTTCGGGTAGACCCGCAAATGGTTACATTTTTCACATTTTTAATTTTTTTTTACATGGCAACACTTTACATTAATATTCATACTTAATTATAATTATTATGCAGATTATATGTACACATTATTATTATTGTTTATGTTGTGATTTAATTAGTACAACACATTTAAAAAAACATCACTAAAACTGCATTAAATAATTCATTACATTGACAAAAACATGTACTCATTTTTAAAATGTTTTTATTGAAATATTGAACTCAATCTACTCAAGTATAAGTTAAGTTATTTATCTGCAATTTGATTGATTAATTACTCCACAATTAGTCTTCCTTATTCTCTCCGTACACCGTTTGGTTGGTTTCAGGTTTAATAGTGAACTTGGCATTTGAGGATATGCGTTTCCCCCCACACTCTACTGCTTTATCTCATCCACAAGTTTGATTGACAGGGTCCCGACAGAACCCCCTCCCTCATGCAAACGGGCCGAATGTACAGCTTTATCGGTGTGACAGCTGGGATTTCTACACTTACGACTTACAAAGAGTAAAAAAGCGAGAAGAAAAGACAGCGTCATAGATCGTGACAGGCCTTTTCAAAACTCTCCTTTATTGCATACATCTCATTTAAAACTCTCACCAGCAGGAAGCATCAAACTCTAGGCCCCATGGTATTACAATGGCTTAATATGGGATTAATGGTGACCAGGAAGTCAGGGCGTTCTTGTAAATGTTACTGGGTACTGCATTTGTTTGGTATTTGGTGCAAGGGTTTTTCATAATTCTGTATTATTATTGAAAACCATACTTTCACTTTAGTTGTAAGAAATTCATGGCAATCAATCATTTGTATCGTATCGCCATATCTATATCCCCAAAACAACTGTTTTTGAAGCCTTTGAAACTAGGCTTGAACGGCACTTTCAGTTCTGATACACAGAAATGGAGCTTAACAATGCTTCAAAGAATCATATTATCTCAATTATGTTAATTATTTAACAATCTCTAATAACATCTTTGTATGGCCATTGAGTTTGTTTGCAAAGAAGTGTAAAGTTTGAGTATTAAAACCGCTTGTCTTAAAGGGATGTTTCACCCAAAAATGAAAATTCTGCCATCATTTACTCACCCTCATGTTGTTCCTGTATGACTTTTCTAATGAGGAACGCAAAAAGACATATTTGGGAAATTTTAGTTTTTTTTTTTTTTTGTCCACACTGCGATAATTCAGTGGGGTTCCAGTGCTGTTTTGGACCCAATTGACTTTCCTTGTATGGACAACAACAGTTGAAATATTCTTCAGAATATAACAGAAAGAGAAAGTCATACAGATTATTATGACAGAATTTTCTTTTTTGGGTAAACCACCCCTACTATTCACAGAACAAACAGTGCACAGAAACTGGCAGATGTGTTATTTAAATTCTCATTATCATATCGTAATCAATGAAATCATTGCATCATTGCAGCTGTTGGTCTGTGGAAAATCTCCAGCTCTGGGCCTGGAATTGTTTGCACCTGCTGTGAAAAAAAGTCTCCCTAGCAGAATCTCTATAGGCCTACTTACCTCTCTGTCTTTCCCTCCATCTCTCTCACAGTGGGAAGAGGTGAGCATCATGGATGAGAAGAATATACCAATCAGGACGTACCAGGTATGCAACGTAATGGAACCCAACCAGAACAACTGGCTCCGAACGGACTGGATTCCCCGTGGCGGAGCTCAGCGCGTCTACATCGAGATCAAATTCACCCTCCGTGACTGCAACAGCCTGCCAGGAGTCATGGGAACTTGCAAGGAGACCTTTAACCTCTACTACTATGAGTCCAACAATGACAAAGAGCGGTACATCCGAGAGAACCAGTTCACCAAAATCGACACCATCGCAGCCGACGAGAGCTTCACGCAGGTGGACATAGGAGATCGCATCATGAAGCTGAACACGGAAGTGCGGGATGTAGGAATTTTGACACGGAAGGGCTTCTACTTGGCCTTCCAGGACGTCGGGGCATGCATCGCCCTGGTATCCGTACGGATCTTCTATAAGAAATGCCCCCTCACTGTACGCAACCTGGCCCAGTTCCCAGACACCACCACCGGTGCGGACACCTCATCACTAGTGGAGGTACGCGGATCTTGTGTGGACAATTCAGAGGAACGTGAGGTCCCTAAAATGTACTGCGGAGCAGATGGAGAATGGCTGGTGCCTATTGGAAACTGTTTGTGTAACCCTGGTTATGAGGAACACGGGGGAACATGCCAAGGTAAGAGCTCGGATAACTCCCTCGCTTGAGTTTTTCCAACTGAGCGTTTCACCAGGTTCTGTTAGGACTCGAGATTTATGCACCTCCCACATGGAAAGTAAAAAAAAATACCCTGATCACCCAGCAGCAATATATTCCATAATTTAAGATGAGATCATACAAGTGAGGCTGACCCGGATGCACTTTTCCCCTCTCAGGGATGTGAGAGTTTACTCAGATGTAGACAGCTGGGTACTCGGCAGATCACTGTGGATTAAGCGAGTGTTGTATTTCGAGAAGTCTGGTTATGATTATGAATCGCCCTGTATGATATCCAAACACCTCCCAGTGGATTTGCGCATGAGAAACGTTGGCGCTAATTATTTTGTTGGAGCAACAGCCGTGTGGTTTATGTGCAGAATCCGCTTAATTAGATCATGGGCGAATGCTCTCATACCCTTTTCACTCTCGTTCTCGTTTGCTATCTCTCAAGAGCATGTGCGGTGGTTTTCAGTTCACATTAAAGCAAAAAGATGCGATTGGCAAAACACTGAAAGAGCAAAACAGATAAAAGAAGAAAAGGAGAGGATCAGATAGATTGCTTCTGTCACCAGAGGGCCGTTTTTCTTTCTCCATGCTGGCTTTGATTCCCAGTGTCCGTAGTCAGGCCATACGGCACTGAAAAAACCATGATATACTGTTTGGGGTAATGCTGAGGTCAGTGCAAGCAAAAAGGAAGAGCCAGAGGACATGTAGACAGTTTGAGCACGCCCTTTCTTTCTTTTCCGCCTGGTCCAGGAGAGGGTCATCGCTTGAGCGGGGTGATAAACGGCCGACTGGCCAGTCTAACGGCCTTTATTTATGAGCGCTATCTCAGCGGGCTAATTGCATGACAAATACGGGCTGTAATTTAGGGCTCTTGCGGGCTCAAAGGGGGGCGGTCGGCATTCACCGCGGGCGATCTCTCTCTCAGTGGATGTGCTTGTGTGGGTGGTTGAAGGGGTACACTGGGAAAGGCCATTCCCAGGGATCTGGCCGTTTTTCTTGGCCACTCTTTTATTAGAAGAGCTCGCTGGCAGTGGCCGGGTTCCCCACTCGCTCCTTAGCTTTCCTTCTCTCTCCCTCTGCTCTCTTTGTGCCGTTCAGATATGTTGAAATGAAGGAAAAAGGCTGTAATTTACCAAGAGCAGAACGGAGTTTCCACACAGACATTTGGTGAAACATTTTACTTAAATCACTTCAGGGCTTGCGTTGATGATTTCATTACTATGAGATATTTGGAAGAGAGCGATTTTGATATTTCTGTTGTTCGGAGTCTGCAAAAGTTAACACTTCAAGTCGTAAAAGCTGTAGAGGACCATTTTGGCCACTTGTTTGCACATCACTGAATTGTAAGGATGGCCTGCTGGCCAGAGTTCTGCTGATCTGATTGTCATCAAAAACACTAGTAGCTGGCAAACATAGAGGTTGAATTTGCAAAAATGACTTGACAGTTTTGAAAGCATAACTAAGAAATTTTGTAAAGAAAACTTTTCACTTAATGAAAAAAATATTTGTATTTCTAGAAAATTTAAAAAATTCATTGCTAAAAATAAAATTCATCATTAAACTACGGACCAGCACAAAAAACAAAAAACATTCTTATTGTTGGGCATTGGTGCATAAAATATATTTGTTGTTGAAAAAGGAAAAAACTTTCCAAGCAGTTTTTGATATTGGCAAATGCAAAAAGTTGACCAATAAAAACTAATCGCAGTTCATATTTAGCATTTTGTAGCCAATATTCCAATTTCCGGCTTTCAAATATCCTAGGTGCCTTCTTTACATATCCTTAGACCATCTTCTTTATATTGGTGTTTTTTAAGCATGAGTCTGTCATCAATGTCTGATTAAGCCATCAAACGCTGTCTTCAGCAAGGCAACAGGCAGTTGTTCCTCATTGAAGCGGGTTCAAAAGGTGGCTTTCTATCCCAGCATGCAGATGCGAGTCACTGTCTGTTTAATAAGTCTGTGTGTGCAGCCCAGGCCAGGGGAGGGATGCAGAGGTTCACCTTCAATGTGAGGGCTTAGGCGAGGGCGAGCACTTTCTCAATGGGGCGTCCCAAGGACCTTGTGAAAAAACCCCATTGAGGATAAGGGATACAAGCCCTGTACCCCAGAATGCCTCAATGGGAGCCTCTCCCCAATTGTTGGGATGTCGTGATCGGGGATGGGGGTGAGAGGGGAGGAATACTAGACAGGGTCAGGGGTGACCCCTGGCTTTATCCTCCTCTCCTCCCCAAGAGACGGGGGTCATGGCCGAGATTGATTAAGACGTCAAAATTTTGACAGCTGCAGCCTAGATGGACAGGTCCAAGAACAGAGGAGCGAAAGACGGCCACAAAACAGCCGTCGTTCGGTTGGTGAATGGAGCGGAGACTTGGCCAGAGGATTTGTGGTGTCTTTTCTTCTTTTTAAGAGTTTGCTGTTTTCTCACTGCTCATCTGCTGTGTTGAGTAGGAGGTGAGGACAGAGAGGAAATCTCTGCTTGTTAGTGGGCGTCCGGCGAGCTGGAGACGTGTAAAAGCCCGCTGAGATGCTAGGCTGCAATGAAGAATGACAGCCCACTCTCAGCTTTTCACTACACTGTAAACGTACACGTAATTTAGTCAAACAGCACGGCGACATGGATAAAAATCTAACCAACACTAGTGAGTTTTCAGCTCTTTTGACAAATATGCCTCTTCAAAAAATGTGCTACAGTATTTCTAAAAATGTACCCCCATGATAGTGTCTCTTAGAAAAGAAGTACTGATACTGAAACATGTCCAAACAAGCATGGTAGTTCCATGGTACAGAATTTAATGCACCATACTATTTAAATAGTACATCAAGACATTTCAGAAGATAATATGGTTTTACTATAGTGCATTTCCAAAAAACATGATAGTACTATGATACTTATATGATAAGTATAAAATAAATACCATGGGAATTTAGATAGAATCCCATAGAATTCTTGGAAGTACCATAGTACATGGATTTCAGTACCATGGTATATTTCAAAGCCATGATACCATCTTGGTACCATTACCACCACACCTGAGGTAAAAAAAAAAAAAAAAAGACATGGTAGTGCCATAGTACGGTTTTGTTAGTTTGTTATGACACCTTGTCTAAAAATTATATTAGTGCCATAGTTCTTTTTTGTATTTTAAATGTTAGTACCATATCATATATCAAAGTACCATCTGATACATCAGTCAACTATTGTGCCACCGCATTATTTTTTTTAATGGGTGCTAATGTAAAACAGCTCACGCATATTTAAGTAATTAGAGAGGATAAAGGGTTTGAAAACTAGAGCATGATGGGAAGGTGTGATAATTTGAAGCACTGCTCTTTGAATCAGAACAGACAGCAGTTTGTGTAACTGGAAGGAAAACGATGCTTGACAAGACATTATTTATGTATGTGAACTGAGATAGACTCTCAAGAGAACGCCGTTTGTATCGACTTCACCATACAAAAGTACATTTTAGCTTTAATCACACATTAAGCAAATTGGCGTACTTGAGAAGTGGTATTGATCCGGTTTTCTCATGTGTTATTGTTAAGACACAGCTTTTTTTTCCTGTGTAAACTTTGCACCTTAGCACCTGTATGCGGCTGTGTGCCTAATTAGAAAAAGCTTGCATGTGTATCTATTCGCTGTCATAATTATGAGCAGGTGTATGAGACTCATCATCCTCAGCTGTGAGTCGTTTTTGCTCTTTTCTTTGTTAAACAATAGCCGCCGCCTGCCAAAATGCTCCTACGTATGAATATTCATCACTTCCTTTTTGCTTTTGATGGCAAGCACATATGTTGATTCCTGTCACGATCCTCCTCAGTTCTCCCCTATGAGCCCCTCCATCGGCCCCTGAATGGACTGTCAGCTGTCCCAGGAAAGAGAGATGGAGAGAGAGATGGAGAGAGGTGTCCTTTGATATCAGACAAATACACCATTTGCATATTTCGTCCGTGAAATGCAAAGCCAGCAAACTTGTCTCTCAAAGACAATGGGCGGCTCGTCCTTTCAGCGAGATCGAGCGAAGGTTGGGTCCATCCTCCTCACTCTGTGATCATGGCAGCATGCTGTATATGTTTGAAATCATTTGGATAATATGATTCGCATGATTAATTCCAGATCTTTTGAATCGGCGGAGTCTGACGTTCGTGATTCGAGTTCAGACACTCTGGTCTGTCTGCGTCTCTCTCGCTGTCTGTATGTGTGCAATTGCTTGCTCATGTGTGTGTTGTTCTCCTTGACCTCTTCCTGTCTATCATCATCCGGTGCTCCCATACGGAAGCTCCCCTGACAGCTCGCAGCCCTTCAGTTGTCATGTTGTGATGGATGCACCGGGGGCGGAAAACTGCCTGAAGGACAGAACTGGTGGGAAGGGTGAGGGATGGAGGTGACTGTCCCCCTCCTACAGAACTGTTAGCGTCCATGCTAATGCAAGTTTATAGGTGACAAATGCCCTTTTTTACTGTTCGTTCAAATGAAATTCAAACTACTATATTGTAGCCTATCACCTTGTGATGCAATCGCTGTGCCTTTGTGCAATCACAATAATTTCTATAATATTATATATTTCTATATAATTTCTATTTTGTACTTAATTTTAGTATATAACATCATTAATAAATTTAGTTGTTGAAACTACCTGTTAACATTGTTTTGCTAATGCAAACTAGTCAAACTGTTTGCACCCATGCTAATCTGACACGAAAAAATACTTAAAATGAAAATGGAGCATGGTGATTCCATAGTACTCTATGGAATTGTCTGTGTTTTCCAGGAGATCTGGCTGTCTCCAGAAATGCCCCCATTCATGGTACCGTTCAGTACCATGGTATATATCAAAGTACCGTACGTATGATACTTTTTTTGCAAGGCAAAATGCCTGAAATAACCAGATTAAGTAGAAACTATCCAGCATCCTTGATAAATTCACATAATTTCCCAAGAAAGTCTGTTGAAACTACATGCTAAGCAAATTTTTGCTAATGTGAACTAGCTCGCTTTCCCTTTTGAGAAACTCTGATAGCGCTAGTCTCATCTCTCTGGTGTTTAATTATATTTTAATTACGCCGTCTGGAACACATTCATTGCCGGCGGTCTGGATCCCTTAGATCAGAAGAGCTGAGCACAGATCTCCTATAGCGTCACTGGAACAGCGGTGTGGACAGCACTGTCTCAGCGTCCACATGCCAGCGTTTATCTTTTCGAGTGGATGAGCCTTATTGACTCACTGCTTGAGGGTCTGCATGTCCGCCCATTCTTCCTGATTAACCCATCATCCATTTAGCCGCTGCTCTCCACACATGCTTCACGCCAAAGAGTTTGTGTTCTTTTGACAAGATGTCCATCAACGGCGGAAGTGAGCGGTCAACCCAGCTACTTCATGCGATCCTCCCCATCAGTTAGTGCCTTGCTCCTTTCTTTTCCCGTTTCAAAACATGGAGTCTTTAAGTTGGCTTCCTTCCAGAGAAGGTCATAGGTCAGCCTGAGCCTGTGTCAAAGACAGGAAGGCCCGAGCCATCATTTTCTTCTGAATGAGATGTTGAAACGGCTGACCCATTTTATGCGAGAGGGGCACGGTTAACTTTACAGTCAGCATGGCTGCTGTGTGTCTTTGTCTTCGGTTCGATTAGGACGCTGCCAAAATTTCTCTGTACAATGCACCAGATGGAGCCCATGAATGCAGTTGTTCTTTTCTACTAATGAAGTGTTTATGAAGGCCTAATATGAATGGTTTGATTCATAATGATTGATGTCACAAATTAATCTTAGTGCTAGTAGTTTGAACAAAATGACAAAACTTTTTTCCTGCAGTGTGAATGACAGGAACTGAAGTGGCTCAGTGTTTTCTCACTTAGGTAAATATACAAACGTGAATGAAAGAAATGTTATTCATAGACAAACACAAAAGCACTTTTTGAACTCTCTATTGCACAAACATGCATACTCTGCAGTATACTCAGGGATTCCTGACTGAAGTGCTCTTCGCAAAACTCACTCTCGGCACTTCTAGATAGGACGTCAGTTAACAGATGTCAATTAGCTGAGAGCGTGTCTACAAGAACGGGAGCTGGAGAAAGGACAGACTTAGTAATGGGATTATTTGGGGGGTTGGCAGACCTGTTTCCACAATGCAAGGCAACACTAGTGATTAGCCCAGAGGGGTCACAGCGGCGACTTCACAATGCACATTAATACTAGTAATTATTTGGAGGGGCTGAAGCATGGCTGGATCTAATGCTTGCCATTAGACTTGAGGGTTTATTCCATTCCTGGGGTTTTCGTTAGAGTGGATTGGTCTCTCTCAGACCAGCTGCTGTGGAAAAAGCCACTCGGTTTGTCACTGAACGCAATTAGTTGTGACTTTATGTCTTTGTTAGCGCTAAGAGAAAGACACAGAAAGGCAGGAGGGGAAGATGAAGAGCGTTTGCTGAAGCACTTCGGTAGACGTAAATCTCATCAAGGAATTTCAAAACAGGAATGGGATCCTTATATAGAAGCATTGTAATGTAGCTAGTACACATTGTTGCTTAGCAGTTTTGTTACCAAAGTAACTGTGAAATGATAACTGAGAATAATTTGGTGTCCCCGAGGAGTAAAAAGTAGCAAAAGTAGCCAAGCTACTAACTTAGCTTCATTTTTAGCTTGATGGTGGCTCGACGGTTTTTAAAATGGTTTAGTTTTTTTAGCAAAAAGTAACTTTTTCATCAAGTAGCAGTTTAGTGTGACAAAATGATACATTGCTGGCCTTTATATCACATTGAGTTGTAAACTAAAGCTTGTGTCAAACACACAAACAAAAAAATAAACTGCATGGCATTTTACTTAATTTTTTGCTTAATATTTCATATACTAAGTATTTTTTTAATTACAATAAGTCATTCTAATTGAGATTTAAACATAGATTAATTTATTATTTTACAATTTTTTTCTAATCAAATCTTATAATTATGGTATTTTCCTTAAAATATAAGAATTTTAGATATTTACACATTTCTCTGTTTAATAGCTTCAGTGTTGTTAGCTACTTTTTGTTAGTAGTTTGTTGTATAGCTAACTACTATTTTCCTCTCTCTCTTTTTTTAAGTAGCTTGAATGATTTAACTTATTATTTAAATTATGAGGATCTTTTAGCTTGGCTAAAGATTCAGATCGATTTACCAACATTGCAGATTAATAATACTAATGTTCTCTCATATTCAGAGCAGGCGATATGAGATGAAAACTATGTATTTTTCCAATTGTTCACTAGAAAGAATGCTGTAATCTGAGAAGTTCTTTAAAGACGTATTGTTTAAATCTATAGTTAGTAAGGAACCATGCATTTTATAATTAGCACGCACACACACACACACAACACAACACACACACACACACACACACACACACACACACACACACACACACACACACACACACACACACACACACACACACACACACACACACACACACACACTCAATCCTCCTGGCCTGTAAATGACCCTTAACAGCATTACAATGTTGCGTGCCTCCTCTAACACATGTGGCTTACTTAAAAAAAAAATCTGAGTATATTTCCCTTAACAAACTCCCAGCGCATTTATGTGTGTGTACACACAGACTTTTGCAATCCAACCACACATGCATTTCTCTTGATTATATTTGCACTACTCAACCTTCAAAAACTAACACACGTGACAGAAAGCAAAGCAGTAAGCATAAAGCAAAGCGAAGTGTAATTCACTCATCGTTTCCGTGGTGTTGACACATTTACCCTTTAATATCCCTTGCTGGACATTAATCCGAGAATCCAGAAACTCTTTCTGCTCGCTCACCACCTCATCGGCACACACACCTCTGCTCTGAGGCACGAGCTTGTGGCTGCACATTCATAGTAACCACAACCCATAACCCTTTGCATGTGCATTCAGTATGTCTAAGGAATTCTTGCACTGTGTTGAATTTTGGATCACTTGAGAGGGAAAAAAAATCTAGTCTTAATGTTGCTTATTTTCACTGTAAGTTGTTACTGCTTTCTTTGGCTCTGATTTGATGCATGTAATCAAACTGTTAGATTTTATCCGTTCCATTTGAAATTTAAAGAGTCTGCCTGTTTCTCCAGTGCAATGTTCTCTATGTCATGAGCTGTTCTTGGTGTTTTTTAAGGCATAGATTGCGCGCTAAGCGAGAGCGTCCATTCAGCGGGCAGCACAGTGCATTCTCCCTGTCTTTGTGTGGCAGCCTCCCTTTGAAGGCCCTTGGCTAAGAGGAGGTGGGGGACCGAAGCCGACAGCGAGAACATTAGCATGTGAAAAGCTGCTAGAATCAATAAGGGCCTTTCTCATCTCCTTTTCTCTCTCTCCTCTCTCTCTCTCCTCTCTCTCTCTCTCTCTCTCTCTCTCTCTCTCTCTCCTCTCTCTCTCTCTCTCTCTCTCTCTCTCTCTCTCTCTCTCTCTCTCTCTCTCCTCTCTCTCTCCTCTCTCTCTCTCTCTCTCTCCTCTCTCTCTCTCTCTCTCGTCATACTCTCCTCGTGGGCAATATCTCTACCCAGAGTCCACGACCCTCCCTGGCATCTACCATCACCGAACAGACCTTACCATAATTTTTTCGTTGTTCACCGTAGTCCTGATGGGGCAACTTTAGCGTAGGTTCTACTGGAAATCTGATGCTGTAACTTAAAGAACTTGAGCATTATATGACATGAACTTATGCAGGTTAAGAAAACAGTAGGTGTTCTGTAGGAGACAGTGAAATAGGTTCAGGAGCAGAACTCAAACTTCAATTTTCCACATGAGCATCACAGCTCAGTGTGCAAACCAATAAGCTGTATCTCATATTCAGGTTTTGAAATGTACATTTCTTAAGGCGTTTGTCTTGGAAAATCTCTTTTTTTTCCCACCCTGAGCTGTCAAAGCACGTCCCGGCGCTACTGGATGCAGCCCAGCCCCGAGAAGCCCTTTTGCAGTCTCTGCGGTCTGGCCGCTGAACAAAACAAGTGGACGGGACACGACCTGTTCTCAGAAGCATCAGCTCTTCAAGAGAGCACCACTTAGCTAGGGTTCATGCCGAATACACCGCCGCGACCCCTCTGCAGAATTTAATATAGCGGTCCAGAGAGAGCCCACTGCCAAGCCTGCTTGAAGCGAGTGCTATTTGCTAATGATTGTAAGAGTAATCCTGCCTGTGAGATGTGTTGAAAGAGACAGACAGGGCTGAGAAGAGCAATTGCAGGCAAGAGCATTTCCAGTGAGGGGAAAAAATGTTGGCTTTGCAATGAGGGGACAGTGATTCTGCGCCCTATGGAGCGAGGCAATTATGACCATGAGTGAGTAGTGGAAAAACACAGAAAAAAAGAGAAATCGATGAAGAGAGAACAAGGGAGTGAAACAGTGTAAGAGAGAGAACCTTCAAGGAGAACGCAAATATTTATTTGATGCTGATAGTGGACAAAAACGTTTTCCGGGGGTGTACTTTTACCATAGTTTTGAAGTACCTTGATGCACCATGCTCTTACAGAAAAATTCCAAGAAATACCATGGTATTACCACAGGATTTTAGACTTTTAGTATATTAGCTCCATTGTATTTTTGGAAGTACCACTGAGTACCATGTAGCAACCATATAACCCTGTAGCCCAAGACTGGTTGCCCACTGAAGCTAAGCAGGGTTAAGCCTGGTCAGTACTTTGGCGGAAGACCTCCAGGGAAAACTAGGTTGCTGCTGGAAGAGGTGTTTGTGAGGCCAGTAGGAGGTGCTCACCCTGTGGTCTGTCTGGGTCTTAACGCCCCAGTAAAGCGATGGGGACACTATACCGTCAAAGAGCACCGTCCTTCTGATGAGACATTATATCGAGGTCCCGATTCTCTTTGGTCATTAAAAATTCCAGGATATCCTTCGAAAAAGAGTAGGAGTACTACACCCCCAGCATCCTGGCCAAATTTGCCAATTGGCCTCTGTCCATCATGGCCTCCTAATCATCCTCATATACTGATTGGCTTAATCACTCTCTCTCCACCAATAAGCTGGTGTGTGGTGGGCATCATGGCACAATATGGCTGCTGTCGCTTCATCCAGGTGGATGCTGCATATTGGTGGTGGTTGAGGATATTCCACCTTTCATATATAAATCTATTTGAGTATGCAGAAAAGCACTATATAAATGTAATGAATTACTATTATTATTACAATGTAAATACAATGGAGCATGAATTTCTAGACCATAATATATTTTAAAGTACCACTGTAGTATCTGATACCATCAGTGTAAAATAATATCACCACATTACTTATTTTCGCAGTAAACAGTGTTGTAATTGTTAATTAAAACTAAATAAAGCTGAAATAAAATAAAATATTAGATAAACAAACTTGAAAAATAGAAATCGTGCCTTGTCTGCTAACTTAAACTGTTTAAGTTGAAGTACTAAAGTTATTAAAATTATTGCAAAAAAAACGAATGCAAGTGGCAAGCACACATAACAAAATTACTTTACTAAAATAAGATACTAAAATATTCTTGAATATTATTCTAAAATATACTAAAAATTTGCATAAAGTCTATGTACATAAAGTACCACCAGTTCGCAAATCTAACTTCTAAAAGTTCAAAATTGCACATTCTTATTTGACTATAACTCCTTGTTTTGTAGCTATCTAACCCTACATGTTTTTAGCCACATGAGAGTGCATAATATTGATTGAATTTGCATATTTTGGGTGAACCTCCCCTCCGCATACACACACATTGCAAGGCAGCTCCTCCTTGTTTGCTATGCAGGAATTGTTAGGAATGTGAGATGTTTGGTCCCCTGCCTCTCTCAGCTGCCCACTCCCCTCAGAGGACAGTAGACAAGACAATAAGCTGCATTTCAGAGAGACTTCACCTCCATATCCCTGCTGCTGCACCGTCCCTGCCCCCACACCAGACTGAGAGGAGAAAAGAGTGTTTTCTTGTCACCTGCTTGAGCCAACCCTTCATAAAGAACTTCCTGAAATGCTGTGTGTGTGTGTAGTGTAGGTGGAGCTCCTGTCTATCAGATCTGAGCCCCTAGCTGGGATCTTGATATGGTTCAGAAAGACCTACCCTGGAGTGGTTGTCTATGCTGCTTTGCCCCCTTCTTCCTTTTCATTCAACGCGTTACGTAGCTCCTTATATAAAATACAGCAACACACACACACTTCTGTACAGCAGATGGCCACATAATAATTTACCTCAGAGCAGAGCTCTCGCACATAAAGGTTAACACATGTCCTTTGTGTGCATTTGCCTCTAGCTGTACCACCTTACCTCACTTTGGTAAGACCTTGGGACTGTCTTTAGAAAAGTTTCAGGAAACTTTTGACAGGTTCGGGGGGATCAGAGAGAGAGCAGGAGAAGGGTACGAAGAAGCAGTGGCAGTCAGAAGAGCGATAAATAAACCTAGGCGAATATATATAGATTAAAGCCAGTAGGGTGTGACGCAGCTTGGCCCCTCGCTGACAAACAAGCTTCTCAGGGGTTGGAGCCACATCAATCACAGCATCATCTTGCACACGCACACTACAGCGATGAGGAATGTTTGCATGCAGTGAGTGGATCAAGACATCAGTCACTGCAGATGTAATTAATAAGCAGAAGAAGGTGGAAACCGATCAATGAGGGAATTGGTGTGTTCGTGCTGGAGGGCAGAAATGATAATCTTCTCTTTTTCATGTCTGGTTTTTGCTGTATTTATTTTTCTGTTAATTCAGATGTTGCATCAGATAAGAGTGAGAGCAGTGTTTGAAAAGTAAAAAAAAGAAAGGATAACTTAGGGAATTTTGGTCAGGTATAAACCAGTGATCAACTGAGTAGTGACTGGTGTGGTGGCAATGTTTTAATAGAATTTAGTAAACATATAGTAATGACAAATAAGTGCGTAAATACTATATAGAAGATAATATATTATTTAACTATTTAACAGGCAGTATGTGTGTATGTATGTGTGTATATATAGTTATATTGCAAGTAACATAACAAGCCTGTTAAGTGACAGAAGGGGCAAGGAACTGCATTAAAGACCATTAACTAGATAAATGTCATAAAAGGACTATGATATTCCAACTTGAACCTAGTAACTCATGAGATAGGAATGTGTGTGTGTGTGTGTGTGTGTGTGTGTGTGTGGTGTGTGTGTGTGTGTGTGTGTGTGTGTGTGTGTGTGTGTGTGTGTGTGTGTGTGTGTGTGTGTGTGTGTGTGTGTGTGTGTGTGTGTGTGGGTGTGTGTGTGTGTGGTGTGTGTGTGTGGTGTGTGGGTGTGTGTGTGTGTGTGGTGGATTAGCCGCTGTTGATCCTTCTGAGCAGCGGCTTCAGAGATAAGCCAGCATCATAAAAGTGTCATAAATATGTTAGCCATTAGCTCAGGTCTTGACTTCACTCTCTCTCTCTCTCTCTCCTCTCTCTCTCTCTCTCTCTCTCTCTCTCTCTCTCTCTCCATCTCTCTCTCTCTCCTCTCGTCTCTCTCTCTATCTCTCTAATGCTGGATAGAAACATGCAAAGAATTATGGAAATAAATGTTTCAAAATGTACAAAAACCTTTAAGACTAGCACGTAAACTGCTATGAACTGTTGTTTTTATTATTGTCATGACTTTTATTTGATCATTTCTCAATTACTCCGAGGTGCAGGATGTGGTGGATAAAAAAGACAGAAATGGAGAGATAGAGAGATAGAGATGGAGAGAGTATGGAGATCACTTGTGTTAGAAATATAACCTGGCAGAGTTAAGTCAGTTTTGAATTTCCTAGAGGACACACACACTCTGAAGACCACCCAGGGCTGAAGCTCCATTCACTCTAATTTTCCTGTCCCCCTCTCTCATTTTTTTCTTTCCACTTCTCCTCACATTTCTATTTATTTTTCCTGCAGTTTTACCTCTTTGTCCACTATTTATTTATTTGCGATCATCTGAATAGAAACCCCCAATATCTTTATTGACACAAGTATCCGACCTCTTTACGTGTCTAACCGAACGTCCTCGGATTACATGCATCTAATTGAAGTATTTTGTTCCATTTGGAACATCTTTCAATACTCATAAACCGCCACACATACCTCGCAGAATTCCATGATTCATTCGTTTCCCAACACAATGCCCTATCCTCTTTGTCCTCTACTCCACCCTGCGTTTTGTCTTTCTATGGAAGACAACAGGTGACTGTTTTAAGGTCTAAAGCCTATAGAAAGCATTCAGTCTGAGATGGTGTCTTCATTGAGATGGACATTGTCCCTGCAGTGGACGGTAGGACGAGAGCGCTGACCCTGAATATTAGGGCATGGGCTGGTAATTACGACCCTATTATGTCAAAGGCAGTAAGCTCATCTCTTCAATCGTCCACCAGAGTGGACAATGAGACTGTGATTGTCCTGCTATTGTCCAGCCCATTGGTCATAGGCTTCATGAGGAGAGAGTGGAAAGGTCAGACCTGTAGGGGGACAAGAGATGTGTGTGGAATGGAAACCAGAATCTGTTAGGGGTCTCATGAGGGATCTATGGAGGACTTAGGAAGGGAGAGGACAGCTGGTCATCCTCTGTAAGGGTCTGGGACTGAGAAAACACTCAGGCTCTTAAGCAGGTGGAGGGTGTTAGATATCCTAAGTGCTTGAGAAAAGTGCTACAAGTCAATGAGTGCATTCGCTTATAAACAAGACCGAAGCTCCTGCACTCGAGGTCTTCTGGTCTCCCAATCACACCTCATACCGTGGTGTTAAGCTTCCCAAGAATCCTCTTTAATTAACTCTGTCCTCCAGCTGGTGTTAAGATGAACCAAAGCTGATCAAATGAAGCCTCTAGCTCTAATTCTCATCCTTCCCCTCCAACGCACGGCAACAAAGCCCTCAGTCCAGTGGAGGTCGCGACCCAGGTCCGCATGTCTTCTCCCTGAGCTCGTCCTATCTTTCTATCCCTCACCCCCCTACTGTTGTTTTATGGACCCTGTTTAGAAGATGACAAAACTGTGTTAATCTCCTCTCAGAAGATGTATGTTAACTCTCTCCTCTGATCAAACTTGATGTTGCGGCTGATTGCGAGTGATTGGCCCCTGGGTAGTCTGTGATGGAGAGTGAGATGAAACGGAGAAATGGAGTAGAGTGGAAGGTGGTGATTCCCGAGAGCGAGCACTAATGCAGCCCCGGGGTTCCTGACACTTATGCGAGATTAAAAGAATTGGCCAGCAAAGAGAGAAAATAAGAGAGAATGAGGCAGAGAGTGATGAGGGACACTTGTTTGAAGTACTTTTGGTCTTGACCTCCTGCATCTTGTGAATCAAAAGCAGAGAACTTTTCTGTCCTCACTTGAAGCGGAAAATACTATGTGATGCAACAATATCACAGCAATCAGTATGTTTTTCCAATTTGCCGCCAGATTTACTAAAAGCTTGCACCAGTGCAGACCTTAACTTAGGAGTTTCCCTTTCAGACGCAAAATTTATGGGAGGAGAGCATTTCAATGTATCATGCAAGGTGATTTACTAAGGTTTTCGTTTGTCAATTTACTGGTATTTGTGCCCCCCAAAAAAGCATGTCTTAACCCATTTTGCGCATGCACCTGATTGCCAGCTGCTCTGCTTGTTTGCGACCCAACGCTAATTTGTGCTGTTCTTGGTAGATTGCGTTGGTCACTATCGAAATGATCAGGCTGTGTCGTTAATTTGCGCGTCGTCAGTAGATCACACAGAGAACTTTCCACTTCCATCAGCGCTTTTATGGAATTGCGCTCTTATGCTGATTTGTTTTGTAAATCTGGCCCTTAATATGCAGTTATACTTGCACTAGTGATATTTCACTGTGGGCAGGGCTACATTACTGATTGGGAGCCTTGTAAAGGGTAGTGACACTAGATTTTAAAAAAAAAATAAACATATTTAGGAAACCAAATGATGTCACGTTCCATCACAGTATGATGCATGATATATTGGTACTGGCTCAGGTTTTATTTTATTTTATTTTACTTTTTTTATTTTAAGTTTTTAAGTTAGGTACTAATATTGATGCAAAACCACCAAAATGATTTTCACCCAAGAGGCCAATCATTGATGTTTATTTCCCCTGTTTGTCTAACATATTTTTGCATTGCCAACTTTCAGTTCAGAGTTCACCAAACACAAACTTTTGTACCTAGTGAAAGGCAAATAATCTTCACATTTGTTCGCATTCATATGAATGTAAGTGAATGGCTCACAAAGCCCAGTCTGACTGCCCTTTAATGCCCATCCTCTTGACACACGAAAGCTTGTTTGTCCTATTTGCCATATAAAAGCCTTGTGTTTCTTTCCCATAATGCTTTGCTAAGAGCATGTATGATTATCGCTAAAGGCATTATGATTTGTAATATTCTGTACAGAGCGTTTACATTGATGGGGCCTTTTAGGGAAACACATCTGCACACTATCTACAGATCAATAAACTCTTAGATAAATGTCATAAGTTGTGCGGCTTTATTCTTGTTCATATGCTATCTGTACTTCTGCGGGTATCGATGGCTTTGTAGAGGGAAAAAAAGTCAATAAAAGACCTCAAAGCATTCCTTTGTCTCTGTCACCATAAATAGAAAATTATGCTGTGTGTGTGTGTGTGTGTGTGTGTGTGTGTGTGTGTGTGTGTGTGTGTGTGTGTGTGTGTGTGTGTGTGTGTGTGTGTGTGTGTGTGTGTGTGTGTGTGTGTGTGTGTGTGTGTGTGTGTGTGTGTGTGTGTGTGTGGCATATTAGGAGCAACAGGAAAAAAAAGAAGGAAGTAGAAAGACAAACAAACAAAGGAAGAAAAGAATAAAGCTGGAGGGAGGACAAAAATGGACGAGAAATAAAAGAAAGCGGACAAACTTGAAAAGAGAGATTGAAAGAGAAAATAGAGCTAGAGAACAAATGCTGAGAGTGAGCGAGAGATATAGAGAGAGTGCGAGAGAGAGAGCGCGAGAGAGGGCTTGGCTTGGGTGTTAGGATTAATGACAGTGCATTCCTCTGGTATCACTTCCTCTCTTCATTAGAGTGTCATAAAGCCGTGCACTGCTGTCTGTCATTCAGACATTCCACACCGCTCCCTTACAGTGTCTTTCACAGGCCTGACATAAACATACACAGGCAGAGTGTCTTTATGATTGCTGGAGGTTAAAGACTACGGTTTTTTATCACAAAACTATGAGATATAGCAGGATATGTTGAATAGTTTATGATCATTAATGTCTCAAATTTCTCCCTTTCTTTTTCTTTGCAGCCTGCAAGATCGGTTACTACAGAGCGCTGGCTACAGACGACAGCTGCTTCAAGTGTCCCCTGCACAGTTACTCTGTGAGGGAGGGATCCACTTCCTGTGCCTGTGACAAAGGCTTTTTCAGGTCCGAGACGGACCCTGCCTCTATGCCCTGTACCCGTAAGTGCATTTACTTTGATTTGGGTTCACACCGACTCACCAACTGATTAATATACACATTGTGCATCATTTCTGTCTTTCAGGCTTGCATTCATTGCCAATTGTAGTCCGATTTACACTACTTTTCAAAAGTTTGGGGTTGGTTAGATTTTTAAATGTTTTTGAAAGAAGTCTTTCTTGACTCATGCATTATTTGAACAAAAAGGCAGCAAAAACAACTGACTTACACAAATTATAAATAACTGTTTTCTATTTTAATATATTAACATTTATTTAATATATTGCTAAATGTAATAAAAATAAACAGCGTTTATTTGAAATAGGAATCTTTTGTAACTTTATACATTTTCATATTTACTGTCATTTTTGATCATTTTTACTATCCCTTTTGATCAATTTAAGGCATCCTTGCTGAATAAAAATATGTTTCCCAACTAAAACAATGGGTTTTATGTAATATTATACATTTCATGTAATTACATATACAAAAATATGTAACCCCAAACTTCTGACCAGTAGTTTCAGAGAAATATTTGGTTCTGTTATTCCGGCTTTGCAAAAATCAGACAATTTCAGTTGGAATAATGACATAAAAACAAGTATTTTTTTTTAATCTGAATAATTTAGATTTTTTTAAAACATGAAAACATACTAAATCTGAGTTAGTTTGAAATTTTAAAGACACTCCATTTCATAATTACCCACATTTTAATGTCACATGGTCATTTTACATTTCAGTTATGGTCTCTTCCTGATTAAGTGTGCTGTTCTTGGTCAGAATAAACTGTAACATGAACCAGATAATGCTTGTAGTCAAAAGTCTGGCTGTGTGAGACAAAAAACACAGACGTAAACAAACCGCCCTGGACATGAGCAATCATTAGACCAGGTCAGGGTTTTTGAACTAAGGAAGCACATATCACTCAGGAGAACCAGCACCGCCTGGACTTGTATCAGACTGCAGCTGTTCTCTTCACACACCATTGGAGCTGAATTCCTAAAGGCTGCTTACCAAAGTTAAGGATAAAAAAAAAAGAGCTTGACAGTGACAAATTATTGGACGTTTAATTGCAGCGGATGTTATTTTGCGTCTTTTATTCCTGCATTGTCTTATCAAAAAGTTTTGTGACAGACTGAAAATGTGTGTAGCAGTGAGATGGGAGGAGCCCTGTCATGATGAGTAAAGATAGATATGTGTGTCAGACCCTGAGGTGAGTCATAGACTTGATAACAGTGTTCTGCTTGTTAAATAGAGACCAGCACAGTTGACGCGGCACAGCTTTGAGCCAAGACAACAGAGTTAATCGTAAAAAAAAACTCGAACACACGTCAAATCGTTCATGACACACTTTCTCACATACGAATCACTCTGTTTTTTGCAGACACACACAGGTAGGCCGGGTGATCTAAAAAGCGGTACGTGATAAATATATTAAAGATCTCTGGGAAAGGGGCAGAGAGGCACCCAGGCCAGATGTGTTCATGGTGTCAGATTTAATAGGTTTTCCAGATCTGAATGATCAGGGGCGGCAGGTTGGAGGGGGGGGTAGGGCTCTCATGCACCTATTGGGCATCCATTTTACGTATCGGATTGTCTTTCTCGCTTCTATCTCCTTTCTCTAGCCTCTCTCTAATTGGAGCTCTCTTTCATATCGCCGTCTGTCGTTCACCCAGAAGCAGCCGTCACATACTCAACAGCCAATGCACTAAAAGGCACATTCAAAAAACGAGATAAAAAGGCGCTAGGTAGCAAGGGAGGGAAAAAAAAAACGAAATGCGAGAAAGTGGGGAGACAGACAGCGAAGAGGCGCGAGAGAAACGACCCCATTACGCTTACCGAGCTGAGCCTCTCTCTCACCTTATCGTATTAAAATGCAGCGAAGCCAGTCGACTTAATCAGCTCCTGTCAATCACCGAGCGTGTGGCACCGAGGCACCGTGGGAGCATGCTCGGTTCACCCCAGTCTGCAGGGTGGGTACAGCAGCCACATACTTAATACAGGTTAAACAGAGTTTAAAGACCATTTACACTTAAAGCTCAGCCAGGAAGAATTCAATCTAATCCAGACCTGTGTCAGATAAGTGTTTGAAGTGTTTAACTGATTTGGAGGATATGGAGATATTTGAAAATGGCTTTTGCCATATGGGGAGATCTCGAGGAGGGATAATGAGACACATCCTGTTTGAATGTTTGTCCTCTTCACTCACTTCTCTGAGTTTAATGTTGAATGTGTGGTACGTGAGTCGTGAGACCACCCACAGGAATGAAAAATCTCAAACGAGATCTTTTAGAGAGTGAAGGGAGTCATTTTTTCTTTCTAGTTCAAGTAGTCTTGTCTATCCCAGCTAAATATGCCAATTTTGGCTTAACCAGTGGTGCGACTTGGAGGCGGTACTGCCTGCTTGTCCGGCCAGTGGGAGATGAGGAGACACACTTGAACTTTAATATTTCAATTGTTTTTCCTTGAGAGCAATGAAATTAAAATGAGACCCTATATTTAATGCCAATCCACCTTATTTTTAACAACAGGCAAGTGCATTTGTAATTAAAATGTACAAGGCTTTTGGTGTTATCCACTACCAATTATTTTAGTTGTACAAAAAAAGTCAATTATGTTGCTTGAAATCGCAAAATGGTATTTGTTATCTTGATTTTTTTAATGTATTATCGTAATAATAAACATACTGGTTTGTAGCGCAAATAGTTTTACCATTACTGCACTTTATTATTATTTTAACAATTTACCTATTGCGGCTAATGTAAAATGTGGCTCAAAGTTGTCAAGCTACCGAAGTCTTGAAATTTCAATCTGAACTCAAACATTTCTTATCCAGTTTTCTCTAAACAAAATCATCATGTAAGAGAAAGCTCTATAATGTATGTGTCAGGGTTGCTGTGCAGGTAGCTGAAGACGAGGACACCGTAGCTGCAGTTTAGAAGATTTATTTACAAAATTAAACTTCCAAAATCAAACAGAAACAAAAGAACAAAACTCCAGGGCTTCAGAAAAGACACAACCATACATTGACGACGACCAACAAACACAGAGGGAAAACACAGGGCTTAAATGAACTGAACCAAACGAGATAATTAACTGAACACAGGTGAGGAAACTGAACAAACTAGGAGCGGGAAAAACTAACAGGACTAAACCAAAAATCACAAAGACAGGGGGAAACAAGGTCACAGAACATAAATAAACACATCAAAACGTGACAGTATGTTGACAATTGTCACACTTCTTTCTATTATTTCTCTTCAGGAATTTTAGGAGAAACCTCTAATACTTGAAAAAAAAAAATACCTGCGACTCAGTTAAGTCTACTGAGCAATAAAAGAGCAACTCCTGAGCAATAAAAAGTTCCTCCGGGCAGATTTTATGAGAATGTCAACCTGAGAATGCTGATTTAGAGAACCATATTTGTGACCAGAACGTCAATGCTTTGCTATACCAGAGATGGCAGCGAGGGCGGCCAAATTAGCATTTATGAGATCCCTATCAGCAAGTTGCTCAATTATGGAGATGTAATCACTCTCTCCTCTTTCTCTCTCTCTCTTCTCTGGTTTAGTGTATTTCCTTTTTGCGCAGCTAGCACTGCGTCGCCTGTGGTGCTGGTTTGTCATAAATGTAATTAGCAGCGCCTGGTTTATGAAAACACCACAGAGAAAACCAGCGCCAATACACACAAGCTCACAAACAGACTCGTATCCGTCATAGCCTGTAACATCATCTGCCTGAGTGGCAATAAAAGGTTGTGTTTGTGTGCGGGTGTCTATTTGCTTTCCATTGAAGATTCCCTTGCCAAGGGTGTATTTTGAGATCAATCTCTGCCACAGTCATAATCCTGTTTTGTTTGTTCCAAAACTTCCAGACATCACTGTAGCAAAAATGAAACATAAATCATGTGCATATTTTGTCATAGAATCTCTTAACTGTTTATTTTTCCAAAATTGTCCTTTCGTAGAGCCCCCATCTGCTCCTCAGCACCTTATTTCCAATGTGAATGAGACCTCCGTGAATCTGGAGTGGACGACTCCAGCATCCTCCGGCGGCAGGCAGGACCTTGCTTATAATGTCATATGCAAGCGGTGCAGCTCGGACGGCCAACGCTGTCAGCCATGCGGCAACGCCATCCATTTTTCCCCTCAGCAGCTGGGCCTACGCACAACTCGGGTGTCCATAAACGACCTGCAAGCTCACACTAACTACACCTTTGAGATATGGGCCGTCAATGGGGTCTCCAAGCAGAGTCCTGGACCGGAACAGGCGGTGTCTGTGACGGTTACCACTAACCAAGCGGGTAAGTGTGTGGTTTATGTTCACAAATTATTGTGAAATATGATATTCCCACTATTATGATTTCATTAAATACCAGGATGATGTTGTCATGTGATCTGGTCACAAGCTAATGTGTTGAATTTGTCACCACAGTCTAACACTGAACATAGTCCATCAACTCCGTAATCAGCTTCTCGTCTGTGAAAGTGCTCTGTCTTATATCACCACAGAGAAATTTCTAATTACCTCTTGCCTGTGTCTGTCAGAATGGATTTTTATGACATTAAACCGTGTGTCGGGTCAAATTGCGCATATGTGCATTGTTGGCTGTTCACATTTGTTTGCGTTGAGTGGACTGTTAACTTTTACAAGGTGTTTAATTTCGGGTTCTTGAGAAAGCGTGAGACAGGAAGTGCCTTTTGTCTGGCTTTTGGGACTGTGTGTGTAGGGCCCCCAGGAGTGGGGTCTTCCAAGTGTCTTTCTCACCATCATTGTCTTGGTGAACTCTGATTATAATAGCCATCACACCTGTACAGAACACTCTTCAAACAGACCTTCACTCTTGACCGTCTGTTCTTGGCTTTTATGACCCCATATATCGGGGTTCTGAGCAGATTTGCCCTACAGCACTGAAGCCAGATCTGCTTTTCTCTACTGGTGCTTGCTAAGGGCTATATCAATATTACCCTAGTAACCATATAACATTTCTCTTGCACCCACTGAGAACTGTATAGCAACATGTTTTCCTGATTTTCGACAGGAAATGTAAAAATCAAGTTAATAGAAGATACATATTAAATGCTGATCTGTTTCTGATTATAATTTTCATCTGTGTTGAGAAACTAGGCCAGAATCGTCTCAGGATCTGGCTTAAATTCCCCTTTGGCAACTGTAGAGTGTCATTGATAAAACCCTAAAGATTACAGATAAGCATGTGCTCCCTAGATTACTACATCAATGGACCTTCTGTAGTAGCAAAGTGGAATTATGAGTGGAGGAAAAGAATCAGAAGCACTTGCCTGATTTTCGAATGATTGATGATATTAATGGGTGCATCACTTTGGTAATCCAACCTTTTTCTGGGAGTTGTGAAGCTGTAATCTGTAGTGTCAGATCCTAACCTGTGTAGCTTCCAGCGTTTAGTTGTTTTTTCTGGTTTCCTCAGTTGACAGCACAAATATCTCCAATCTCATACCTTTTCATTACTCTATGGCACTATCATGTTTATGTTTCTCTGAAACAGCTAGGTGGTCGGTGCTCCTAGCAACACTTACATTTTTTCTCTTTGTGATTTTCTCTTATTCCAGCTCCCTCTCCAGTTACCACCATCCAGGCCAAGGACATCACTAGACACGCTGTGTCTTTGGCATGGCAACAACCCGAGAGACCCAACGGAGTCATTCTTGAGTACGAGGTCAAATACTATGAGAAGGTGAGATGATTCATGGGAAAGTAGTTTCCAAATTTAGCCCTGATATTCCTTGTTGAAAAGACTAGTATATGTGGTCAACAGCATATGTTGTGTTTTGAATGTTGGTGTACAGCTCAATGAGGCTTCATGACCAGAAATCTTGGTCAACCAGCTTCACCAGAAAAAAACAATGCTGGTTGATTTTGATTTTGCAATCCATGGTGGTTTAAGATGGTCTTTTTTTGGCAGATTAC
Organism: Chrosomus eos; assembly: GCA_036326025.1. Lineage (NCBI taxonomy): Eukaryota > Metazoa > Chordata > Actinopteri > Cypriniformes > Leuciscidae > Chrosomus > Chrosomus eos. The sequence goes on from CM070823.1 coordinate 12,850,763, forward strand.
TCATCTTGACAGCATGCGATAAGGGATGTACTTTTGGAAATGTAGTTCAGGATTAGGCCTTTTCACATACTTGTCAGGGACAACAAATGGGAAATATGCTGCTTTGAAACCACAGTTTAAGGTGTACCAATCAATGTGAAGCCTTCATTTAGGTCCTTTACCTGAGCAGTATGATGTCAGGTACTGTACATCAAAACCAGAGAGCTGCATTTTATTCAAGGCCAGACCAGACTCACTCACACTCGCAGCAGGAGTCTGGTGAACCGGCAGGTCAGAATAGCATGGGGTGGATAGACAGATCTAGGGTGGAGCATGTGGGCCATTGGGATAGAGAGAGGATAACAGTGTTCTCCTCTCTCTGCTCCTGCTGTGTCTTCCTCTGGCTGACTGATTACAGATTGCAGCAGTGGTCAGATTCCTTTCCCTTGCACGCTGATGTTTTCCATTGCAAACACACTCTGACACACACACATAAGACCAAGACACAAAGGTTCTTGTTTCGTGATCCAACAATTATAAGCCAAACATTAGGGGACATTGAAAAAAAATAATTAAACTTAGTTCCTTTGCTTGTTTTGGATCAAACTCGACATTGTTTAAGTGGTTTGGATGTAGTGATGAAACGGGGGAATTTTGAACAAGCAAATTCAGGTTACACACAAGGGAGCGAGCAAAAACAAAGATGGCAGCCTTGTTTTTGTACAACAAGGCTGCGGTTTTCCCTACAAAAGCCTGGCTGTAGTTTCTGTGTCACACCTTAGACAAATCCCTCTTCCGTTTTGTTTTATCAGGGTTTGATTCTAAATAAAACAATCCTAATGACCAATCCCACAAGTTGGTTCAACTGTTGTTTCCTTTTTCTCTCATCCAATCAGGATCAAAATGAACGCAGCTATCGCATAATGAAGACCACATCCCGAAGTGCAGAGATCAAAGGCCTGAGCCCGCTCACCTCCTATGTATTTCATGTGCGTGCCCGTACCGCCGCTGGTTACGGAGACTTCAGTGCCCCCTTCGAGTTCATGACCAACTCAGGTAGGTTTCCATGTATGTGTTACTGAGCCGACAATAGCAAGTCTTTGTTTCCACAATTAGAGACTCGTGTTGAATTTTAGGGTGGATCACCCATTCATCCGGAAACTATTTCTCTAAAGTAACATAATTATAGCCTATGTGTATGTTTTCCTTTTCTTTACGATAGTTTCTTTGCTTGCTCACTACAAAGTCACTGGTATTTTTAAAAGCACTTTAAAGCAAACTCAGTAACGACTGGAATGTTTTTGAGCTTTGATACTAGGTTGTTTCAGCAGTTTAAAAGAAACTAGATTTGTTCCTCCCTGATGAAACTAGGCTCTTCAATAAGAATTCAAAATGGCTGACAAATTTAATCTGACACTTTACATGAGAATTATACATTTGAGATTAACTTTAATGTTGTTTTTTCATCTTAGTTCCCTCTCCCATCATCGGAGATGGTGCTAACTCCACCGTTCTGTTGGTGTCTGTGATTGGCAGCGTGATTCTGTTACTTATCTTCATCGGAGTCTTCATCATCAGCCGCAGGTAAGCTACCCATCCCAACTAGGTGTCAGTCGTCTCACAAATACTGTCTAAAACAGGAAGCATTCCTCCATCTCTCCCCTTGTCCCTGTGGGCGTCTCCGTCACCTCTCCCTCACCCTGTCTGTCATCCTGAATCAGTCTTTCTATCTGTTGTTCTCCTGCTGTCTTCCCCTCTCTCTACCTGTCCATCAGTCTGGTTCTCACGGCTCTTCCACCTTCTCTTTCCCGCATTCTCGCTCTTTTTTTTTCCCTGTGGTGTAGCTAGTGGTATTGTGACAGGCCGTTGGCAGCTCTGCCTGATTAGTCTCCGTGGGGCTGCTACGGGTCTCTGTGCCATGTGTGTCGGAATCCGTAGGGAACACGTACCATTCCCAAGGGAGCTGAGACGCACGGCAGGACAGCGTATGTGCGTCTGTGTACCGTACTCAATCAGAGCAACTGTCATACTCCCACGTGTGAAATGTCATGTTTGCTTTACCTTAATCAAACAACTTTTTCTTGCCAAACTCTCAGCAAGCTAAGCTCTTACTCCATCACGGTTATCATCAGCTACGTTTCCCTTTCTGAAGGCCTCCTCCTTTTGTGTCCGATCTGAGTTTCTCAAGACCGAGGTTAGAGTGTCTATTCTTGCAGTGGTTGACATCGTATCATTATCAGCTGAGATAATCATCTTCACATCCTTAAAGTACCCAAAAGAGAGCCATCACCCTCATTCAGGGTGAAACTAACAATTTGAGCTAATGAAAGGGGCTTTTGTTTTGGCCAAGCAGCCATTAAGCACTTCCTCAGTGGAGCCCATCAGTGGGAGACAAGCCTACACCTCGCGAGTAGCTCTCACCTTTGGCCTGCTCCTCTCTACCTCGAGGGGAAACCAATCGCTCGATCATGGAGGCGAAGAAGGGGGGTTACAACTTCGCACAAAGCTCTGAGGTTTATTGCTTCTGTACTTGGATAGCTCACCTGATAATCTCCTTGTTCCTAAAATAAACGTGTACTGGCTGTTCGCACTGATGGCAGGGCCTCCTTCAACGAAGGCATAGCCCCCTGCAGGCAGAGCTATTTCTAGCTTCTGCGGAGCATTCAAGCGTTAAAGCCTGGCCCTTTCCTCCTGTTCTACCTGTGGATATGCCCCTCTCCCTCCCTCTAACCTTTTCTTCCTTCAGTAGCCCCAAACCTTGAGATTCTTTGTCAGCCCCAGAACGCACTAGAAAAACAATAACAGCAGTTGTGCATTCCTGGATGAGCCCCCCTTTCTATATACAGGCAGGTGACCCCATCCCCAGCAGGGAGTCTTGGGTTAGGGCAATGTCCTGGGCGGGGTTGTTATCTGTTCCATTGCCTCTGTTCTGCCCCCTGCTCCCATGTAGAGGGGTCAGCGGTTGACCCTAAGGGGTCAGCAGGTGATTGGGTGAAATGGTAACTTTGAAGGTGGCACATTCTAGATCCTTTATGTCATTGCGGACAGGCTGAGAGTGATGTTTTTAGAAGAGGGGGTGGGATGGTTTTAAATGGAATTTTGTTGCCATTTTGGCCACTTGATGAGTTTGTGTTTACTCATCTGTTATTCTCTCTACCTCATTGCTGTTTGCTCTTTATCTGTCAATCTCTAAATGATTTTTAGATGAGAGGCCAGTGGAGTTGGTTCGTGAACAGACGAAAACTTTCTGCTTTGATGTAGTCTCTTCCTCTCACTCTGTGCACAGAGCCTCATTGGCTTTACAGATTTTTACAGCCCCACTTTTATGTAAAAGGTTTGAGGTCATTCAAAAGTTTCCCACCATGTCTCAAACATATGCCAGTTAGTATGTGTGTAATGTTTGTACAAATGTTTCAGGTGATTTCGCTAAAAATATATTTTATTTCATTAATGATTGTTTAGTATTTTAGGAGACTTAGATAGCTTAGATGTTTCTTGTTATAAATCTCAGATTTTTATCCTAAAGTGCCTTAGTATCTGAAAATATCAGATATATTCCCATTAAAGTGTCTAATAACCTATATGCAGAACTACTGTTTTTTTATTATTTGTTTTAATAATAACTAAAACATTCATCACCAACCTCTGAAGGTCAACAGTCAGTTTTAGGAGGTGTTGTAATAATAATAAAAAGTCAAATAATTTATGAAAAAATATTAAGTTAATTTACTTTACCCTTACTTTCACATTGCAAACTTTGCTATCTAAAAAATCTGAGCACAGTTTCTGACATTGTTTAATCTCAAAGAATGAATTCCTGTTTGAAAGAAACAATGAGATTTGTGATTTGTTTTTTTCTTCTTCTGTGGATTAAAATCTCTCTCATCTCTGTTTGTTAACAACAGGAGAAGCAAATACAGCAAAGCCAAACAGGATTCTGATGAGGAGAGACATTTACATCCAGGTAATGCAGTGGCCACATAAAAAAAAAATACATACATTAAGCGTAGTGTCAGTTATAGCAGGTCACGTTAGTCAAGCTTGCATCAGCTGATCCACATCTACCTATAGGAATACGACGACTATCACTGTATTCATATATAAGCTCCTTCAGTATTATCAGCAGCTATCGCATATCACATGAGCTAATTACCCTCCTCCATCCCCAGCTCCTCCTCTCGTCAGTCAGGATTTGGCATTCTGATTACCCCTGCATCAGACTAAAATGTTTTACATTAAAATTAATGAATAATATCTGCAATACATTCATGTTGGTTCTGTTCTGTGTACCCTAAGGGGGGGTTATTGCTGATCTCCTTGCTCTTATCCATGCTAGGGAGTTCTTGCCCTGAACAGAACCATTCCGCCAATCCTAACTGTATGTTAATTGTCAATCATATTTGACGATAGTGTTCCAGACAGAAATACACATTCTCAAAGATGTATGTATCAAATAAGTTAAATGGGGAAAATAAGGTTGTATAGGAGACGAGAAGGTTTGTATGTTTGTATGTTCTCAGTGTGGTGGAGGACAGACAGAAGCCAACAAGACAAGGAGGAAAATAGAAAACAGATGTTGTATATTCATCATGTTGTCTGTCTGCCAGCTATCCTCCCCTCCTCTTCTCTCAACCTCATAACATGTATGCACCTCTATTCATTTCTCCACAGGGGTCCGGATCTATGTGGACCCCTTCACCTACGAGGACCCCAACCAAGCAGTCCGTGAATTCGCTAAAGAAATTGACGCCTCCTGCATCAAGATTGAAAAGGTCATCGGCATTGGTGAGCAAACGACCTGCTGTTTTCCTTTCCGTGTGTCTCAGACTGAGTGTAGCTAGACTGTTACAGTGAAATGTTAACCCACCGTTCCAGAGATATCTCATGGGTCATTATGTACCGCTTACATTTTTGATTCAAGCCTGGTTTTTCCATTTAAAGGAGAATTCGGGGAGGTGTGCAGTGGCCGTCTCAAAATGCCTGGAAAGCGTGAGATCTGTGTGGCCATAAAAACCCTCAAAGCAGGATACACTGACAAGCAAAGGCGGGACTTTCTGAGCGAGGCCAGCATCATGGGCCAGTTTGACCACCCCAACATCATCCGGCTGGAGGGAGTCGTCACTAAATGTGAGTCCTTTGAGTGTTATTATAATGTGAACAAGCTACTCATTTACTTCTTTGACCACATCCTTTCAGACAGATTTGTTCTGGTTTTGCATATCTTTTGCACATCGTGACCTTGTTGATTCAAGCTGTGCTTCACTGCCTACAGCCATCTTTCATGAAAAGTCTTTTTACAAAGTGATGCATGATGATTTTTGTAGTGTTGTGCAACATAAATATCTATATCTTCTAAAGTTTTCTAAAGAATATATTAAAAATGTTCTCAAATAAATTAAACACAATTTTTCTTGTTTTAAGCATGAACCTCCTTAAATTCTGTTAGATTTATACTTTGATTTAAACTAAATTCAAAAATGCATAATGGAAAAAAAATCTTATGCAATTGTGCTATCTCACAAGGGCGAAAGGGATATTTACATATTTTTACATAAAAACAAGCAAAAATACTTGTAAAGAAAATTATTGTTTGCTGTGTTGTCAGCTTATTTGGCCACCCATCGAACCTCTGCTGTAGAGCTGATGGTTTTCATTTCTTTAGGTTTTCGACTTTGCTTTGAGTTTTAGTCATCTAAAGCCTTTGCCTGAGAATTGGTCCACTTTGTTTCAAATTTTTTTTACTGTTGATGCCTGCCTCCTGTTTGCATCTTAAATGCCTTTTGGAACCATGCTGAAGGAATGACGCACTCCCCGTTCCCTCGTATTTGATGATAAATCAACCCTGTCTTTTGTAATGCACTCTTCCCACTACCAGAACGGAATCTTGGCTGACTGGCAGACCTGACATCAAACCTTTTAATAACTCATTATTGATTGAAAGTTGACTCTCTCTCATATGTGTGTTTAAGAAACCTCTAGAGTGTAGTTATGGCCGGCCCTTACTGTGCATACCAAATATGCAGAGGACCTTGTGTGTGTGTGTGTGTGTGTGTGTGTGTGTGTGTGTGTGTGTGTGTGTGTGTGTGTGTGTGTGTGTGTGTGTGTGTGTGTGTGTGTGTGTGTGTGTGTGTGTGTGTGTGTGTGTGTGTGTGTGTGTGTGTGTGTGTGTGTGTGTGTGTGTGTGTGTGGAGCTCTGATTTGCATTTGATGGCTTTGCATTTGACAGCTGGACTGAAGAACACCCTTAGTGTCCTCTCACGCTGATGGCTCTTGTCTGTCTGGCAGCTCGAGAGCTCTAGAGAAACACAAAGATGAAGATGTTGTTTTTTTTTTTCTTTTAGTTTGTTTTGGTAGACTGCATGGAAGAGAGCTGAATTCATATGCAGGGGCTTTTGCAGACACGTAACAATCCCACAATCCCACTGAGTCACATCTTTTCTCCAGACAGCCCTGGCAAATCCCAATCCTCTCTGATGTATTAGTGAAGACAATGCCAACAGATGGGTTACACACAGAGAAAGAGAACAGAGAGCAAGACAGAGGCATTATAAGGACCAGGAGAGAAACCACTCGTGGAAAAATAAATGAGGGAAATTGTTACACTCAACTCTTGGAATGGAAGTACACCTTTCTGTTACAGGAGCCAATTGACATTTTCATTGAGTTTGTTTACTGAGCAAGTACATTAACTTGACCAAATTTAAACTTAACTTAATTATTTTTTTTTTTATAATTTTTTAGCATGGCTTGAGATGAAAACTAGGAAAATGCATGATACAGTACAATGTGATGAGAACTTTTCCTATGACAGGGCTGGTGTTTCAGAGCCAGCTTAGTGTGAAGCGTTAGTGTGCTGTTTATTATTAGCAGCCCTTCTCCCATAATCCTTAGCATGGCAGAAGTAGTGTCTTCAGGAAAACTGTTATTACAAACAGACTATGGCAGCCCTCTCTCGTAGCCTACGCCTCCAACCGGGCCAATTAAACCTGTTAAATAAATTACTAATGATGTAGAAATTGTCCTAAATAAATAAAGACAAAATGCCCCTAAGCCTCTGAGAGCGGGAGAGAAACATGATGCCAGCCGTCTCTGCAGAAAGCTTTCACAGACGGGCTTGGTGGGCGCAGTCTTTTATGCGCTGGCATTAAATGCAAGATTGTATTTGCATAATGAAGGCACCGCTAGAACACTGCAATGATTCCTCTGAGGTGAAGTGTGTGCGTGTGTATGCGTTTGTGAGCGGCTCTGTGTAGGTGTGTGTGCGTGTGCCATTGTCCTCTATTGTGAAGCCCCTGCACTCCATCCTTTTGGCTCCATGAGAGGGGCTTGCGTTGCCATAGCATTGCCTTGTCTCTGTACTGACTGGCAGGTAATGTGGGAATCCAGTCCTGATAGCCTCCAGCAACGGCTGCATTCAGTAAACAAACCCACACAGAAATCCCAGTCGCAAACAGGAGCGAAGAGGAAGAGAGGGGGGAGTGTGAGAAAGGAGGGGCTTGCGAACTAACATTTTAGGGCTTGATTGGGAAGTGGCATTCAAATGTGCTAATGTGTGCCTTAAATGCATACGACTACTACAAACACAATATAAAATCTCTGCTTTTTTCTCGGCATTTTGATCTACTTTTGTGTTTTGAATCACTATTTGACTGATTTTGTTCTTGAAGACAGGTGATTTAAGCAGATAATTGGTTCAGGACCCAGATTTACAAACTCTTATTGGTTCTGAGTAGGGCAAACTGCATCCAATCAGGTGTTATTATGTAGCTACAAAGGATCCGATGGCTTTAATGTTGCTTTCTGAACAGAAATCAGATTTCCAACTTTGAAACTCAAGTGAAGATTAAGATTAAGCTAATCAAAAGCATCCAAATATTTAACATATATACACTACCGTTCAAAAGTTGTGGGTCTGTAAATGTTTTTGAAATTGGTCTCTTATGCTCACAAGGCTACATTTATTTGATCAAAATAATTTAGTTTTCTATTTTAATATATTTTGAAATGTAATTATTATGGCAAAGCTGAATTGTCAGCATCATACTCCAATCTTAACATAATGCCACATAATATGGTGCTCAAGAAACATATCGTATTATCAATGTTGAGAACAGCTGTGGTGCTTAATATTTGAGTGGAAACTGTGATTATTTCTCTATATCTCTTTACTGTCAGTTTTCACATACATGCTATAAAATGCAATTTTTAATTTTAGTTCATTTATTCAAATATTTTTTTGTATTTCTCTGCGCAGGTAAGCCAGTTATGATCATCACTGAATACATGGAGAACGGATCCCTTGATGCTTTTCTCAGGGTGGGTTTTGTTTGTGAGTTTTTTTCAAGCACATCATTTTGACCCTGCAGTTGTTTAGTACTGTATTGGCTTAAACATCTTTTAACTATGAATGTTATTCCTTCCATAGAAGAACGATGGGCGCTTTACAGTAATTCAGCTGGTGGGCATCCTGCGTGGTATTGCTTCAGGAATGAAGTATCTGTCTGACATGAGCTACGTCCACCGTGACCTGGCGGCACGAAACATCCTGGTGAACAGTAACCTGGTGTGCAAAGTGTCCGACTTTGGCATGTCTCGAGTTTTGGAGGAAGACCCAGACGCTGCTTACACTACCAGGGTAAGTCTGACACCTACGTTTGAAACTCATTTGTTTGTACTTGTGTTTGCAGCCCTAACACAAGCTTTTTAACCCCTTATCTTCAACATTTAACCCGCATGTATGTGGCTGTTCTTACAGAAAGTGCTGTAACTTTTCAAGTAGTATAGAAATTAGCAAACTAACCCCAATATTAAGTGCAAAGCATGTGTGTGTGTGTGTGTGCATGCGTGTGTGTGATTAACCTCGATGCATGTGTTTGCTATTTCTTTTGAAAGGAAATAACAGGAACCTATCAATCACAGGGAGGCAAGATTCCTATTCGCTGGACCGCCCCTGAAGCCATTACATACAGAAAGTTCACCTCCGCCTCCGACGTGTGGAGTTACGGCATCGTCATGTGGGAAGTGATGTCATATGGAGAGCGGCCATACTGGGACATGAGTAACCAGGATGTAAGTGTTTTATAAGTAATGGACGAGGTTGATTTAGAGCTTAAATGTTTAAATTTTCCACTGTTGTGTTTAACTTCCCATTTGGATCCTTCTCTGTCTCAGGTGATAAAGGCAATTGAGGAAGGCTATAGGCTGCCTCCACCCATGGACTGTCCAGTTCTTTGCACCAGTTGATGCTGGATTGTTGGCAGAAAGAACGCGCTGAAAGGCCAAAGTTCAGCCAAATTGTCAACATGCTGGACAAACTCATCCGCAACCCCAACAGCCTGAAAAGGAAGGGAGGAGAGATAGCCAGGTAATAAATAAAGTCTCTGTCACATAAGACAAAGGGCAACATGCACTTATTTTTCGAGGGTGCACCAGTCACAGTCCTGGTGCACTTCTATTTCATGTCTGAGATATTTCTATATTCCTTTTTTTTATTATATAAATATATATATATATATATATTTTTTTTTTTTTTTTTAACTTTTTGGAAGTTCCAATAATTATTATATGAATTATTGTGATAATTTGTATAATTGATTTGATTTTTTTTGTGAAGTTGTATTTTATAATAAATATTTATGCAGCTTCCAAAATATATTTGTTTTAAAAAATAATAAGTTGCATTTGTTATTAAATAAATTATTTTGACAAAAATATGTCAATATTTTTTAGAGAGTTTTAGATATCTGGTTGATGTAAAATGTTTATGTATAATTAGTATTTTTGGAAGTTGCATTCAATTATTATTGTTATTAGTGTTATTTCATAATAATAATAATAATTTCATTTCAAAATCCACTTGGCTCAAAATCTTCGCTCAGTTTGAATGGGCATGCCGCTTCTCATATAGGCCATGTTCTTGGGTCTAGTCTCCAGTGATTATGTTGCTGTAAATGTGTTTTCAGCTGTGGCAACAAAGTGCATGTTAAACGCATGACTGGCAGTGTTATATAAACGTGTTCCAATGAAGTGATGCTCACAGCAATAAAGTATTTTATAGTTCTTTCATACGTTGTTCAAAGTGGGCAACACATAGCCAGCCCAAGCTCTTGGGGCTCCTAACTAAGTCTTTTCTCTTTTTCTAGACCCAACACCACCCTCCTGGAGCCCAGCAGCCCAGAATTCACATCTACCCTGGGATCAGTTGCCGATTGGCTGCAGACCATCAACATGGAACGTTACAGAGACAACTTCACTGCTGCTGGCTACACCACCCCAGAGGCTGTGGTCCACATGACACAAGAGTGAGTCACGTGACCAAATAATGGGCATATTTAAGGTGTTAGGAGATCTGTGATGTGTGTATGTTGGCTTCTGGCATACTTTTGACTAATACAAGGGAAAGAAACCCAGCTCTTAATCAACTCAGGATCACGTTCCTGACGTATGGGTTCAGTAGTCACATGTCCGTGCAAAACTCCTGTAGATGCCAACGAAGCATTGAAAACTTCTACTTTGGCATTCAAATTTTCAGCCAGGATCAAGTTCTTAGATTTCATGTTAAAAGCAAATGAGGAGAGAGGGACAAAAAAAAGAGTTTGCAGAGAGAAAATTAAACATGTTCTCATCAGCTCTGTCTTGTGTTTCATTGGAACAGAGACATGGCGAGGATAGGGATCTCCTCCGCCGCACATCAGGATAAGATCCTCAACAGCGTGCAGGGAATGCTGTCCCAGATGCAACAAATGCAAGACAGGATGGTTCCTGTCTGAACCCATGGGATCAGAACACACAAACTCGAAACATACTTTTGGACTTCTTTTTTTATTTTGGTTCTAAGAAAATCCATTTACCTCATCCATGCACTTTAAATTAAATTTTGGGGGAAAAAATAAAACAGAAAACAATTTCAGAGGAACGATACAGCACTTTTCTTTCAATAATGCCATCCCCGCAGCCGAGTCAAGAGGATCGTCCCGCGCTGTATTGATGCTCTGGATATGATTGTAGGAAACTTTTAATTTCAGTGAAACTACGAAGAAGTTTCTCTGTTCATTCATTAGATTTTTTTGTATGTATGTGCCTGTAAGTAAATGTATAAATAGTACTGGATTTTTGCCATTTCATGGTTACTTGAGTCAGCGGCATCTGGCGGGAATTTAACACACGAAATGGAGATGTCGGAGATAGAGATTTTATGCACTCTTTACCGCTTTTTTCCGGGGATTTCACAGAGGCATTCATCTTCCAAAGGTCCACAATGGAAGACCAGTTCTGGAAGGTCTCCAGGTCTCCCCACCCTCAGAATGGAATATCTGTCTCCACTCCGCAATTCTCTACACCGCTCTGCTTGGCCTGGGTTGGAATAGAAAAATCGGCCCTCAGTTTACATCTTTCTCTCTCCACCTCGGTCTCCATGGTTTTTCCCTGCTCCATACGTGCCATCTCTCTCCTCGCCTCTCTGTCCCCGGAGACCTTCGGCGGGCCGTGAAATCAACACATGTCTCCCTTACTGGAAGTTCCATCAGAGCTGAGCTAAGGTAAGCACAAAGTAACAAGTCTTACCCAATGTTTATGGGATCTGCTCTACTTCCTCTCTGTCCCCTACAGTTATTTATCCGCTCATTAGTTGGGATTAGAACCAGTACCGATGAACACAAGGGATATTGGTGCTGTTTGATGGGATGAGCTCAAAATGAAAACAGCGCCAACGATGTAAAATGTGTTTTTCCCAGACTCCCCAGCAACAGAGCAAACAGAGCAATTTCAGTTTCCATACTCTGTGGATTACTTCAATTAATGCTGCGTTTGTGTGTTCTGGTCTGTTTACAGGACGCGCTTTGAATCCCTGAATCATAATCATTTTCTTTTTCTCTCTCTCTCTCGCTCCAGAGTCACCTTCACACATCTGCTCCGCAGCGATATCCTCGCATCCATTGCGGTTTCAATAACTACATTTACTTGACACCGGGACAAAGGACTTCAGTTCCCATGATTTCCAGCAAATGCATCCACGACTGGAGACTGAAAACATGACAAACAACCCGAGGAGCGGTTTAGGGCACCTCGGTTGTCTCCTCAGAGATTGGATGAGAGATATAATGAACATTTTCATTTGGTCTCACTCTTGACAGGAAAAACTCTCCGTTCTCACTGCAGCGTGTTGCTGTTTTCTTTGAAGGATGACGGTTTGTTTTGAGGCGCATACACAAAGGACAAGGGCACATGATGTGTGCTAAGACTGCAGAACTTTGTGGCTGTTCTATGGAGACCGACTTACTGGAGTTGTTTGCTATATACACTAAGTCACTGCTGTTCTTCGCTTCTTACCAATGCTGGAGATTGTAACTAAAAAAACACGGCACATTTATTTGGGTCCTTTGACTCAAATGAAACTATTTCAATGCTAATTTGAATGGTCTGAATGCGGACTACAAGAAGAGGCACGTTATTTGTACCTAAAATAAACTTATTACAGGAATGTTTATAAAAAAGGGAAAAAAATGAACATTTCAAGTGTGCTCTGTTTCACGTCAACCACATCCATCCTTCCAATCTGAGAGATTTATTGTTAATGTGACGCATTCTCGTATGAAATGCTTTTGACTTTGCTTTCTTCCTGATTCATCTTTCGATATTCCCTAATAACCTGTTTAGGACCTCTTTGGAATATGCAATGAATGTGACAGGAGAGAAATTCAATAGAATGTACCGTGCCAAGTCTCCTAATGTAGTGTATTCCGAAAGAACACTAACAATTCACATTTTTGCCCAGATGATCTAGACATTTTAGGTTTAAGGTTATGCACAATTATGTCATCGGTTTCCCTCTCTTCCATTTTTTTATTTGATGAATTTAGGTACATGAAACGTCATTTATTTATGGTCTTTTTTATCTAGTTTGTAAATTGTAAAATAGAGCTATGAGAGAAATAAATGATTGCCAAGTGCATTGTTATTAATGTCTAAAGTGATTTATTTGGCTAATTCCACTAATTCTCCAAAACGGATTGCTGGAAAGGTATTTGGATGAGGCGTCTGATGAGGTATTCTCACATGGATAGAAATGGATCCCGTGTTTATAGCCACATAAAGTGGCAGCCGAGGGTGAGAGCGGACAGTTGGCTCCAATGCTGGTCACATATTTCTATTACATTTTGGCCGCAGTTGAAACGAAATGGTCGAATGTGGTGGTATAAACAGGTTTGCCGGTCTTGCCAGTAGCATTCAGATTATTTTGAGTTTTCTCTTCTCCTTTTCACCCATCATTCCTCTCCTCGTCTCTTTCAGCTCGAGCTTGAAGTGAGTGTTTGTGTAAACGCTGATTGGGAGTAAAAGCAGCTTGGCAGGGATAACCAACACATTAAAAGCGTATCAAAAATAAGAGGAAAAAAATGAGAAAATTCTCCCCCGAAGAACAATTTCAACAATCAAACCGTATTATGGTTGAAGCAGCGGCAGGAGAGGGGGCTGCCCGTGAGTGTCTGCGTTTCGTCAGCTTTTCTTTTTTTTTTCCTTCCTTTTTTTTTCTTTAAACTTTTTTTTTTCCCTGTCCTTTCTACACTTTGAATGGGCCGTAATACCGCCGCTTTGGCACGGTACGCCTGCTTAATCAGTAAACATCTGTTTCCCACAGCCGTCCCAGTCGCGATGAGGGCTGATTGTGGAAAGCCTTTGATAAATAAAGGAGGGAGGGAAAAAAACGAGGAGAAAACGTAATTTTAGAATCCCAGAAAACCCTGCCGTGAGCCAAGCAATGTTTTTCCTCTGACAATCATTCTAATGAGAGATGCATTCATTATGCATGTATTTAGACGCCCGTCACCCTGGAAAAAAAGAAAGAATGGAGCAAAAAGAAAAAGTTAGAGGAATTAAACATTGCTCAGGAAAGACTCACCAGCCTGAATCTGGTTGATATGTAACGAGGAAGAGAAACGGCATTCCTGCAGGATGAGAGCAGAGAGAGAGAGGGAACAGGAACTAGAGTGTTTTGATAGTTCTTGATGAGGTTTAACAGGACCAGGACTTAGACTCTAAGAGGGTGGTGAAGGATAGAGTGTGTCTGAGGACCAAGAAACGGCTTACAACTGCAGTCTGAGAGAGTTATGCTTTACAAAACCAACCCTGAATCCATGTTTTAAATCCTTAAGCCCTGGAACAGTACAATCTGGACCATCAGAATATAAGCCAGGTCTTACATTTATTTGATTCTGTCCTCTATCTGTATTCTGCGAGATCTCTGTGTATTGTAGTGCTGGCGTCTTTTATCAGCTAGATATCAGTCTTTTTCAATAGCCACTTTATCAGTTCTTTTCAGCAACTTCCAGCACATGGATTTTTTTTTAAAAGCAAGAAAGTAGAAATAAGTTTAGCAAGAAAATGAATTCGGCAGAAAACGGCAGCAGCAAATGAATTCATTCACTCTCTTTTATCTTGCCCTATCCCAGACGAACATGGAAAATGTTTTGAGTTGCTTTTAGCAAGGATGTCACCAAATATTCACTGCAAAAAAAAATGCTGTATTTGTCTTGTTTTCTTGACATTTTTTTTTCTTTTCTTTTTTTAATAGCATTTTAGTATTCCACATTTTAAATTATTTATTTACTATGGCTCTGGCAGATTTCTTTCACTCAAGGTAAAATACAAAAATTTGCATAATTGTGATAAAAAAAAATTAAGATTGGAGGAGGCAACCCATATTATAAAACCCATATTGACCAAGGCTGTTGGGGCTATGACCAATGACCGAATGTTAAATAAGTGATAAAAACAGATCTTTCAGCTCTTGACAAATGGTTGGTGGGAACTTCTGCATTCTACATTTCCATAATCAGCCTTAAGCTGTACAAGTCCTCTGGTCCATAAATCCCTATACAAATAGTCGTCCTGGTGTGTGCGAAGACCGTTGTTCTGACCTCCCTCCTAACTAAAGAAATCTCTCTGGCTCTAGATCAAGACGGCATTTCAGGACACATAAACGGCAGAATAATAATTCAGAATCAGATCAGAACAAAAAAAAGTTAATTCTATTTTATTTACTTATTTACATAAAAGGTGACAGAAGACCAATAGTGAAATCATTAAGGAATAATGTCAATTGGGTCCCACAGCATAAATTATTTTCTTAATTTAGTATTTTTTGTTTTATGGTTAACATTTTAAACGAGATATATTTACTAAGTGAGATGTAAAATTAGTTAGGAAAAAGTAGACTCAGAATTTAGTGAGGTTTTTGTCTAAAACAAGGGAAAGAAACATTTACCAACAGACACAAAAAAAAACATTTTAAACAATGTATCTTCTCAAATGAAGTCTCAGTGTATTTTGTTTTAAGGATTATTTGATTTTTGTGCTGGAAAACAAGGCAAATTATACTAATTGACCTAGCACTTTTGCAGTGCAGACATTACAAATGTGACCTTTGTGCATCCTCCCTCTAAATGAATGAAGCTGATTTTAACTTATCACTTGATGCTGGATTACGTTTAATACATTATCGACATTTCATGCCTATTAATATGTGAGGTGTATAAGTGTGAGTGATTGACTTTGACTGTGCGCACATGCTGTGGTGAGCTTCATACAGCCCTGCATGATTAATGAGAAAGAGATGACAAAGGTAATGAGGTTTGCTTAACAGTGTCATACTCACCCACAGGCTTTTACCGGAACCACACAACTAATGGAGAGAGAGAGTTAGACAGAGAGAGAGCAGAGGGGGTTCAATGCAATTAAAATCTTCAATTTATTTTCCTTTCCCACTGTCTCTCCACTTCTGTCATAACGTCATATGTAGTGAATGTTTTCATTGCTCATTTTTCTGTACTTTTACTCTTCATTTGCCACTCTCAAGGATTTATGATTGATTTGACCAAGCTTTTTCTAGGATCACATTTCAAATCCTAGTAAGATTCCTGTCTGTCTTCTACCTAGGCAGCATACTAATGTAAATGGAGCATCAAAAGTGACTGATTTGGGATTGGGACAGTCTACATAAACAGCAACTCTGCATATAACTTAAAAATAGCCTTTAGTCTGAAACCGTAGGAACTCAAAGTTGATTCTAATGGACCTTTTTCCCATTCCCAGGTTTGTAACTTAAAGTTAACTTTAGCAGGGTACATTTCTGTACATAGGAGAGCACACAAAATATTACTTTTTCATTCCCAATTGCTCAAAC